>JASVER010000031.1:4131684-4485308 GCA_030449065.1 Oceanodroma leucorhoa | reverse complement strand
GGACTGGAGGGGGCGATATTTTTCCTCCCCCTTTTTTTAAAGGGTCCGTGAGTGAGAGGAAAGCATCGAGAGCTGCACCTTCCCCAGCAGCAAGAAAAACAAAAGTTGCACTGAGACACAGCGAGGCTTCCAGTAGTCAAAATAATAAAACCTCTTCGTATTTATTTATGTTTTCCCGTAGTAATCACTGTGTGTGTGCAGGGTGGTTAATCAGATGGTGGAAAAAGTGCCGTGTGTGTGTGTATATGTCAGAAGAAGCTGGCTGTTGGTTTGTATAAGAGCCCAGATGCACTCGTGTGGAAATTATAAAGGCAGGGCCAGGCAGGCGGGCGGCCAATCGCCACTGGGCTCGTCACTGCAGCCTCTTTCAGCTCAAACCCGGCTAATTAATCCCTCTCTAGGAGATAGATATGTATACACAGACACACACACACACACGCACACACACACGCAGGCACATATAGAAAGGTAGAAGGTTACTGGCAGAAAAACCGCCCCGGTCATCTGTACGCTCGGAAATCAAGAGAAATCGTTCTCCTTTGGGTGTAACTTGAAGGGTATTGACGTTTCGAAAGGACTTGGCAAAACTGCCGCTCCGCACTGAATCCCTGCGTGCCTCCCCACGGCCGAGACGTGAATGCAGGTGTATTAATGGGCATCCATCAACTAGGGAGCTACAGACCGGGCTCGCTCTTGCAGCAGCAGAGGCGTAAATTCATTAACTCACATTTGGCGTCACATCACGCTGTCCTTTCCTCCTGATAGTTGTCTGTGACTGCAAGCGAGAAGTTGGTGTTTTTTTTTTTTTTTCTCTCGTGAACCGGGCAGTGAACGAGGCAGCAGATTCACGGCAAATTTAGTGTCCTTTGGAATAAAATATTACGCAAAAGTCCACGATTTGTATTGTTTTAAAAGATCTTCTGACGGGCTCTAATCGATTTTGAGGTTTAATGCATTTCGGCATTGTCTCTGCCTTGCTTTTTGTGTTTGTACCTTGTGAAGGGAGAATCAATCGCTAAACGTATCTGTCAGGTCTTTTTCACGTTCCCTCCAGAAATCAAGTAGCAGATATGAACGGTAAATCTCATCTGCCAATTCTTAGCTTCGTTTTTATATTCCGTGTAGCGCTCCAATATGTTGTGAAGAGTGGACGTTCAGCTGCTTTTTGAGACTTACTATAAGTATCTATTAATTTCAAACCTGGACGGTTTATCGTATAACGAGCTCTGCTAGCAAGCTGCGTTTAGCAAATGTGCACACGGGAGGGATGCTAGCGACTGCAAACATGCTGGCGTGCTACTAATCTGACAGTTTGGGGTTTCGTGTGTGTGATGTGTAATTACGAAATTTCTCCTTCGGTACCTTAAGTGTTAGTAATCGGGACCTTTATTTGCAAATAAGTTCGAGTGACAAACTCTTCTGCTTTGCAGCATTTACTAAGTTTCACTTCAAGAGAACCCTAAATTACGTTTTTTTAAGGAAAAAAAAAAACAGCGAAGCTTTTAATCGCTTGGAATCTTTAATCTACTGCCCGATTACTAATTCTTAAAGTAACTGTCACAGGCACATCCATGACTAAGGAGCAGTCGTACCGCAAAGAACATTTCACGACATTTATTCAACGTACTAATGCGACCAACTTTATTGTACATAGCGAAGAATTTCTGACTTTGTGCTTGGCTCGCTCGGTCTGGCGTTTGTACGGGTGCTCCCTTCCTCCCTTCCTAGGAGGAAGCTGATGCGGGAATCATTTTCTGCCCATTAGTAAAACGGGGCTAGGGCTGTCTTGGGGCGCCTCGCTGAAAAACTGCAGGTGACAGGTCGTCCCGAAGCAGCTTTTCCTCTTCTCGGCCGCAGCCCCCTGGCTGACGGCGGAGGGGCGGCCGCTTTCTGGCTGTTTCGGCCGAAGAGGCGCTTGTTTCCTCCCCGCTTCTCTCCCTCCTCCGGAGAGGTTTCCCGGCCAGGCGGCGGGCGCCGGGCGGGACACGCGTGGCTCCCCCCGGCCGCGCCGGGTCCGGCGGCGGCACCGCGCGCCGGGTCCCGGCGCCTCCCGAGCTGCCCCCTAGGAGCGCAGCCGCCGACCGCTGCCGCCGTCCCCGTCCGGGGTCCGGGGCTGCCGCCTCCCTCCCCCCGGGGCGGTGGCGTGCTCGGCCGCGGGCTCCCGGGGGCCGGCTCCCCCCGCCTCCCCCGAGCAGGCACTTACAGGGGTCCTCGCTGGGTCCGAGAGGACAGGCGGGCGCCTTCCCGCCGCCACCGGGCCCCGCTGCTCTTACCGGCGGCTGCCCCCGGGTGCGCGGGGAACCTGCCACGGCGGCGGGGGCCGGGGCGGGGGCCGGCCCTCTCCCCCTCCCGCGGGCTGCAGGCGCGCCAAGCAGCCGGCTCGGCGGCACCGCTGCGGGCCCCGTCGGCGAGCGGAGAGGGGGAGGCACCTCGCCGGCCCGGCACATCCCGCCCCACTGCCCCCGTGATGGGGCCCGGGACGACCCCCCCGCCCCCCGCCCCCGCCGCCTCTCGGGGCCGGGGGCGATGCCGGTCGCGCCCTGCCTTCAGACACGGCTGCGGCTGTGGCCGGAGCAGGGCACGGCTGGGCCGTGCGGAGGAAGGAAAAGCGGCGAAGTTGGGTCCAACTCCGGCGGGCGGGTCCCGCGGACCGCCTGGGGCGGGGGAAGGCCCGCGGCCCTGGCCCTGGCCCTGGTCCCCGCCCCGGCGCGGCGGCGCGCCCGGCGGCGGCCGCTCGGTCCCGGAGCCGGCCGGCGCGAAACCTCCGGCCCTGCCTCGTCGGGGGCGGCTTCTTTGCGATTTAAATAAGAAAGAGCTCCTTCCCCGTGAGGTTACATACCAGCGCCGTGTAAAAACGAAAGTTAAAGCGGGCGGACAAAAGGTTGTCCCTTCCTCCCATCTCCGCCAAGGGGAACAGCCCTTTCCTGCGGAGGGGCCACCCCGGCCCCAGTTTGACTTCTCATCGCTTCAGCTGCATCAGAGCTACACGTTACAGATGGAAATGTTTCGGGCGAGTTTTTGTTTATTTTTGCCCCGTGGGTTTTAGCTCAGTAAATCCAGTTCCTAAAGGCAAAAGGCGATAGGTCGTACCTTTAAGCTGTCAATAGCCTTAATCTTCATAACGTGGCAGAATTAATTTAAATAAAAAATACGTCTTCTATCCTAAATCAGAGCTTTCAATACATAATGCTAAGATTAACCTATGATATCAAGTAATGCAAGTTATACGTATTTATTGTATCTTGGTGGCTAAGAGAAATACTAGCCTGAGCCTTAGCTGGGTGATGTTTAGCACTAAAGGTTGCTATTAACTTCACTACATCATTTCATTTCACGCATACGCAATAAACATTTGATAGTTTGAAAATTTGTGGATTTAGGCATTGCTGACACCAGTCAACCACTGAAATGCAACTGCTAAGGTGACTCGATCGTGTAACATGGCAAAAAGTCGGTGGTTTGGTTTAGATTCCGAAAATGATTATCTATCTGACTATGTATGATATAAAATACGGATATTTTTGAAGCTTCTGACCACTTACTGCAGTTAGATTTTTTCTGTAGTTATTAATGTGTCCTTCATAAATTATAAAAGGAAGGAACACCTTTTCATCACTGAGTTTTATTTTTATATGTATTGAGTTGTTCTGGAAAATTGAGATTAAAATCACCTCATTAAAATGATGGTTGATCATTTGTCATGATAATGGTACCATATGATATTGGTGACTTTTACCAAATTACTGTTTTCTGGATATTTTCCCCTAATTAGGAGTACTCTAGCAGCATTTGTTGAACTCTGCTTGTTATTTCAAATCTTTCAAACTACAGTGCCTTGTCACATAGTCCTCCTGTTAGCCAAAAAGCCAAATGATGTTGAAAATCTTTGACTGCAGGTACTCGCCCACGCCCCCAAAATGTAATTTGAAAAAAAAAAAAAGAAGAAAAAAAAAGAAAGTTGCCATATAAATTTCACCAATAATTCCTTTTCATATGGTGAAAAATGTGAGTTAAAATACACATGCAGATGTGTATTTTATTTGTGTATACAAATGTATTGTACAATTGTGTATACACACAAAGTGCTTGCGTTGGTATCACTTTATATTTCTTATTATATAGTGATAGTTCTTCAACACACAACTGCTCATGAATTTTAAAGTTTGATTTTTTAATATGTGCCTATTGCGCTAGGGAGCTAGGAAAAAATGAAGCTGAGTTGATTAAATTATTTATCCCTACTGCTGAAGTGAGTTTGAAGGCTCATTGTATGTATCTGATTTCTTGGCTCCTCTTTCTCCCCTTCCTCCCTCAATTCATCCTGGTTATTTCATCCATATCATTCTGCCAGCAACAATACATTTACTTTTTTTCAAGTAGGAAAACTAAAGACAGATATTTGTGCTGCATTTGCTTTAAGTGTCACATTATATAAAATAGGCAGCATCATTTTTTCGGTGATAGGAGTTGATGGTACCTGCAATTTTCTGTATTCTTATTTGTAGTTTACTTTTTGACTACACTTTCAAATTTAGGAACAAATGAAAAATTAAGTTTAAATGTAAGTTGTTGTAGTGTTTGCAAAAGTGCAATTTTAATGAACTTACACACTTCATTACTTAGATTTTTGGGTATAAATTTCTGTATAATTAAGTACGCAAACATCTGTTATCTATAGTTTTCTGCAAATGTTTCTTACTTTTTTGAAAAAATGTGATATAGCTCCTTTTTACAGTACACAATTAGCATTTATTAGTGCTAAACTTAACACGTGTATGTATTCTCTTCCCATTAAAATTAATAAAAAAACATGAAAAGAGTTTGCGTTACGATTGGACTTGATCATCATAGGTCTTACGGATGAACTGTTAATGCTTTAAATTCCTTTAATCTGCAATCTGTTAAGGGGGGAAAAACAGTAATTGATTTGTTTTCTTTAAGATGTTACATCTCAAAAGTAAACATAGAGCTTGCACAACTGTAATTTTAGCTAGAACTGCAGAAACATTCAAGCAGGAAAAAAATGCATTGAATTATTCATTTGGTTCACTTCTCCATCAGCTTTTCCAAAGCCAGACATTCCTTAAAGTACAGTGTTTTATTTAAGCAGTCCAACACTGTTTTTTTTTTTTTAAAGATCTCTTGCTTGGAGAATGCTCTTTTCTGCTGAACTGCGAGAGGAGTGTGGAATCAGTGGGGATTAGCGCCTTTTAATCTACTACATCTGTAGTGGGTCATCCAACACTGCAGAACTCTCATTACTCTCTCATGCTGTATATGATTAAATGACTGAAAATATTCAACATTGACCTTGAAAATAAAGCTGTATGTGTTGGATGAGCAGCTTCCGAAGACTTCATGTCTAAACTAACCTTTCCCCTTCGTAACTTCAAGCCCTGGAACATGTTGTCCGAGAAAGAACTAGAGCATTAGAAAATGTAAGTCTAAACTGAAGTGTGGGAGCATTTGAAATGCATCATTGTATAAATTAGGGCATCACTCAGCTTGTTCATGCTATGTTTTCTGAGTAGCCCAACATCTTACTAGCCCATTCGAAATGGTAGGGTGGTATGCCTTCAACATACTTATTTTTGTGACTGGTCTTTTTCTGTAAGCTGGTTTCATATCGACTAGCAAACTAAGCTACATCATCTTGTAGGTAGCTGCTAGAGCTTTTGAAATCAGCAGAAAACATGTTGCTTATAATTTTTGAACACTAGCCTATATAAAGCTGTAAGTAAGCACCATCTTTTCATATACATTTTGTCATGCTATGTGTTTATTACTAATTTTCATGCTGCCAATCGTTCGGGCATGTTAAGTCCCTCTAACTCAAAATGAAACTTGTCCTCTCCCCTTTCAATGGCATGGGTATGGTGAATTACCTGTGTAACTCACTTTTTCTCGATTTAGCTATAAAAAGACATGCCTAACATATTTCAATGTAGACTTCTATTTTTTAATGTAGTTTATAGCTTTCCGATATTTTCTTTCCAAATAACGGTGAAGGGAGGAGTTGAGTGAGGTGGTCATGAGTGATTAATACGTTTCATTGAACCTTATGAAGGTCCTGATCCTGCCAATGCACACATGGTTAGTGAAACATTTAGCTGGTTCTGGTGAGGTCAGGGGCTTCTTTAGGCTCACAGTTAAGTGCATGGGCAGTTATTTGCAGGATCAGGGCCAAAGTGGGATAACACTTGGAGGTTAACTTATGAACGGTATGAAATACAGTGTGTCTTTAAAATATCTAAAGTATCAAACAGTGCATTGGTGAGGAAATATATTTTTGGCCCCAATATCTACTCTTCTGTCAAGCAGAATTTCCATATTAATTTCATTGTGTTTTAGCAACAGTGTTGAATTAGCTTATTGAGAAAGGACAGTGCTGTTTTGTCCATATTTTAACAAGATGCTCTCACAAAAATGCTTTCCCTAATCTGCTCTGAGATTATTCAGAGAAATGAGTGAAAGATTATGCTTTCAGAATCTCAAAACTGTATTTTTCATGTACTTCCGTGTATTCAGGACTATTTCTATAACTCCCAAAAGGTACAGAATCTTTTAACAATCTACTTGCTAAAAACACTTATTCATTGTTCCTAAAAATATCCTAGCTATAACTGTAATATAAACATGACAACCAATTTATTATTTAAGGAAGAAGGGGAGAGATCTCTTCAGGAAAAACTTGATGCTTAGGTCTTTTGGTCTTTAAAATGTATTGATTTTCCCACCACCACTCTGAACATTTTTTTCTTAACTGGTGGAACATTGTCATTGTAGAGCGTAATATTTTATCTAGGGGAGAATTGAGTCTTTTATTAGGAGCAGCAAATCACTCTAGTTCTCTTCTTACTTGGGTTTGAAAATTTAACCTAGATCACCTACCGTCCTTCCTACTTTTCCCTACCATTTTTTCAGCCCAGCTCTAGGACAGGATATACAGAACTGGGTCCTTTGCGGCATAGTGCCAGTGTCATTGAAATGAGAAGGTCTATAGGAGTAACATGTAGTCTTGTAATTTCATAGATCTCCAATACAATTGTTCAAAGAGAAATACTAGCTGCTTATGGAAATATCTGTTTATTTTAAAGGAATATTACTATCGATTTTTCTTAATAGTAGAAATAGATTTTGCCATTTGGGCATGTTATCGTTTATAATACATTAGTGCCATTGAAAAGAAAAAAAAAATTATGATGTATCTGTTAAGGTAGTGACAATGTTCTCTCTTAAATCTCCTTAGTTTTAGAGGCAAAGGAGATCTTTTTATTATTTCACATTTCTGAATCTTCTTTGTTTACAGTTTCAGTTGTTACAGAATAATTATTTTGTAACATTAAAGGAAACTTCCAGGAAAAAAATGGATTATTTTTTTTTTTGTCAACACTGGTTTTAATGGGGTGAATTTGTGTTGTGTGATGAACTGAAGATAAATATATTCTTTACTATTTTTTATTTGGTCATTACAGTGGTAATTTTAAAGTTCTGCAGTGTGTACAGGCCTATTAAGAGAGAAGTTACTGCAATCAGTTTGATTCCGTCTTATTTTCAGTTAATGTTTTACCATCTCTGTTTCTTGTTTTCTTCTGCAAATTATTTCCAGGAATGAACTGGCTAATTTTGGCTTCAATTTTTTTAAATAACTTTATAAAAAGGAACAATTAGCAAGTGCAGAACTCGTACTAGCATTCTGAAGCACACAAGAGTATATCACATCTGCTAGGTTGTGCCGTAATGCTTGCAATTTTCAGCTACGCTTCAAGAGATTGCTTCTTTAAGTAGGTAAAAAATGACAGCAAGTATGTTGGACAACAGTTTTCTCATTATGTTCTGTGAGTACATTCATTATGTATTATTAGTCCTTAATTGTAAAGGTGAAATAATATAACCATTTATCTTGGCAAACCCATTATTTATAATCTGTACCTTACAAAATTGTGTGGATCTGCGTGGATGTTTTCTTCTACACGTACTATTTAGATTTTTGACATAGGGGGTGAGAAAAACTTTTCAGGTTAAATTTATAACTAACCTAATCCACTCTTGGTAGGCAAACTGTGTATCTCGATGGGGCAAAAGAAGTCCTCTATCCCTCACCCCCCTGAAATTCAGTTCTTCATTTGTTTTGTTCACCACGCTGCATTAACACAGTTTTCCCTTGTGTGCATCTGCCAGTGTACAATTTAGCCACGGGCATCTGTAGACCTTGTGGTGATCAGTATTGCAGGCAAAAGCCATATGTGTTTAAATAAAAAAAAATCTCTTTATTTCATTTGCTGTTTTAACTGGATGGATAACTTTTGTGCCTCAAGACAGAGGAAGAGAAAATACAGAAATAATTAATTGCCTCTATTCTTGAGGCAGTTTCATTTTCCCTCTCCAATATGGAATGCTTGTCAGCTTTCCTGATAAATGACTGCATGTATTTGCATAGATTTTACATTAACACAAAAATTAGTTTTATTTGTGAAAAACTAGTTTACATAATAATGCAAAATCTAGCATTATGGATTATGTTTCCAAATTTGAGAGACTGTGGAGAAATGACTTTTTTTTTCTTCTTTTTTTTTTAAATTCTGTTTGTTTGTTGTTGTTTTTTTAATGTCAAGGCATATTAGGTTTTAGCTTTGTATTTTGTTTCTATAAAATTAACCAAATCAGGGTCTTTTATTTTTATAAACCATTTCTTCAGTCTTTCAGAGATTGAATAATTGACGGTAATATGAACATGACTTTTTTTATAGACTTTTACACATTCCTTTTATTAAATAACACTCTTAAATATGAATACATTTGCAAAATCTCATGGAACTATTTTGAAAAAAAAAATTTGTGGCAAACTTAACTGTTAAATACATTCTAAGAATATACTTTAAGTTTCTAATGCTGCTATTAAAATAGTGCTCCATCAGGTATTCTTTCAAAGCATTAATGTACTGCATTAGCTTGTATGCCAGTGTAGGACTATTTTCTTTCCTATATCTAATAACTTGTCTGTTTTAAGTAATTAGGCATTCCTAGCTTGAAGTGACAGTACTAAACCTCCAGTTAAAAACTGTGTTTTATTCACTATTTGTCATGTCCATAAATAAAATTTACAAATCAATCAGGCTGAAATATCTTCGAAGGAAAATACACTGCCCTAATTTTGAGCCAATTGTAGTTATTTTCAAGTGACATGAATTGGATGTTTGCTCCTATAATAAACCTGGTGTCTTGTTGTCTAAAGGCAACTGCTAATTGTATATCAGCCTGTTCTCCATGCCAAAGAAAATACAGATGCATTCACTGTTGTTATTTCATGCTGTATAACAAAAAGAAAATATTGCTCCTTATGAAGCACGCTATACTTAATGGCAACTTAAGGTAAAAGAGTGCCTTCGCCACTTCTTGAATCTGGGACACCCTAGGTGCCAGCTGTCACTGCTCAGCTAATGATGACAAATGCCCCTCTCTATGCAGATTGCAGAGCTTGCAGGCTGCTATGAAAGGCAGCCAGATTACCTTTCTTCAGATAGTAACTTAACCTTTTAAACTCAAATGTCAGAATGAAATTATTAGCTGGGATACTTTCAATATCTGTTTCTTTAAAAAAGAAAAAAAAAAAGAAAAGAAAAGAAGGCGGCAGTGACTTCAAATAATACCATAGCAGCTTGAATTCACAAACTGTTCATGCTTCCTTGGTGTTTTAAAAATAGGAAATTGCTGCCACTGTGCCTGTGAGCACTGTATGGAGTTTGCCGGCATTGCATGCATGAATACTGAAGCTGACCTCTTGGTTGCACTACACGGAAATGGGGCCAAGCGGGCCAAATCCTGTCCTTGCTTGCATCCATGTAGTGTTTCTGATGCACAGATGTGACAGATCACAGGTTGACTGATGCTATTTATGATAGACCTTAAGTGATCTTACATACTGTGGATGTACTCAGTTGTCTCCATGACAGTTCATGTTACCACCCTAAATCTATGAACCTCAGTTAGAATCCACTGTATCAAAACTGGGTATTTACTTTGTGGGTATGAGCGGTTTCATAGAACTCAGTGTCATGTGGTTAATGTTAAATTACTAATTTAAATATATTCTTTAGTCAGTTTTGGAGTTACTTTATGGGTTGCCTTGGAAGTAGCTCACAGATGTGAAGATATTACATAGTTCCTTCACAGCCTGTCAGAAACGTAATGCACTGTAATACAGTGTAAGCACTGTATATGGCCACCTAAAGATGTAGGGTGCTTTTTGAGTGTGTACACATAGGTGTGTTTGTATTTTTATGCGGGTCTATTTGTATGTGTTCATACACTTGAATACAGAAGTAAATAGACACATGGGCATCCATATCGGTATGTGTACACATGCACTAGCCTACACATGTAACATCCAAACAATATATATTTCCATGTTTATATTAAAATACTGACATATATGCACATGTTTAATTTGCACATTATATTTGCCACTAGATCAGTTTGTACAGTCAATTGTATAGGAATAACAGTTTCCTTCTGAGTAAAACAGAGGTTTGTTACAGTAAACAAGTACTTACCTCCAATATTTTACATGATCGAATCTCCATAGCAGTGGGCAGTAATAGAAAACTACAGAAAAAATGTGGAAAGACATTTAATAAGACCAGGAACACTATGGTAGTTGGATGCAAGAAGTAAATAAGAAGAATAGGAGCAAAAAAATGTGCATTTGGTATGAGATTGGAATGTCCCAGACAGAAAATAGTTACTATGATTGGCAGAAAGTACAGGAGGCAGAAAAAAATGAGCAAGTTTACAGAGTAAAGTTAAGTTGAGATCAATGTTGCAATAATAGTAACATGGTTGGTTCTGTAGTAATCATTAAAGGAAAGGTAATCTGATCCATGAACGTAATGTTAATTAATATTCTTTTCTCCAGAAAAGAATAGATCTGATTGCTGATATGTGGGTTCTCAAAGAGCTTCAGTCAGTACTTACCTCTTTTGGTAACAGGATGTATGAAAGGGAGATACTGTTTAATATTATATTAGAAAAGTTTCCTTTTAAAGTTCGGGGAAGAGTGTTTGGTTTTGCCTGTGCATAAGTATGTTAAATTTAACATCCTGTTTTGTTTCGCTTTGTTTTTTCTTTAAGTCATTATGTTCAAAGTATTTAAAACTATACATGTTTCATTATTTCGAGCAAGTGTAGCACAATCTGGGAGATAAAAAAGACAAAGATCTAGTGTTTCATACTCAGCTTTCTCAGCTTGTTGGTTGAATAGGCATCAAATGAAGTCCAATGCCTATACAAAAGAAATGTTCCTTGTTTGGATTTGCCCCATCTGTGTCATCTGGTGGCTTATGCAATAGGAGGTGTTATCACATGAATCCAAATGCACAAGCCAGTTGTTTTATGGACTCTTTCTGTGCTTGGAGGAGTTTATAAGTTGCCCACTCTATTGTGTGTCACTCCCAGATGACACGTGAGCATTCTGCTAAGCATATTTTGGGGGTAATTATAACTAATGAAGCCTGGTACACAGCTTGTTCACGGAGTGATTTATTCTGCTCCTGTCTGATTCCTGAGAGTTCTGTAAAATGGTTATATTGTGCCTTCCATTTTGGACATGTATGGGAGCATGTGGTATTGAGTCCATCTGAGAAAATTTGCTATTCAGTGTACCACAGACTAATTACAAAGATATTGGCTGGGTACATCTGTTTAAAAATATAGGGACGAACAGAAATTATAAATGGGAACTGTAACTTTAGGGATATTGACTTTAGTATGGCTCTTGTTTAGTCGTTTACTCTTCCCAGACTTGCAGTAACCCACTTAGATGTACTGCTGTTAAATGGCTCAGAGTTCCTCTGAACCCTGTAAGCTAAAGGTTCCCTTTATACCTTTTAGCAAAGCAGATTTTATTATGCAATTTGAGTTCTGATAACTGATAATATTTTGTGGAAAGATGGATTTAAAAGTTGGGAAGGAAATACCTTGTAGCTTTGCAGGTTTCAGAAGGCAACAAAAAAAATTATTACTGAAGCCTGGATGTCAACCTTTATTTAACCTTAGATGTACCATTCTCACCCTAATTTGTCTTGACTTACCAGTCTCTCAGGCAAGTAAATCCACTGACATTAGTGGGACTTATCCTCTACACAAGAAGTACTCATACATTTTTTGCCAGGATGGTTTTAAACATCTTTTTTCCAAGACACTAACATACCTCTGAAGTCATGAAGTAATGGGGCACACAGAAGCTGCAAGGTTTGACACTTCATCTACCAGATTCACAGATATCCAAGCAGGCTGGATGTTTTTACAAATATCAGCATCAGTGTTCAGTAATAATAGTCTTCAATTATATCTGTCTTCAGTTATATCAGCTTCTTCCATCCTCACCCTCTCACTCTGCATCCAGATTTGAAAGACTTTTGCATCTTCTTTTTTTCAGTGTTTTAAACAAAATTTTCCTTCACAGAAAGAAGAGAGATTAAAAGTTATAGTACTGCTTGTAGGAATGGGAGGAGAGAGATAAATACTTATTCTGGTACACATTTCATAAAAAGCATTATGTAAGGTTGGAAAACAACTGCTTAGAAAATAGAGTTCACATCCTACTAGCTGCATGAGTAGAAAAATAGTTTTACTGAGAATAAATTATTGTTTTCATCTGTTTTTGTGAAAACAACCTGGCATGTGCTCAAGACAACATTAGCAGCACGATGGGTGAAAAGATATCACTAGTTCTCAGAAACGAATCATATAAGATGACATTCCTCAGCGAACATGTTAAGCAAGAGGATGTGGTCACCAGCAGACCTGAAGTTTGCCTGTGCCCTAACCTGTCCCAGTAGTGAAGTTTATAGTATCAATAGCATTTTCCAAAATCAGTACTTTCACTAGGAAAGAAAAGGAAACAAAACAAAATTTCAACCTAATTTTTATCTTCATAACCATGATGATAAGAGTGGACAGAAGGTCTGCCAGTGACTTCATTCTTGCTCCTGAATTTGCGTGGAGCATGTTCTCCTAGTAAGAGTTTGCAGTGTTATATACCCAAGACGATAACCATCAGAAGATAAGAGTGTTGGAGAAAAGCTGTTCGTATATAACGGGTGTGAATATACCTGTATATAATGTATGTGGAGAAACATACAATTTGAAAACTGACTGGTTTGCTGAGAACAATTGTATCATAATGTAGCAGTTACGCTTAAGTTGTTTTAAATAAACAGGATTTGGTTTTGGACTGGGGCAGTAAGGATGTTTAGCTTTGTGCTTTGTTCTGGATTTCCTCCATATGTAAAGGCATGTTCTGAGGACCATTTTTACATGATGATTTATGGTGATATGAAATCTGACCTGGCTTTAGGTTCACTGACGATACAATTGTGATAGGTTTTGACTTTTGGGATACCGCACATATTACCTGCTTACCATGCCAGATACTAAAAGAGGTTTGCTAAATTGACAACACATACTTATCATTGAAATCCTTAGATAGAATACACCTCGCAGATGAAAACCAGAATTTTGCACATTTTGTAAGGTTTTCTGGTTTTTTTTGTTTGTTCTGTGTTAAAGAACCATGACAAACTACAATGACTGGTATATTAGAAAATGCCTAAAAAGGAGCAGTTGTTTTCCTTGGAGAAAGATTGTCACACCTTTAAAGAATAGTTAGCTGAAATTATGTTTTTGTGCTATTAAATTATTGCTGTTGTCAGGTGTAGTTTTGTTTGCTGAGTAATCTACTCATGTTTAGTCAGAGTACATCTGTTCTATATAATTCTAAACATTTCATAAAATATTTAAGATTAATGGTCCAAATCAAGCAATAGCTAAAACGATGACACTAATTACATCAGATGTAGTTGGGTCAGGGAAGCTTACATGTCATTCTTTTGTGCTGACCAAACTTTCGTTGCATGAACTCATGTCTTATTTTAGTCAGCCTCTGCAAGAGTTTGTGTTAGAGCAGAGTGTGACCTTCCAAAAGCTGGGAATTGCAGCTGTAGTTTCATCCTCTCTGCTACTTTCCTTTCTTCTGTGAGCTGCATTAATTTTATTCATTTCCATTCCTTTGCTACTTTACATGAATTTTGTGACAGGAATGACTATTTAAGTCACCTTGAACCTAGAAACTTATTTATGGCCATGCTAGGGCTAGTGCATATGATATGCTTATCAATTATGGGTAGGTGAAAATAATTTTTCATATGAGTATTTAGAAAATAGTAGTAAAATAATACTCATTAGTACCTACAATGATAACCATTTAGCAGAAAATTGAACCAAGAAGCTGAGTCACTTTTTGGACAGTAAATTCTTACTTGTTAAGCTCACATTTTAAGGCGTTAGCAGCAGACTTTCCTTTCTGCTAGTAAGCCATGCCCTTCCATTTTCACTGGTAGTCTCCCAGCTTTGTGGGACCAGGCTGCCAAGTTGGAGTGTCTGTTTTCTAGAAATCCTGAAAAAGCATTGCCGGAAGAGTGTTTGCCATATTCCATATGTGCCAATCAGTCACACAGTGGACATGTTGGACTGCTTGTAAAGGAAATGCTAGCATGTCTGAGTTTAGTGAATGCATAAGTAATTTGAACTCCAACCTCACACTGACCCTGTGGTACTGTATGTAATGATCAGTTGTGTAGGCAAAATGATAGTGATTCAATTAAAAACCCAATTTTTATATCAATTTAGTTAAGTTTATACAGCTTTGTGGAATAGGAGAAATAAATCACAAACAAGAAGACAACCAAAAAATATGCTGTGCTTGGGTCAGAAAAAAAAGTGACTGGATGGGCTGAAGATCAGGGCAAAAAGATCAGAGAGAATGAATTTGAAATGGAAGACATTGAAACCTTTCAGGAAAAAATAATTTGAAAACTTCTAGGAAAATTTGTTTCATTGAAGGGAGGGGACTAAAAAACCAATATAAAGAACCAAAGGGGGAAATCAGAGGACAAATTATGAAGGAGGAAGTAGTTCTTTGCTTAAAGAAGTTTGAATTAAAGTGGAAACATGTAGGGTTTTTTTCATATAAAGATAAATACCAGACTAAGCAAAAATCCCAACTTTAAGGAAATTTTACCAGTGCACCTAAGCACAGTTGGCCCATGTGGTGACTCTGATGTTGTGAATCATGATGGAAAGTGTCAACATTTCCCAGGCTTACTCTTGGCTGTGTTTGAACTCAGCCACCCTCAATGTAGTTGCTGCTTTTGCGGGCAAAAGTCATTGCTTTGTGAAAGCAAATGAGGTAGTCCTCCAAGAGCTGCTGTCCGTAGCCCCAGACAGTGAAAACAGCAGCCTTTTCAGCATCCTTCACTGACCTAGAGGTTTACCTGTCCAGAGGCTTATGCAATCTATAGAGTGAGGGAAAGCTTTATTGGGATGGGAAACAGGATATATTTGTGAAGAGGGAGACAACAGAGAGATTCCAGAATTAAAGAGGGAACACATATAATGAAGTTCATGGCACATCTTTAAAAGTGTAGATAATTATATTGACACCTTGACCGGTATTTCTTTACCTTCTAAGTTAAGTCCTAATGAGTAGGACTGAAGAAGACCTTTTTGGATGCACAAACTGCTGAACTTGCTTGTATTGCGTGGTACTGTATGTTCTTAAATTAATGTTACTAAACATGGGACTTATGAGGCCTTCATTCACAAGCCTACATTGTTTGTTATTGGTCTTGTTTAATATTTATAGAGTGACACACATTTCCATGTTGCCTTAGAGAAATAAAAATTATGTGATTCTGGCCTCATTTTACAGTCTAATTTGGGCAAATGCAGGAAATTGTGAAAAAAAATAGAAGAGGTAGTGGAAAAGGTAAAAAGGTTGTAATAAATAATGCTTGCTACTATATTATGTAGGAAGCTTGTATATCTGATTTTTCTTAAATCCAGTATAAAATGAAATTTCTAAAAGGACAGTGATGTAAGGGAAGAAGTTCTGCCTAAGGGTTAGGACTGGGAGAAGCAACAGTTGAAAGGCAAAGGTAGGAGGTGTGAGAATTAGATTTCTATTTGATGTGAGTTTGTTCAGATTGGTTGAGGCTGCTGAGAATTCAATCAGAGGTGTTTGAATGAGATGCAGTGGCTAGTACAGGTAGGGATATTTCACTGTCCTTGCTCCCAGGTGGATGAGTTGAAGACCAAACGGTAGGCAAGCTGCCTGCTGCTGCCTGCTAAATAAGCTAACTGAGCCAAACGCTAGAGTTGTTGTCAAGGGTTCTCAGAAATGCGCAGTTCAGTGCCTGAACACAAAACATTCATCTGCAAAATTTACGTGTGGATAGGAACGTAGGCTCGATTTCCCACCCAAGAAAACCCAACAAAAAAATCTTGGCAATCCCAGGCAGGAGGGTGATGACATTGGTGTAACATGATAATACATTCTTTTTTAGACAGGGCTGCAGTAATGCATTACGTCACCTTCTTGGAATATCGGGCCTGTAATGGTACTTTCTTGCTCCTTTTGATGTACCCAGTGCTAACATGGCTCTTCAGCTTTGAGAGGTGGGGTGCTATGTATCTGAGTCTTCCTTTTGTCCTTGTGGACTCATTTGTAAAAATTGCCATTTTAACCAAATACTACCATTCTAGTGTTGTGTTTCAGTGATACTCAGTGATACCTCAGAAAGTTCACTCATATTTTGTTGAGTGTTGAATGAAAGAGTGATTCATCTTTTTAGTCATATAGCCTGCGAAAGTGTTCAGAGCACTTCATAAACGTTAGGGTGGTGTTCTGTCTAGAATACGTCTGTTAACGCAGAAGCACAGAATAAATTATTTATACTTCTCAGTTGTTTAAAAAAAGTGTTCTTAAGTATGAATTTGTGCCTTCAACAGCAAGAAGTATAATCTTTGAGTGGAAGGTCTAAATATCTAATTATAATAATCAGACATAAGTCCCCGCAAAGATTGAAGTACAAAATATCTGTACGAGTGGATAAAATTCTGGTGTAAAAGCTGACCAGTTTTATGGCTTTTGTGTGACCTTCATGGTAATAATATGTTGCATGTAGGAGGTAATCAGTGTTGCATAAGCACAATTTGTTTTGTTTGGGCTCTTCTGCTTAGCTGACTGGTAGTAAAAAACGTGCAAACTCTTTTTTTTTTTTTTATATGCATGAAGCAAGTAAGTTGCAGTGGCTATAATTCCTGTTATTAAACCGTGTTCATTTATTAATGTTAATTATTAGGTGGTCAGTTGTTATCCTGGCTAAAATTGCAGGCAAAGAAAATAGTTTTGTGATAAGTGAAAGCAGCTTTGTCTGAAATAAGGGAAACTGGATGTGATGCTCTGCACAGTACATTTTACAGAAGCGCATAGGATCTGTTTACCTGGTTGAAATTCAAATTGTTTTATTATGGTGTCAATTCTTTGGTTTTGGCAGCACTTCTAAAGTGTCTATACACAAAAGGACTACCACAGTGAATGAATGCTAGTGTTGACACCACCTAACAAGCAGGGATTATGTGTTTACAGAAGAAGTAATATGATAGGTCAAGTATAAGAGGCACTTCTCAAGAGCACTTCACCACATAATGAGTGACTGACTAGAAAGTGCGGAGCTGCCACTCTTTGGCTTCGTTTCGGTGTTGATGCCTGCCTCTCTCCTCCAAAGCCCTCTTGATCATGTTCAGCTGCTCTGTTCTCATGTGGTGAATAATAGTAGAGTAAAGCTGCTTTTCTGTCTCATTTTTCTTGCTAATTTACACATTCAAGCCATTTTTTGTTTGCTATCCTTATTTGCTATTCCCTTTTGTCAAGGCACTGTTCTGTTTTTTGCCTCAGGCCTAGGAACTAATTTGAGCTTCTATAATTACTTCATGTTTTACACCTGTCTGCATATCATGCACCCCTTGTCCCTGTACTTAAGCTGTATATTTCCTTGGAAGGAAAAAAAAAAACCCCTAGTTTTCATATACAAGAAATCCCCAAGTTTCTCCTCTCACTCTTCCTACAGGAGAAACACAATTAAACTGTTGAGATGTTCTCAGCAATGCAGCTGACCTTTTGGGTTCATGAAGGACAAATGAATGCTGTCTGTTCAGACAGTTTGTGTTAAGACATTGTTGAGCAAAAAGCCGTGAGCTTTGTTCCTCTTGAATGAAGCAATGGTTGTAGTCATTTTAAAATCATTAAGAGCCTGAATGCACGGTATCATTCTACAGTGTTTGCTCTACAGCTGCTCTTCTGCTTTAATAGCAGCTTATTAAATTTGGGTCAAGCGCACTCTGAAGAGTATCACAATGAAGAAACTGTTCAAAAAGTTACCTGTTTAAAAAAAAGGCAATTGATTAGATTTTTAACTTAAGTGACAGCTGCAATTCATTGCCTGTTCTTTGTGGTGTCCTGCAGCCAGAGTGGAAGCCTTTTGTAATTTGGTCTTCATTTTGTAAAAGCTTTCTTGAATAATCCAGGGTTGCTTTCCACTCTGAGACCGCCTCAATCCAATTAGGAGTTTAACAAGGGTCAAATTAAGGAGACTTTACACTTCATGTTTGCATCATTAGCCATAAGACTGTTTTGTGTGTGCACGACTGTGTGTCGAGGGAGGAGGGGAGGCTGCAAGATGGGGCAGACACAAAGCTGTCATCCACCATGTGGTGCATCCCGTCGCTGAATGGAGGCACAGCAGGCTAGGAACAACATTTCCAGTTGTCTTTTGGTGCTGTCGTCATGTGGATTTCAGCTGGTACATAGTTGTTTGGAGGTTACAGGTGCTAGCTAGAGCCGAGGAAGAAGAGCGCGCTCTGCGCCTAGTCTTTTCTCTCCTGGTAGCCTATTGTTATCGGACAAATGACTGGGAAGAGATGAAGTTAGAAATCTCTTGAGCATTCATTATTTTTGATGAGATGACAACTACCCCAGTTCCTTGTTCTCACTACTCATGCTGTTTCCTGTTATTTTTTGAAAACATAATTTTTCTGCATGTTAAGTATATTGTACAGTGTGAACTCTTTTTATACAAGTAGTTTGTTAGCAGGCTTTCGATAATCAGATATGTGTATGGAAGACTACAAACATGCGGTCGTATTTTCCACAATAACAAGTAATCTTCTAAAAGCGGTGCCGGTTTTACTTATGCAATTTTTGACTACGACTACATTTTCCTAATGAATTATTTATAGAAATTGTTGAAAATTAAAGAGAAAACCATAAGACCCTCTTTTCTATGTAAGATTGTTCTTAATGGCAAGAAAAATTCTCCTGCTAATCAGTGTTTAGATGTGTGGGATATTGCTGGGGAACTGTTGCAGTGTCTCTTTAGCAAATGCTTTGTGCTGCTACATACAAAGTAACGATTTATCTAAAAATAACACTTTCATTGTTCCTCCCCCCCTAAACCCATTAATAGGTACTTTAGTATCATGCGAGTTTTCATAGTTTAATCCCTTTTCAAAAGCTTTTCAGAATAAAAGCTCTAAATGGTCCTCAGTATTAATTTGATGTGACTTCTGTACAATATGGTTTGAAACTCTCAGAAGCACATTTTTACAGCTTACCCTTTTTCACTGGATCAGTGTGTGGAAAATACCAGCTAAATGTTTCATGGAGTCTCTGCTGTAAGCCTTTTTTGTTGTCTTGCAGATGCTATAGCTTTCTAGTGATTTTTATTTAGTACCATCATTATTAGATAGTACTTAAGCCAGATCAAAAACTCTACATATATTATTGTTCATTGAATTTAAATTTTAGGAAATGACACTTAAAACATAATTTTAAAAAAAGTTTTGACCTGTCTCTTGAATCTCATTTGATAAGAATTTAGCTTCAGCAGTAAACTGTGCATAATAAATGGTGATTGAGTTTAATGTAGTCTGTGTTTGTAGTCAATCAGATCTTTATTTACATTTAGACAGGAATAGCTGGCTTTAGGGCTTTGGACACCCATAAATAATTACATTTTTAAAATGCTCAGCTCTCAGTGAAATATTAATATGATGTGTCTGATGGAAGTAACAAGAAATAATTTAAAACTTGTTCTGTCAACTTCTTCATCAAAATGGGAATGTATTTTCTGTTTGGATCGCAGTATGCACATTGACTGATGAAATAAAAATCTTGTCTATCCAATTCTTTTCATAATGTATGTCTCCTGTGGTGATTTTTTTTTTTCCTCCAAAACACTGCCTAACTCTGGAACAAGAGAGTTACAATATTAACAAATGGTGTGGGAAGGTGTATTTTGTTTTGTTTTTTTCCACTTACCCCAATTTTAAGGCTTTTGCATAAATTAGTATCACAAATGAATGACGTGAATGTAAATTGTATGATATAAGCCTGTTTGAAGATGTTCAGGCTTTTCTGAGCTCTAGATATCCAAGAGGATCAGAATAAGATGAGATTCAGAAAGTCACAGATTTTGGTTCTTTATTACTCAGTTTCTTTAGTCCAAAGAGAACCCAGCCACTTCACTGTAGAAGCATTTATTCCAGGTACTGTCTGCCATGCCCAGGTAAAATAGGGTATCAACAGATATTTTTATATTAAAGAAAGCCTCCATCACTGGTTTGTAGTATGCTGTCTTCCTGACTGACCATTACGTGTATACATTCAACACATACCAGTTTATTCTTTTTTAACCTGGCTACCTTCAGGAAGGTATTTCATTTTATAATTTCACCATCCTGCAGCCTGGAGAGATACCCTTTGCATAATTGTAACAAACTGAAATGAAGAATCGTCGTGGTTATGAAATAACTCCCATAACATAAAATATATTTTTTACTCTGATGTTTTGTGATTAATAGGCTGAAAAGTGCTTTATTATTTCTTCAAAATGAAACTAATGAACACTTTCCTATGCTGAGTAAAAGTCCCCTTTGCCTTCCTGCTTTAATAGTTTTTTTCACTTTATATGATCGAGTATAGGTGGTCTGCAAGAAAAAAGAATGGATTTCACAGCTGGAATGCCAGAATTTACAGGTTGAAGGAAAAGTGGGCTTCCGATCAGTGAACATTCCCAGTCACTAGTTCCTGTTTATCTACCAGAAAACACAATGATAGAAAAAAATATTTCAGTTCTGCATTTCAGTAGGCTGTTTTACGAATATATATATGAACATTTGTATGTAAATTAAATACAACCTTTGAGCTCTTGGGAAGTTATCAGAGCGGACCATAGTGTCACAAACCTTCTGCCCTCTCTACCAGGATTTATATAGCCATAAGAGGAAAGACAACAGTATGATTTATGCATCTGTGTAAGTTTCTGGGAGATCACCTAGTCACCATTTTGTGCCAGTGTCACAGAGATCTGAAGGTGTGAATGGTAATCAGGCTGTTCAAGTCAAGCCGAAAAATTTGTCAGCTACAAAGGTTGGAATTTTAGATAAACAGATTCGGAACTTATATAATGTCAGGAATTAAATATTTCTTCTCAATTACAGTAAGTCTGTACTGCATAAATTCTTAAAAGCAATGAAGCTTTAAAGGTTGCTAATCTAAACTTTGAGATTTCCTGTATCGGTATGTACATTTTCACTACTATTTAGTGTTATATAGATGTTTTCCTCATTTTAAAATTTATATTTTCTTCTGTTTAAGTGTTGGTGTAAAACATAATGTCTATCTATATTAAAAGGCAAAATTATTTGGATTCTTATTGTAACAAAGTCACCATATACCTTGTTTGGTTTGGTTTTCCTTCTTACTTTTAATGTACAAAACCATTTACTAAACCTAGTTTTACTGTCAAAGCAACTTCAGTATAAAATTGATTACATAGTTATCCAGAGGAGGATCAGATGCCAGCTTTATTCCTCTTAGAAGGGCTAGCTACACTTTTTGTGTATAATGAATTTAGTTCTCTTGAAAGATGCTGGATTGACAGCCCTGAAGACCAAAGTCCTTTATTTATGCGTGAGCAGCACTACTTCTGCCTTTCCCACACTGCCCTCCTGATATGCTTCACTCATGACCTGAAGGATCCCCCTTAGGGGTGACAGCTTAGTAGCCTTCATACCCATTCACTCCTCCAGTCCTCTGCTGGGAGTGCCAACAAGAATGCCAGTTGGTGGTGCCTTTTTCTTGTGAACGTTTGATAACTGCCTTTCAGGTCACAGTGGACATCTCATTTTCTGTAGATTATTGAACAGCAGTCTGAGGTTGATAACTTTCAGGCTCTTTGGGGTAATGGCAAAGCAGAGGTCTTAGGGTAATTAAAGGTAAGACCAGGTTTTGGTTCAATTATTGTGTATAGTCTAGTAAATTAAGAGTCAAGTTCTCTAGCCCGTTACCAATTTCCTGAATGAGCTAGTCCTCCAAGACTTTTTGCAGCACTACTAATGTTCCTCAGACCCTCTTCTTTTACTCACTGAAAGGAAAGAATGCTTTCTGCAAGCACAAGTCATGAATAGCCCAATTTTCTTCTGGCTTATAAAATGCAAAGCATAACTCATTTGATAGTGGATTGTACCAAGTTTAATTTGACTCAGAGACCTTATGGGCTAATTGAGTATCTTTCTTATCTTATTTATGGTAAAGTAAATTTAAATTCCATTTGAGTTACGCTAGATATACATGTGGGCATAAGCACAGTACTTGGTTTCCTGTGTATAACTTATGTACTGGATGTATGTAATTAGTCCTTTATGAGACATAAGCTACAAATGTACCTGCAGAATTATAGTGGATCAAAGAGTATAGTGCTAACAGAAACTCTATTTTTTTCTCTGCAATAAGTTTATATATCATATTTTGCATCAGCAAAATTTATATTGGATATATGTGCTCAGTGCGTCTGAGCTGCGATTCAGTTGCCCACTTTCATATGTATTTTGAGAAAAATGTACCAGGAGTTTGATTTTATATTTCTAGTTATTCCAGAAAGTAACACATACATGCGTTAAAAAAATGACATTCGAAAAAGAAAGAAAAGACGTAACTGTTGTCTTATGCTAAATGGGCATATTTTCAGTATTCAGTGGAGTATTGAAATACTCTAAGCTCTAAATAAGAATACACAAGCCTGTGCATGTGGAGAGCTCCACATGTGAATTTATTTTAGGATCCTTAATGGATGATTTAAGTGTTTGAATAGTAAGATAATTCAGTTATGTATACATTAAAATCATTACATGAAAAACATGTTCCTATATTTCAGAATATGAGAACCTACATTGTATACACACAGCTACATGCAAAGCCCTTGTCATGTTGCTAAAGGCTATCCATGGCTCTTGGGGGCGAAGAACTTTACTTTCAGCCCAATTGTTTCATATTTGTCAAAATGATTGTGTTCTTAACAACCTGTATCTAAAATAAGCCAAAGTTTAAAATGAAATTATTTTTAAACAATCCAGTTCAAGTTTGGAGAACATTTTTCATTCACTTAAAATATTTTAAAACAACAGCCAATCTCTTTATGAAAAAGTTATTCAGCTAGAAAAAAGTAGATAAAAAATCAATCCCAAAATAATTGTCTCAAGGGGTATAACCTCCTGAAAAACACATTTAATTTGAGAACATCGCTTCGTAAAATTGTTTATAATACTGAATTATTTGAGGAAAAGTGTAGAATCTTAACATAATAATGAAATTGCATGGCAGTATTATAGTGACCATAAGTTATTTTTAACTCCCCTGTGCTCATTAATAAAAAACTGGTGGAAAATTTAGAAAACAAAATCTTCCTCAGTTTCTGGACTCTGTATTGCAGGAAGGAAATAAATAAGAAAAAAGTAGATTTTAATTTTATATCAAAGAAACCCTTGAGGTGGAAAGTTAGGGAAAGCTGCATGGGTTTGTAGCACACAAAATGTCGCTTGAATTTTGCTGCTCAGTAGTTTGATATACTCATTTGCTGATGCGAAATGACGAGGGCTTAGAAAGCAGGGTTTTGTTTTTTAGCTGCCTGTAGACCTAGTGGGGCCTTACAGAACCCAGTCAGCAGGTCATTAACTCTGGAGAAAACAGCTTGCATTAATATGCTCTAATCCGGTATAATTAGTCAAATTACTGCACGCCGACCGGCTTGTCATGTGTTGTCAGATTTGGCATGCAGGCAGGATCGCCAGGGTCCCTCTGGAATGCCACCCTGAATCAGGGAGAAGGGCTCGTTTGTAATACTGCGGATTTCTTGATGAGTAAAGCAAACGGAATCAGCAGCCATAGCCCTACAGAAAAGAAAAAAAAAAAAATCAACAACCTGATCTGTTATTATGTTGTTGAGAAATAGGGAATTCATGTCATGGGAACTCTTTATGGTTGATACCTACTGTTAGAAATAGAAGCTGTTCAGTTGCTTCTTAAAATTTCTATGTATCTAACAAAACTGAAGATCCGCTGTACTATATAAGATTAGCATTCATAAAAAGATTTAAAATAAATAATTACAAGAGGATCAGCTACAAATTACCTACCACACTGTGACACAGATTATTAAACTACCAGCATGTGTGGGTGTGTGCGTGTGTGTATGGGTGTGCTCATGCGGGTGCATGTGCCCCTTTTTCCAGGAGGGGAGGAGGTTATTAAACTATAGAAGGGCCATATTAGCATAAATTTACAAGAGCTCTTTTTCTGGTGGCATGATAAAAACCTGTGTTACCTTTGCATTAACACTGAATTGCTTGTTGTGCTTTTGGCAATGACAGATAAGTCAGTGTAATTCCCCATCGCAACGGAAATGATGCTCCAGATTCCAAATGCATCCTGAAGATGTCACTGACAATAATCTTCAAAGAACGGCCAGTGAAAGTGGGCTGTATGTTTGCAGGATGATATACTGCAAATGACAGGAAGAATTATGTGAGTGAAGACGAATCTGTAACATATTATTAAGCAATTTCACGAGAATAACAGGGATAAAAGGATAATGGATGAGGGTGTCATTATTACCTTCATGTAGAGGGAAAGCAAAAGCAAAGGTAGAGAGACAAGATTAATTGAGGAAGGGTGAAGCATTCATTGCTCATCAGCTCTTTTGTACTCTCTGCTCCTGAAATTCCAGACAAAAAAAAAAAAAAAATTGCTCAGGGCTGCATTTTAATGCAGCTGGCAAGACAGAGCTGAAAACTGACAGGGCAGTTTTTAGTCACCTCCCTCTTTCCATAAACACACAACAGCTATTACTCCTGGAGTCCTCCTGTGGTCAGACCTGTAAACTGGTGGGATATTCTTTTTTTATCACAGCTACTGTTTTTAATTGTGCTTCTGAACTCGGCAGTTTTATCTGTTGATGGTATGGAACTGAACAGGTCGTTCCCTATGCATTGTTTGCATTGCACAGTTGCAAATGTAAGCAGACTGTACATAATAGATGTCAGCAGAAGGGCTTCTTCCGAACACAAAGGCAAACTGGAGTGTCCTGTAACGTTAGTGACAACATAAAATTATGTCAAGGTATCAAGGTTTTACTGGGGTTTAATATACAAGATGAAGAAACAGGAAGTCATTTGGCAATTGTGCAGACCAATCCTGCAGTGTTAGCTCAAGTGTAATTCCTATCAAAGTCAAGTTTTGCTTACTCAGAGAGTTATCACTGGGTCAGTAATTTCAATTACCACCCTTATTTTCTAGACGTTCTCCAAGTAGCAGCTGATTTTACTGCAGAATATAGTTTTAAAAATATTCCATTTGCTTTTAAAAATCTTGGTATATAAAACAATTTAAAAAAATTATTTAAATATTGTGTAGGTATAGAATGTTTTCCCCTGATAATGATGTTTTCTCTGTGTACATTTTAATTTCAAAAGGAATGTCAGGGACCTGGATAATTAAGAACATATAACTATTTGTATTCAGAGAATGGATTCTGGGTTTTAAGCCTTTTCAGATTTAAAACAGTATTCAGCTTCCTTGATTTTCTTCTCTGTGTTTGTTTCAGATAAGGATTGGTTCTAATAAAGTAAACAGAGTTTTGGTTTGGTTTGGTTTGTTTTTTTAACTGATAAAAATGATTCCAAAGTTTTGACACCAAAAGAAAGGGAAGGAAATTAATTTCTCAGCTGCTGTCTGTGGGGAAAAAAAAGGAGTTTTTTTAGGAACTTTAGTACCGTAAAGGAGACAGATGAAACCTGCAGTTTGATAAGAAAAAAAAATAGTGGACAATATGCCTCACTTAATTGTTGTTTCTAGTAGTGAAAATTGGATTTAATTTCGCAAAGCTGTGTATTTCTTAAACTGAACTGCTCACATACAGTAAAGGGCATATACAGGATTTCAGAAAGAATAGCTAAGGTCAACAGCACAGGCTCACTCACTGGCAGAGTCTGAAACCACAACACTGGGGGGAGAAGGATTTTTTCTGCTACCTCATGCGTAATAGCAAGATAAACCGAGAGGAGTACTGGAGGACAGAAGGGGTCAGGAACTGGCTTAGGTTGGGAGGGGGCTGCACTTTATTGCAGTATGTTTATCGATCATTGATAAATATGTGTGTGAAAAGAGTAGATAGCAATTTTGTTCAGTGTTATGCTTTGATATATTAGCACAAGAATATGAGAAGGTTGTTTCAGCAGAGCGAATGCTGTGCTGCCCAGGAATCAAATGATGCTGTGAGGAGCCTCACAGGACCAGAGGAGTCCGTTCACGTTCTCCTAGTAGTCTGCAGGAGCTCATGCTTAGATCTATCACAGTATCTATCACAGTAACCGGCTTGAACAATGTAACTTAGAAACTGGGTCATCCTACAGGCAGAACACGTCTGTGCTTGATAGTTCAGACCACGTTCCTTTTTGTGGATTTTACTTGTTCATAGTATATAGTACAGTTGTCATGTTTAATAAACTCACTGCCATTATCAATAAATAATTATCAATAGATAACGGCAGTGATCAGATAACCCTTGTGAATTTTGCTATTTACGTTCAAAGCAATTGTTGCTAAAGCAAATTCAAACTACACAAGATATCTGACTGGAGAGATTCATGTCAGTCTTGTATCTTATATTTTAAATTTAAATAAAAAATTGTATTGACATATTGTGGTGATTTGACCACAGTGCTAGTGGTTAAATTGCTTAACATCAACAAAATCTTTTCCTAGAACACATGGTCAATTTTTGGCTCTATGAGAGGATGAGAAGATTCTGGTCCTAACACCCACCTCTCTTGTCCTGAGGGAGAGAAGTCAGCCGGTCCATCGGCCCTACTTTTCCCCTAGGTTAGCCTATTCTGTTCCAGTATTCAGCAGTGTAATGTCTTGCAATAGACCTCTGCAGAACTGACCAAGAATCATGGAGAAAGTGGGAATCTAATTGTTTTCCCCTTGTCCCATCACTGCTCAGTGTAACATTTGTTTGACTTTATTGAGCCTGTGTATTAGAAAGGGGAAGGATGTAGAGAGGAAAACATTGTGCCTCCAGAGATTTTATTTTGCTATGACTAGTGATGCTTAAAAGAGCACAGTGGAATTTTTCATGACTCTGTCTTTAACCTAAGACACCAAGAAATGTGTTTAGCTTTGCAGGTAAAATGCAAAAAAACCCCAAAAAACAAAAAACAAGTTTGCATTTTTTTCTCTACTGGTTGACCTACCAGCCTACTGAAAATTCTGTACACCTCAATTTTACAATGTCAACATGTGGCATACGCCTCAGGTGGCTTACAGTTACTGGTTATGTGCAACCAGGAAAGAATCCAGCTTGACAATGAGATTCTCAGATGAGTTTGCTTGACTCATCGTTATAAAAGAAATCTCATTCTTTTACACCCAAACTGTTCATAAATGGCCTGAACAAAGGAGGGTGGAACACACTGACTCTGTAAAACTGGTTTTATGGAAAGTTTTGGACAAGTATCTGAACTGATGTGTTCATACTAAACTGAAGAGTAATTCTTGCCCAAGGAACCAGAGGGACATCCTGACAAGAGATAGTGATGGCTTCATTGTATGGCATCACCACCTTTCAACGTGTATTTACAGAATTCAGCGATTCTGTAAAAGATTGGGATATTATGGTTGTGTTTTTTTCTACCCAGTGCCCCCTCTCTTTTATCACCTAATCATTTGAATAGAGTGATGTGTTTACTTTCTTTCTCTCTCTCGCTTTTGTTGTGCTTAGTGCTGCTCCCCTGACTTTTTAATGATGTTTCTCCGATCAGTGTTCCTTTCAATCCAAAGCTAGTGAAATCAGTGGAAAGACCTGGAATGATTTCAGTTGGTTTTGGATAAGACCCAGTCCTTCCAAAATCAAGCAGCTCTGCAATTCTGATCAAACCTTTTGCAGTTTAATGTCCATGAAAATCCTTAGACATTAGTGGGTTCCAGAGGCATAGAAGTACTGCCATCCTCAACCGAATGGGGTCATTTATCTCAGAGGAAAACTCAGATAGTTAATGAATAGAGGTTGCAGCTAACTTTAATTGTGTTCCTATTATGTTATTGCTTATATTATCAAGAGTTTTACTTGAAATATTTGTTGAAATATGTGATTTTTCAGTTCAATATTTTAATTTTCCACTTCCTTGCCCTCTAGTGGACAAACGAGCTCATTATTGTCAGAGCCCGGCACATCTGGGACAGCAATTACTCATAAGCAGGTTTTCTTCTTTACATGAAGTGATGTTTTCATGTAAAATAGGTCTTGGGTTCTTTTACTCTTCGGTTGGGTTCTATTTAGTTTGTCTGTACTGGGGTAGGAAGATGTTCCTTCCTGGTGTTATTTGGCATAAGCTTATAAAAAATTGGAATCTTTTTAGGAGTATTTTGCCCAGTGTCATAAATAAAGATCCCAGCAGGACGAGAATGAATCTTCCCATATTCTAAGTTTTTAATAATAAGTTTGAAAAGTCATATTTGTTGATTCATTCCACTATAAAATGACAAAAAGTATTTCAAGTGTTTGGGTTTTTATAGAACTAGTTGACATTTTCCATTGTAAAAAATTTATGTTTTTTCATAAATATTAAAAATACCCAAAGTTTTCCTGCTGTTAGAGAAAGCTGTTCCAACAGCAACCAACCGATTTTTAAAAAGCTCTTCCAAGAATAATGCTCTCACTAGACTTGACTACCTTATTCTCCATGGTAAATATGCTACAACGTAATAATGCAGGAGACTCATGTCAGTATTGTAGAGTTGCATTGGAAAATTAAAATGGCCAAAGGGAGGGTCGCTGTTTTCATTCAATGAGGTATTTCACAAATTATTATGGCCTTGTTTTGTTTATGTTTTGCAATCTTTTAAATGAATGATACCATGGACTCTCAAGGATAAGTGGTTAATACCAGGAAGGAGAAATGTACATATCTAGTCCTCCTCCTGAAGCAAATAGGTGTTGTTCTCAGCAGTTCCTTATACATGGGTGAAACACCCTTCCATGGGAAAAGCAAGTAAGGTCACTCTATAGGTTCCTGATAGTGGGCACCTCTGTGTAAAACCAAATTTGAACTCTCTTAAGTACTTCCAGCTTCTACTTCAAACTTCCGAAGGTAACAGCTGTTTAGAGCACTCAACATTTTTGCAAACAAGTCCAAAATCAGCATTAATATTTATATAATAGCTAATGTATCTTATTTAGATGCTGCTTCTAGAGAGATGATGTAAAAAATTCTCTTATTTATTTTCTGTGGTGTTAAAGTTTTAAATTATTTATAGTAATTCATATAAAATGGGTTCTTCTGTCAGCAACATTGATACAGCTCATTCAATTAATTTGATGGGATAGCATCAAAATAAATGTAGGGAAAAATTCCCTCCAGTTCAGGCTTCCTCTCCCTAATTCTGCTATATCTTCATTTTGCCTATGATTTTTGGCAGAAAAGGCAGACAAGCGACTGTGGTAATTTTGCATTGCTCTCTGTTTTGGAAGTGTATCCTCAGCCTTGTCTCAGTTTCCTGTTCTGCTTTCAAAGGAGAAACACATCTTTTAGCTAGCATTTTAGAGTACAAAATGGAAAAAATGCAAATACTCAAAAGAAATAATGCTTTTTAAAGGGGATTGTGCGGTCTTGGCATGTACAAAAATGCTCAAGTGGTACTACATTCCAAGAGGATGTATAGATTTAAATTGCTTTTGTGTGCTTGACAAAGGTACCTAAAAGTGAATATAACATTATTATAAGATATGGTGATTAACATGAAATTTGGATAGAAGAAAGTTGGATGCTTATCATGATAGGAAAAAGGTTAATATTTTAAAGTGAGGCTAAAGGTTGACAGGAGAAAAATTGAGTTAGTTTGCAAAAAAGAAATTTGTTTCTTTAAGTGAAAATTGGGGTCAAGAGGCCAGAGCTCTCTGCTTCAACATGAATGAAATAAATTAAATAATACCACCATGAAGCAGCAGTGTATAAGCTAATGATAAAACAGTACATGGTGGTTTTGAGAAAGATACTGTCTGTGAGAAAAAAATCTGTAGAAATGCTGTTTCAAATCAGTGGGTTTGGGTTTTTTTAATTTATTATTACCATTGTTCTCAAATAGAACAGCTTTTTTTTCAGTTGGAGGCTTTTAAATTTATGCAGTACCTTTAATTATTAGCAAAGGTGGTAATGCTGATGTTCAGAGAAAATTGCAATTTTAATAATTACATTCTGTCTAGCAGAAATTTCTGGCATTTCAGATGGGTGTGCTATTCTGTACCACTTTGTGACCCAAATAGTGTGTGATATTAGATGACATTTCCCCATCTTAAATCAACAGGAGTTGACTGTGTTTCTTTGGTCAATGTGTAGTAACCTGCGTGTATGTGAATAAAGATAAGACATTGCATCAGTCTGCAATTAGTCATCTGAAAATAACGGGAAATCTATCACTATCATTGCCCTTCATCATGTCAATCTATGCCTTCGACAGGCAGAGCTGGGCAGCTAGTTTTCTGTCATCATGACCAGTATGGCATACCTTTGTTTCTCTAATAAGAAGCATCTTTTTCTCCATTCTCTTTATCAAATTAATCAAAATACAATTCCTAAAAAAAACCCCGAAGAAAAAAGCACAAACAGGTTTCTTATTTTCTGCTCTCTAAAGGATTTTTGCAATCTAGGTAGCTTATGTATCAAAATGCTAACAGGTTTTGTGACAGCACTTGCTTCTACTGTCCCATTTTTCAGATTTCAAAGATGGTTAGGGGACTGTAAGTTGAAGCATATTTACATTTGTATCTAGGTTCCTTGCAGAAGTGCATTTGTATCGAGACTGCTCACAGAAGATGTTTCATTTGTATGTATGCAGTAACTTGAGTTTGTCCTCTCAAGTCTACAGATAGGTTTTGAGCAATGGTCAGCTCCGCTGTGTATCCCCCTGCATGTGTTTTGCAGGCTGGGTCCCTCATGGGGAGTTTTAGGCTTTGCTGGAAGGTGGAGGGCCACCACTTCTCGCTGGCATTGGCAGTGGGGGCTGCATCCAGTTTCAACTTCTTTTTTCTTTTTCACAGCTCTAGCCGTAGTCTTTAAATTGTGAAGGAGATGATTCCTTCTCTCTTCCCAAGAAAGTTAGATGATGCCTAACTGAATACCTAGTATCTCAAAATGGAAAAAAAAAATCTGATTAGTCTTCAGGCTAAAAAAAAATCGATGCATCTTACTGGTTTGGACCATCTCATCCATGCAAAAATATCAGGGTGGCCATGGCTTTAGTCAGGGTATATTTGCCAGCTAAATCTAGATATTACCCTTCCGTCTGGGGTCATAGTTTGTTTTAAAAGAGTTATGTATGAATTTTCTCTAAATTGTAGCAGAGGGTCATGAATTAGTGTCTAAATGTGGGCTTGACAAGATTATTATAGTCTGTATTTCATGCCAGAAACAAAGATGAATAGAGATAGCAAGCTTTTAAACAGACTTTCTGACATCTATAATGTCAGCAGAGAGTGAATGAATGGCAGGATGTAATAACAAATCTTCATTTTTTATTATTTTATAGGGATTAGATGGACCTACACTCATTCATAATTTCTTCATAAAATAATTACTAAGTACTACATGAACCAGTCATTTTCCATCCCAGTTACCTTCCAAATAATGCAAATTGTTTACTAAAATGTATGTATTAAGTTACATACACTAGAAGATAAATATGCTTTGATTTACATTTAGGAGTAGATAGGATACACTTAGTTAACACTGCACTTTCATTTTAGCTGAATGTGTATTTTTAAGTAATTTTGTTTGTGTCTAGACCTAATAATTTGTTTTAATCCTTGTTGGGGGAACTACTTTTGGTTTTTTAAATAATAATTTTCAGCCTCTCTTTCTGTGGATTTACTGATTATTAGATTTCTGGAGCAGAGATCTACGTTAGCAATTTTTGATTATTAAATTTCTGGAGCAGAGATCTGTGTTGGCAATTTTTGAATGAGAAAGACAGGATGTCTACCAGTATACTACTGTCTTTTCAGTATAGCCCCTTTGAAGATACATGTTCAAGATTTTCCTTTTTGTTTATTCATAGTCTGTGCGTAAATAGGAAAGAACCACCTATGTTGAGGCCCTGGCCTCTAATACTTTTTTTTTAATTGTTATTCTTAGGTATGAATATTCATTTCCATTTCAGGAGCACAAACAGCCCCAGCATTAGTACTTTGGTGGTTTTTGCCCAAATGATAATACAAACCCTAGAGTGACGGCTATGAAGAGAGATAATATTCCATGAACCCAGCTTCTTTGAAATAGTAAATACACATACCATTAGTCATACATTTTTGTAAGTCTAGCTCTGCCAATGGTTGCAGATATTTTTATATCTATATATATGTTGGAAAAGAGTGTGTATACATAGCAATAAATGCAGCAAAAGCCTATCCAGGTACCGCAAATACTGTCTCATTTTCACTTCTTCTGTAACTGCTGGCATTAATGTTTTTATTGGTCATCTTTTTGTTAAACGAAAGACAGAAACAGTTCCACTAATGCAAAACAGCATGAGGTACTAGTAGCTTTTAAAAATGTTTTTCTCCTCTCCACTCCCCCCCGGTATGTGACTGAAACAAAAAGCATTGTTTCGATCCTAATTTTTTTTTCTTTTTTTCTTTTTCTTTTCCTTAAGCCCATCCTGTCAGGCTGCAAGCGTGAAAGTTATTTTCTGGTGGTGTGATTAGATTGGGGCTGAACTCTCCAGCTGGCAGGCCTGTCTGTGACTGGCGGCGGCCTGTCCCCAGTGCTTGTCATCTCCTGACATGCCTGACAGGATGGGGACAGCAGCCCCAGACAGGTTCATTAGATGGTGTTTTCTACAGCTGGGCTAAAAATAAAAAAAATAATAATAAAGTTAAAAAAAAAAAAGGCCACGCTTTGTCAAGGCCCAAGCTGTAGGGGCCCTTCTTGTTGGTTTAAACCAAGGCCTTGTTTTGACAAATTCTGATCTGTGCGGTTTTTAGATTTTCTGACACATTTTTGTTTTCTTCCCCTTTGGCCTGCGCTCTTTGCACTCTGCCTTGTTGCTGCTTCAAAATCCTAACACTGGCTTCCCAGGAGAGCAGGGAGGATGCTTGCGGAGGGCTTGGAAGAAAAATAGAGCACTACAGTGAAACAGCAATAAGTGTTCATTTCCATGGTGATCAGCCCAATGGCACAAAAAACAACCTTGGGACTCTCAATAAGCCAATTACAAGAAAGGTTAAGAGTTTTATAGTGCCAGAAACATGCCATCTACATGAGAAAATAGTATCATTACTAGCAATCTACGCTGTTAAATACATTGCTGTCTGGTGCTGCCAGAAACGTAAGCTGTTTATGTTATTTTGGGTTTTTTGGAAGCTGCCAGAGTTTTCCGGTGGTATTGTCAGGCTTTGGTGCAGTACACCAAAAATCCACATGGTTACAGATTATAAAACAGTTAAAACCAGTCATAAAACATTTTGAAAGCATTAGGCACATTGAATGTCACAATGTTAGCTAAATGTGTTCAGACTCTGAGTTTCTTGCAGATTTGTATCAAATCTTCACTTTACATTTTTACCACAAAGACAAAGGATTTGTACATCGTCTATAATTAAAGAATCTCCTATAAAATGTTTTTGAAAAGAAACAAACACTTAGCAACTTATTTTTTCTATTGCAATTATAAAGTACCTATTGACTCCGTTAGTTTATGGACTGGTGACTGTAGTTTGACTCCAGGGTTACCTGCTGTTTTTCTTGGGGAGTGTCGCATGATTCTGGACATTTTAGGTAGCTACAACATGCTGGTGTATAAAACACTTCTCTAGCTACTGGGAAAAAAAGGAAAATATTTGCTATTTCACTTACTTTGCCCTTCTGCTTAGGAGTGCGGAGAGCATTACAGCCTTTTATGTTTTCTGCATTTAGCTGCTTGCAGTGTGAGCAATGTGGCTGGAAACCAAGCCCTTCATTCACAGAAATCCTACCACTTACCTTTCCTTTGTATTGTTAGTTACTGCTGCTTTAGTTCATGGTCTCTATGACAACTGTTTAAATTGGGATGGGCAACTGTCATCTGGAGTATTACTGAAAGAAAAGTGTTAGTGAGCACACAGTTCCATAGATAGAGCATTTCAATATAATCCAATTTTAATTGAGCTCCAGAGACTTTGATGTGCTGCCGAAGGTTGGGAGAGAGCTATTCCAGGGAGAAATTAAAGCAGCCCAGCAAGGCTTCACTACTCTAGACTGTCACCATTTTAAATAAGCATTAGCATCAGACTTAACCTTCCCCTATGAAACATTTCACTTTTTTTTTTCACCCAGCTTTTTGCTTCCTTCCCCCTCCCCCCCATATGCATAAAGGCAAAGACACTTTCATCTTTTTATATACATTTCTATATTCCCTTGATTAAGTTTGAAAAGCATGTACTGGACCTGAGATGCATCTGAGGCTGTCTATTGGACCTTGCATTGCAGTTCATAGAAAGAAATAGAAGCAGAGTGAGGATTAGTTTGCAACAGTCAAATGGCATGTGTTGGATTTTCTCTCTAAGACTGCTCTAAAAGTAACCTGTCCTTGTGCTAAAAAGTTGAGTGGGGACTTATTTTAGCTTGGTTTCATCATTAATTCCCTTTAATGTAAATGAAGAAGATCAAATATTTCATTGTAAACTCTCTTACTAACAAAACTAGGTTTTTTCTATAGCTATGTGGTTTGTTTTTGTTTTATTTTTTGCGGGGGGAAGGGAGCGGCATAATAGCCAAAAATAGTCATGTAACAATTACAGTAACAATTAGCAGACTTATCTCTGCTTTTGCACAGTGAAGGGATTAGAAGGTGACTGTAAACTTTTGAACTGTTGAATTAAAATCTCTTATGATTGCTTCATTTAATTAAACTATAAGATCCTTTTATACCATTTTCTTTTTCTCTCACAAATGTGTATACATACAATAAACTTCTAAAATGAAAGAACTTCATAATAATAAAGCGAAACTGAGGATCACTGTATATTTTCCAATATTTAAATATACATTGGACAGCACTGCATGTTAGAGAGCTAAGACACATTATAATATGATTAATTTTCCTGGATTTTAATTTTCCTTTTTTTCCCCCCTCTTTATATCCGACTTTCTTGGCTTTCAATGAAAGAAAAGCCAATTTGCAAGATGCTGAGCTCTCTTTCTGGATGCTCAGTACTCTCAGCTTCTACTCCAAACAGTAGGAGTTGGGATACTCAGCTGTAAAGACAAGATACATCTTGCAAAATTGAGTCTATCAGAGATAGACTATAACATAGGATGCTTGTGTTCTTTAGAAGGAATGTGATATGCAACAAATCCGGACTTAATGGCAGTAGAAATTGAACCAATCACAGTACAGGCACTAATCTGTCTATACAAGTTAATAGGGTTTATTGTCTACTAAAGCAATTAGCCTGTTACCCACATTAAAGGAAGGTAAGGATCTAGATTAATAGGAGAATTTGAATAGTTGGCTGTTGTAATCTATTAAAAAAAAGTGGAAATATCAAATCTCTTTGTAAAGCTTGAGGTAAATTCCATTTTATTAATATTTTTTTAAATTAAACAAATGTTAAGAATAAATTAATTGAGGGTCTAAGAGGGAACCCTCTTCGACTGGGATTGGCACACGTTTTCATAGTTGCATAGTACCCAGAAGTCCATAAAATCTAAATACCTTCTGTGGTGGAGCAGCTTGTAGTGGATAAAAACGGAGGCACATTCACACAAAGTATCTCTACATGCTGACAGGTGTTGCAGTAATCTCATACTGGGAACCTAGAGTTCACCACAGGAAAGCCTGTGAGTATGCCCAAATTTATGACATGCGGGTTTGCATTCCAGTTGGCTAGAAATACAAAAAGGAGGCGACTGTATATTAAATCTGCTGTAGCACTTCTTCCCCTAGCTATTACACACATCAGAAGACTATATGTGTGCCCCAGAATCCATTTTTGTAGGCAGCTGAGTAGAGTCTTAATATTCCTCCTAGTTTTCATGAGAATTTTTTGTACAGGTTTAGACCCAAAAAAAAGTTGTACTTGTCTATCATTTTGACCTTTACATTGTTCAAATTAAACAAACTGATAGTTAACTATGTGAAAGTACACATAGAATATACAGAATACACATACTAAAAATATGTGTAAATGTGGCTCCAGTTGTTGAAATATATATAAAAATAATTTATGGAGTTTCTATATGCAGTTTACATTTGATACATGTTAATTTCTGCAGTTTCTATATTTTGTGCAGATTTATATTTCAGTGCTTAATTACTGTATCTGATTAAAAAAATGTTCCTTAAAGCAAGTATAGAATGCATAGGTACTTGTTCCGTAATATTAAAGCTAAATAAGTGTAATGAAATGCAAACTAATTAAATGATTATTTAGTTACAGCAGGCAGTTTGCAAGCACTCCAAGTTAAAATTCTTGGAAGAAACATTGCTATTCTTTCCTTGCACAGACTTAATAATATGAGGTAATGTTCCATATATAACGCTGAAAAGTATAGTAGAATTTTGGTTGCTATTGGAGCTGTGGATTAGGTTTTTCCCAGTGCTATAATTCCTTGTCTTCTCCAGCAGTGCAAAAGAAACTCATCTTAAGCTCATCTTAAGTGGGTTAATAAAGAATCAGTTGGTATGGCAATATATTAGGAAGATGAAGATATTTTGATGTAGGTTCACCATAATTCACAAGCAGTGTAATTGTTCTTTGGGGACATTAGAAGTTGACATAATGTAGAGTAGCCCTGAAGCTGCTCTAAATTCCAACACGAAGCAAACTGACTTCGAGGAGTCACTAGTGCTCCAGACCCAGCTCTCCTAGGCACAGCTGAGCGTGTGGCAGCTGTAGAATTTTGAATTTCTTGAGGATTGCGCTTGTCTGTTACAACCTGTAATACAGAAAGTTTGGGAATGGTGAGGATGTTGTAGATGTTTGATATCTATCACTTTATAAATCCATATATTTCTTTCTGCTTATAAAAATAAATTTTAAATTTATTACTAAAATTTCAGCAGTAGAAATTACTCCAATTATATTCCCAAATGTCGGGATTAATGAAACAACTTTTGTATATGAAGTTAACAACAAAGTATTACTGGTTTATGATCAGTCTTATATAAGAAGAGATATTAGGAACAGAAACTTGAAAAAATTAAGCTCTGTAGTAGAAAAAATGTTGTCTTCTAATTACTTTTGTAGATCTTAGATCATATGTGTTCTGCACTGAATAAATCAAATGTGAAACTGTTAAAATCCAAGACGCTTGTACATATCTTCTGTATGACATTGAGTTCACATCTGTAAAAAGAGGGACATAAACCTATCATCTTTCTACCTGTCATTTGGTAGGAAATGGGTAATGTTTAACAAAACTCAATATTTACACTTATCTTAAGACCAATTTTAGTGCCTTCAGTTAAGGCACTTGTTAAGGATTTGCATCATGGTACATTTGAGTCTTTAGACATTTTTTACTGCATTGCACTTTTGAATAAATACTTTGGTATGGAAGTTCGGAAAAAAAAAAAGACCCTGAGGATTTTATGATGGCTTTATTCTTGGGAAATCACATACTTGTGGATACCATACGTTCTTTACTCTTCAAACTATTCCTATGTTTTTTGCTTTTGCTGAGTCCTAAAATTTGATTGAGTCACTTATCCTTAGTGCAAGGGAAAGACTAATACACATGAGGGTGAAGTAAGCACCCGAAGACACAATTTTAGAACATAGAAGAACGTGAGTTTCTTCTAGTCCTTTCCGATAACGGGATGGTCAGCACACTCACTCAGAAGCCCGGGAGTCTTGTTTCACGTCTTTCCTGTGTTTGAAGGGAGCAGGTTGCCTTGTATGTTGGCAAATTACGACCAGCGAGCAATGCTTGCTCTGCAGTCCCTGCAGAAGCACGGCAGGAGTCAGGGAGCTTCTCTTTCTATTGCTTAATCACTGGTAGATGATCTGGATGTTAGCATTTAGCAACAGTGTTTCCGTATCTAGGGCCAGGGGTTTTTTTACTCCAATAACCTTACTGCGGCTGCTTGTCAAGAAATCCCCATATCCTTTCCATTACTTTCCTCAAACACAAAATCATAACATGCAAAACCATTTTACCAATGAAAAGAGGCAAATGGCCTGAAAATGGGCCAACTTCAAATAATTTTTCAGATGACTGAAAATTAATATGGGAATAAGAGCGTCAGTCACTGTCAGCTGAGTGGGCATTGTTTTAATGGATACTGAAGTGATATGCTGACCAGAGAAATCAAATTTAGAAAAGATTGGGGTGAACAGAACCTCATGTTTCAAGAAAAGGGGCCTCTTGAAAGCTTAAAAAAACATTGGAAGTAGAAGTATAAGCTGAGAAAATTTGGCAAGGAAGTAAAGCCCAAAACCACAAAAATAATATCTGCATTTTTTAGATCCCTGAAGAGGAGGAGAAAAATGAAGGAGGAGTGCCAATATTTATTTAAAAAAAAAGTTCTATAAAAGATTTTTAAAACTGATGTGAATGGAGAAATTATAATGGCACATAATACTCAGCTCATCCTGCAGAGCATAGTATGACAGGAGCTACCTGGAGGAAAGATTTTAAGGCTTACAAATAAAGAAACATTTTACACAGAAGCATGTTATAAAGAAGGGGAAAGGAGACCTTAATGTAAAGAGAAATTGAGAACGTTTTGCTAGACCAAAGTGTGCAAAGAAAAAATGATAACATGGTATTTTGGTGAGATTTTAAAAGTGTTTACTCTTATGTGACTATGGGAACTCAGGCAGAGAGGATGTTCTTAAAGAGGCTTAAATGTATACAAAAAAAAGAAAATAGTAAGAAGTCATTGAAACGCTAGGATATTAAATTAATTTGAATTGCCCTTCCTGTCTATTTACATTCTCAGTTTCCCATTTCAGAAAAGCAAAACACAAGGTGTTTCATTACTTGAACTTACTTGATTTTGAAATTTCTTAATAAATAGGTTTTCTTTATACATTTACATATCTTGATATCATATAGCCCATGTCACAGTGTGCGCATATTTTTCCTGCTAAATCTGGAGGTTGATCAAATTCAGTACTTCATCAAACATTTTGAACTTATATAATGCTTACTCAATATGGTATTTCATAAACTCTAAGAGTCTGGTTCCATGCCATTGATGTCTGTCATTTCAACCTGTATTTAGGATACATGAAGCAATCACGCAGTCTGCCATGTATGAGTAGTGAGTTGTAGTGAGCTCTGTGTTGTTAGATGGTTCTGGAGAAGAAAGTTTGCTGTATGTGCACAGGAGCCTTTTTTTTAACCTATGAAGATCTGCATTCAGAATTTCACATTTTCCTTGAAGCAAATGGCGATGCTAGCAGACACTTGAAAAAGGGAAATCCAAATCCCTGACAGCAAAGAATGATTTTCAGTAATCGTTTTCACGTGTTTCTAACCTCTAAAAGCGTACAATGATGCTAAACTATTTTATGAATACCTATTGTATATCTGGGTCAGGTGCATAAGCACACTTCTGTAGCTAGCTCTAGACACCTCTCTGGTGAAATATCTATTCACTGTGATTTGTTTTTGTGAAGTACTCCATATTTTATTGGCAGGCATCTTCTTTTAAGTGCAGAGGTTGCAAATTTGGAAGCATCCCATAAGACACTGATGTAGGGAACGTACCAGCTAAGTTCCATGAATTTTATGGTTACCAGGCTGAAATGGTTAATATGAAATCAACTGCTGCTTTGTGACTGAAGCATACTGTTCCTTGCTGTTTCAAATATAACTATAAAGGGTAGTAGCTTTTCCCACAATGATAATTTCTTTTTCTTCCCTTCCTTGGCATCTTCTTTTTTTCTTTCCTGCCTATTCATATACAAAAAAGATGAGGTGACCACAAATTTACATTTTAGCTTTTTCATTATGGACTCTTAGCTCACTTTATACAGAAAGCAGGAGATACAGCTTCTGCTAGACAATAGGGAGGCAAAAGACCCAAGCAGAACCTTTTGGATAGTTCATGCCCATCGCAACTGTGTTTCGTTATTTTTCAGGAGGGTAGTGTCAGACTAACAGAAAACTTATCTTTTTTTTTTTAAGTTTACAACAGAATTTCATTGTAAAAAACCACTTTCTCAACCTTAGGGAATATTAAATATTCATTTGACAAGGATGGACAAGGGAGTTTCAGAGAGTTTCTCTTCTCTCCTTGGCAACTGCATTCACAGAAAAGTCTGTCATGAGAAACTATATGCAAGCTCCTGACCTGGAAACCTGGAACAGCAAGGCTATTTTACTTCTGTTCATTTTGATAACATAGATGTAGGGACTGCGGTGTAACTGAAATGAACCAAGATTTTTTCTTCCTGTCCTTTGTTCAAGGTTGGGACACGTGAGAGACATGCATAGTTGGCTCTTGCAGGTCATCTGTCTTCCAAAAGTTGGTGATGGTGAATGAAGGATGAAATACAAACAAAAATCCTATTCAAACTAAAGGACCATTGTATATGGGGATGACAAGGGATTATTTTGTATTGGAAGAAACACAACTTTGCAAGCTTAGTTAAAAATGATATAGTTAATACATAAATAAAATAGTTGTAGCTTATAATTGTCAATGTTGAGGAAGACATGCTGAGTTTGGTAAAAATTGCAGCACTGGACACATAATTCAGGACACTTAAAACACTGGAAAATAGAGAGACTTGAAAAAATTATTAGGCTTATTGGACTGCTGGAGAGGCAGATCATGAATATACAATACAGTGCATATGTCTCTAAACCTTTGAATCAAATAAAAAGATGAAGGGTTGCTTTGGGTTGGGCATCCCACTAGACCTTACTCAGTCAAGACAAATCTATTCAAATGCAGAGTGACTATTTTTTTAAATGTAAAATATTAAAGTTGAAGAAGTAGGAGGGGTAAACTTACACAGAGGAAAAAGGGTAAATTCTTAGAAGTTTCTTGCCTATCCAGAGGAAAATGAAAATGAAATAAATACCACATGACAAAGACAATATCCTGTGTTGCCAGGTAACAGAGCCGTCTAACAGATAGATGGGATTTTGATGTTTAAACTAGGACGTGCCAGAGCTCTTTTCTTTAATGTTCTAACTAAAATAGTGGGGTCCTGGTTAAAGATAGTTGTAGGTATGCTTAAGCACTGGATAAAACTGTCTTTATAAAATGAAAAAGTATCTTCAGTACCAAAATTACAGTATTATTGGAAGCCCTTCTGATCATTGATAAGGAAAAAAAAATGCATTTAATTTCAGGAAATGGCCATCTTATTCAGAAAGCATGACTCTGAGGATCCTTTTCAGACTTTGAAAAAAAAATCTATAGAAACTTTGGAATGTATCTGTGAAAGTGCAGCAAAAAATGAGCCAGTTCTACTATATATAAGTACAAGTCAACCATGTCCCTTACTGCTCTTGTTAGACATTATTAGTACAAAAAGTAAAGAATAATGAAGGAAATCAGGGAATAAGTGCTTTGAAAATTAAAAAACCCACAGACCCAACAACAAAGTTAATGGATACATGCATTTTGCACTAGATATAAACAAAGCTTGGCAAATGTTACAAATATCAATTGATACTTTCATTGAGGAATCAGGTTAGAATTAAAATACCCTGAACCAGAAATCTGGTTCCAAAAGACAAGTGATGAATTCCTATTGAAAATAGTAGATTAAATTCACATACATAGGCATTAATGAATCACCCAAAAGAGCTATTTTAAAAAAGGAAATATTGAGCAATGACAACAATTCTTTGCAACAGGCTGGAGAAGTGACCTTTCTTACCATAAAGTTAGTGACTGAGAATAGATAGGACTTGTACAGGCTGCTTTCCTTGATTTCTTTATAACACCTGATTTTGTGATTATTTCAATTCCAGAAACAATAGTCAAAAGAAATATCCTTTTGCAGTGCTGTGTCTGGTTCTATGAGATACCAAAAATGGTATAAAGCAACAAAAAATAATCCTCAATACTGAAGTGTTTCTCCTCTGGAGATAATCTATCAGGGATGCTAGCAGAATGGAAACTAGCATTTCTGGTCTTCTGGTTAATGTAATACTTCAAAATTCTAGCTGTTAATTAACAATTAATTCATTATCAATAATTGAATAATTACTGAAGTAGGCTTTTGATTAAAAATGTCCCAACTCTTAATTGAAAAAAAAGATCTTGATTACATTAGAAATAGAATTAAAATAATGGAGCCTTCATATTTGAGCCAAGTAGGAAAGCACTTCACTAATGGTTTTGTTTCTCCTCCATAGGGCTTTCCATCTGAACATTCCATGCTGCTTTAGTAATCTAATCTGAGTAAGTGTCACCAATAGATGTTGGTCCATATTGCAGAACCCTGAGGTTTAGGGACTTCTCATTTCCACTGTTAGGGTGACAGCTTCATCTTACTGCAATGCATCCTGGCAAATTTTTATTCTTGGTCTATCATCTGGCCAGTGCACCCATTACTGTCCTTAAAACATAACCCATATTTCTGAGTAAATGAAAGGGTTTTACAAGGGGAAATAAGCTTTAAACCAAATAATTGCAGCTGATATTAAAAATGAAAAGTGTGCTCAGTTCGAATGTAGACATGGTTGGTTGGCTGGTTGGTTTTTATTTTATTAAAAACAGCTTATTTGGGACCTATCTAGAATTCAGTGCTTAGTCATGAAATTTCAACCATTAAGACATGCCTAGAACAAAAAGTCTAGGAGAAAGCCTCATAAAACTATCAAAATAAAGAGCACTGACTTCAAATATAAACAACAGCAAAATATTAGATGGACCACATGGTAACTTTGGCTTCACATAAGTAGGTAACATAATTTCAGTGTCTTTTGGTGAATGAAGTGGTTATTTCCATGTCTTTATGAATAATGAAAAAAACAAAATATGCAGTCTGTAAAAAATGTAAAATAGCCAGGCCCTCATTCATGTGATATGAAAAAACGAAATGCTAAAAATCATCCTTGAAGAAAAAAAAATATGTATAAACCTTTTAAAGGATTCAAATTCCAAAAAAAGAAATTACTTTATTTTGGCTCTTATAACAACAACAAGAAAGAATCTTGCAACAATGTCAGTAATTTCTGCTGTAAACCCAATAATGGTAGATACCTAATAACGGAAGGTTTAATGCATCGCTTGAAAATAGTGGGTAGTATATCTTGGACAGGAAAACAATACAACAGAAATACTGAAATAATTGAGATTATTTGATATCAACATGATAATCTGATATTTGTAGGACTAATAGACAGTTAAGAAGAGTGTAATTGAGGATAGTAATTGAATTATAGACTCCCTCCTTTCCTCTGATTTCCTATCCTTTGTACTGGTTTATTGGAGTGCTATCTTAAGTCATTCATTTCATAGTGGGGTGAATGTACATCTATAAAGTTCTGATTGCTTTATACTTGAGTAAGAGAGGAGGATGAAAAAGGCAACCAGTGTAAGGTCGGTATAGAATGTGCTTTTAGTGTTGATCTATAACTACTAAGCTGTGGTACGTATCAAGACATTGTAAAAGTATTACTGTGAATCATCTAAAATGTTAATACATAGGATATAGTCAGTATTAAACATTTTTCTTTAGAAAAAATAGGACAAGTAGAAACATTTTTGAAACAAAAAGTGAATTCCTGAAGCATGGTTTGTTGTCAAGGAACTAATTCTTTGGCAAATCTGCTGGCTACTGTAGATCTATACAGCATTTTCAAACTCCTCTCTCTAAAGTCTGTTCTCATCTTTTAGCTTTTTAAACTTGAGTGTTTTCCTCCCTATTTTCTCTCTGTATCTTAAGAACCTGTGTATTTACAAAAATTATGTATCAGATAGCAGCAGAATACATTCAAAGAAGGAGGTGCTGGAATCTTCACAGTCATTGTTCTTAACCATCAGAATTTCAGATACACGATACCAGCTGTATCCTAGCATCTGATCTCAATGAAAGACTGAAGGAAAATTTGTTTTATTTAGCTTATCAAAGAGAAAGCTAAGCAGTAACTGGATCACAATCTGTAATTACCGACACAAGGAAGAGTTATCTGATACTAGAAGACTCTCTAATCTCACAGACAAAAGTGTCACAAGATCTAGTGGCTAGAAGCTGAAGTCAACAGAGTTCAAAGTAAAAATGAAGTGCAGATTTTTAACAAGAAGGTTAATTTACCATTGCAAGAATTTGGCATATGAGGTGGTAATTCCACAGCTGGCCTGTGACTGAATGGAGGGAGCATATAGTCTCTTGCCTGCATCTGGGAGACCTCCAAAGAAATCAAGCCCCTTCCCTTCTTCAAGGCTGTGTTTAGTTAGTGTGGAGAGCCGAGGTGAATGCAGCAGTACCATCAACCACAGTTTTGCTCTAAGTCTTTTCTGTAACTTCTTCCCATGTAGACACTACAGGGGGCTCACTGTGTTCCTCTCTCCAGTTTCCATCAAGGACAGAACTAGCATTTCAATGCTCTTCAGTGTGCTGAAGCACATTCATTTCATTGCTGTTGTTACCATCATCTCTGAAATAGATTCATCATGGTTATGAGAAAAAAGTTACGGAGAGCAAATTAACAAAAATCCATGGAGCTCTTTTAACACAAAGTGTACAAACTTAAATTAGCTTTTTCATATATGAAGACATGTTACTAACTTGAAGCTACATCAGTGAAAAAACTGAAGAAATACAATTTCCATTACCGCAAGCATGAAGGATCATTGACAGCAGCAACATATGGTCTCCCTAACATTTCCCTATTCAGAAGTTGCGGGAGGTCATGGTTATAGAAAGCAAAGACCTCAACTGAGTGAGTAAAGCACTGCAAGCTGGTGTACCAACAGTTTCTGTGTACCTAATGGAGAACAGAGAAATTCAATCTCTCCAGTCTAAAACCTTCTTTTTGCATTTCCCTTTAGTGAAGGTGTTCATTGCGTTTCTTTGTTTCACCAGGGCTGCAACTCTCTTAGTAACTGCAGACTAGGGGTAGGCACAGTCTGCAAAGCCTGGGAAGTGCAGTTGGGTGTGGTGAGGGGAAGGTCCCCATCCCAAACGACTGACTCGTTGTAGGACGAAGTGTCAGGGTCTCAGCCATGGGAAGAGCCCACCTGAGCAGAGGTAGAGGGCTGAAGGCAGCCTTCCAGCTGATAAAAAGGATGGGGAAACGGTTGTTCTATACCACATGATAGTGCTGGAATGATGATTCACAGATGAGAGAAGTTAATAAAGCTGATACCTAATTAAATTGTCTTTTTTGTCTGTTTTCCTGTACATCCAGAGCAGTGAAGGAGGAATGAAAAAGATTATTTATGTATTAACATCTAGTCTTAGACCAATACCTTCAATAGAGAAACTGACAAATTGGAAAAGCAATGCTAATTTTTAGCTATTTTATTTTAAAATATTTTCACATTAATTTTAAAATGCAAAAATACAAATTGTTAAATTTTGTTCATGGTTTGGGATACTAAATGTACTTAACTTATTAACAATATTAACAATTTATTGTGTTGACATATTGTTCTAGCTAATTTCTGTATTTATTAATGGAATGGAGGGAGTTCTAGTTTATGACCCTGAAATGGATATGAATAGCAAGTTACATTATTTTGGTTGTACTTTGCACAAGATAGCCTCAGAAGTAAATCTGTTATCCGGTACATAACTGACAACTGTCTCATGCACACTGTTGGAAGAAAATACAGCTAAGCATAATTGCAACTGTGTTCATTACCCTGTGCTTGCTTGTTGAGTTTGGGTTTTTTTGAGGAAAATAAGTTGATGTGACTCATGAGAAACAGGTCTTAGGAGCGTCAGGTTACAGTACTTACTGATATTCTTCTAACAGCTATACTTTGTTGCATTTTTTAAAAACATTTAAGTTCATATTTTAACTCACAGTTTTTAAATGTTAAAGAGATACGATTAACTTAAATGTACTTCACTGATGGGTAAAATTTACTATGTTCTTATGCAATATTTTAATGAAAAACTCCTGCTAATAACTGTCGCCTTGACTTTCTTTAAAGGTTCTCGCCTATACAGAAGGCCTTCATGGAAAATGGATGTTCAGTGAGATTCGGGCTGTTTTTTCAAGACGTTATCTTCTCCAGAACACAGCTTTGGAAGTGTTTATGGCAAACAGAAGTATGTCTTAGTTTATTTTGTTGCATAAATATGTGCTAGTAGTTATTTTGTGTGTTATTTATTAATCTTAAACTCTGTGCTTCCTTTGATAAAGTGCTTATGTCTGTGTTCAATAATGCTTACTCTTGCATGTATTCATAGCATTTCATATTAAAATCAATCACATCATAAATCAATCTCACTGCTTTCTGTGCAGCGGTGAGATTTATTTATAAAAACAGATAATTGCAGTTGGTAAATTCTTCAAATGTTTGATAGGAAATTTGCTTTTTCTACCATCTCACCCCTCTCCTTCATTTTCTGTAAATATTTTAGTGGAATATCTAAAAAGATATTTCCTTTTCTAATTATAAACCGAGTTAAAGTAAAAAGGACCAGATCAATAAATGGATCCACTCAGTTTTCTGTATGTGCTACTCTGAATCAGAGTTGAGTGGTTGGTGAGGTGTGTCAGTAGTCTTTTGCCCTGGGAAGCTCTGATGTAAGTTTTGATTTCAACTGGAGAGGGAATTAAGCAATTTCTGGTCCTATGTGTTTTAATGTACCAGTTAGAAGACCGAATGCCATGCCAACTACTGAACAGCTTCCCAGTCTAAGAGGTTATACATGTTAATGGTAAGCTGCAGTTTCTCTGAAGTATACCTCGCTCAGGTCTTCTGCAAAATGGGAGAGTTAGTGCCAAAATGTTAACCAGCTAATGCTACATAGGTATGAAGTATGCCAGGAGTTGCTGTTCTGACTTGGATCCGGAGGAGGATACAAGTGGAACTGACTTCCCAAATAAATAAAAAAAAGCATTTTTAAAAATATATGTGGGTGAAGAAACAGACTTCTGCAGATGGTTTACCAATCCATATTTTCTCTTCTTCATTTAGCTTCTGTTATGTTTAATTTTCCTGACCAAGCAACAGTGAAAAAAGTTGTGTACAGCTTACCACGTGTTGGAGTAGGAACCAGCTATGGTTTGCCACAAGCCAGGTAATTTTATTAAAATAGTTTGTATATTTTGTGTTTATTATATTATACAAATGATATTTTTAAACATGTCAATACCAAAACATTATTCCTGTCATGAAACTCTAGATTTTCTCTTTCTTAAGGTTAGTTTAAGAAACAATACCCTTTACTTACTATATGGCCTGTTATTGTGGAATAGAAGTAAAAGTATTATAAATTAGATTTTCTTTTAATCATTACAGGAGATAAGTGCCGTCCAGTGAAGGACCAGACAAAAACTTATACCTCATCTCTTCAAAGTCTGGTTTTCAGTCAGGTTTTATAAATGTATAGACAAATGGTTCATCCTTGCTGTTATTGTTATGCAGGACATGGAACTAAACTTGACTAGTTTTTGTGTTTGCTGAATGAAAATTATTTTTTTATAGATATCTTCTTACTTGAATTTTATATGTATGTGTGTGGGTTTTACTTCATTGCTCATCAGTATAGTGGCTATTTTGCAATTTCCAAATTTCTTCCATTCATTAGTAAAATGCATTATTCTTCTTCCATTTCCAGAATTAAGGAGGATATATATTTTGGAAAAGACCAACTAAGATTCAGTTTTAGAGATTTTCACGTACTATGGACAAGTACAGTTTTTATTATCTCATCAACATCAATACCAAATTAGCTTATAGTCAGAAATAAGGCTGAGAATTGTCAGATCCTATACTATAAAAGTATTCATATTTCAGTGATGGGTAAGATGATCTTCGTGTGTTGGGGGGGAAATTTCCTGCCTCCAATTTTTTTTTTTTTTTTTTTTTTTGTTTAGGAATGTCTGTTCAGACGTAAAATTGTTTTTGAGGGTGTATCAGCAGAAGTTTGGTGAAAAAGTTTAGGTTCAGGGTTAATTTCTGGTCAAAATGAAAGAAGAACAAACAAATAAAAGGGTGTGAGGAAATAGCAGGAAATTCACAAAATATGGTGCTTTGGGTTCAGATCTCCATTTGGCTTGACTTGGCCAAAAGCCAAAGACTTGATAATCAGTGTAATGTCTGGAATGTGTCTTTCTCTTTCTTTAAGTCATTTCCTACAAATTAAAACTTCATATTGTCCTTGTTTTATCCCAGTGCAGAATGTGGAAATACCCTGAAGTGTCAAAGCATTTGCAGGATTGGAGAACTATTTTGTTCCCAGCTGAACATCATCCCCGTCATGAGCTCAAGAGTCTCATGATGCCTAAGGCTTAATCTCCTGAATGTGCTGAAGTTCTTAGGCAAACTGCCAAATTTCTCAAGTTTTCACTGAGATCAAGGGGAAGTTGGGGCATTTCTTTGGAAGGTGCATCTTGTTAATATTTGCATTGCTCTTCCAAATGCTCAAATTAAAGGAATTGCTGTCTCTAAATGGAAAGTAATAGTATTCTTTTCTGAAATAAAAATGGCCACATGTTCTAGAACAAACAAAATGCAAATTTCTCAATCAGAATTTCATACCTACAGTGACATTTTTTACTTTTGAAATTCATATCCTTTGTGCATTATTCAGTGAATAATTGTCTGAAAAAGTTTGTTGATATATAATTATTTAGAAAAGTTTCAGTTTCAATATTATATGCAGTTATTTCCATACCTTTTTGATTAAAGTTCAATTTGAATCGAAAATGGGTTTGTTAGCCTTCAGAATAAATCTGGCATATGGTAGTGAAGTTGTTTTTCTTTCTTGTTTTTGCGTAATCATGGTATGATTTATGCACAATAAAGACCCTGTAATCATGGTTTTTCCTTTTTTTCTGTCTACATGCCCTTATTGTCTTCAGTAGGATTGCAGTGAAGTAACTGAGGGAAAAATCTGTCTCTATAACTGCTCTGTAGTTAATATTTTGTTGATGTTAGAATATAGTTTCCCTTCCTATGAATGTGTTGGCTCTGGAATGCTAATTTTTAAAATCATGCTTATTTGTATAACTAACATAAGGAGAAATTATGCTGAGTAACCAAAAGAAGCTGCTATGCTGAGTAAAATGCTATCCTTTTTTTATGACCAATTTTCCAGATTAAGCTGTGCTTTAAAATATTTTAACAAAAGCAGATCTTTCTGGTTGTTTTGCTTAAGTTCTTTAGTTTTATTTTTGTAAGTAGTATTTTCTCTCTGATATTACTCTGATAAAAATTTCATCTAAAGTAACTTACATTATCACAAAGAATTGCAATTCACGATGGAAATATTCTGAAGGAGTAAATGACATATAATGAAGTACATGGACTTTAAGTGCATTTCTGTTTTCATGGAGAAATCCTGTGATTAACAAAGATGGAAAGAAATAGAAGGAAAAAGCAATGTTTATGATCTTCTAAGGGCACAAAGGATTAGAAGAGGCAAACTGGTATCTCTTCGCAAGACCATTACAGACCTGCTGTTCTGAGCAAGTCTCCAGTTTGCCTCTTTGCTACCTTTCCCAACAGCCTGTCTAATGCTTTGATTCAACAAAGTGTTCAAGCCTGTGCTTAACATTACAAAGAAGTAATTATGTCCTTAAAATTAGTCACATGTTGAAGAGTTTGGTCTGATTTGATAATCAAATTCATCTGTCTTTGATAAATGCATTTTCACTGTTCCTGAAACATGTTGCACCTATTGTAGTTTCTTTATGACCTTGCCATATGATACAACTGGGCAGACAGTACCGTGCCTTTTATTTAACTTATTTCTCCATATAATTCTACATAGGTAGAGTAATACCCGCATTTTTACAACACTATTAACAGACCACTTTTATGGGTTCTAACACCTCGGGTATAATTTACTGATGCATTTTTAATGAGGGTAACATCACAGCTTAGAAACTAACTGTGAGCTGCCTGATGGTTTTGTAAGCATATAGAGATCAAAGAATTGGTAAAAGATACAGTATCATATTTCACCACTAAACATGTGCTAGCACCTTCCACTGAAATTCTGAGGGCAATTAATGCATTAGATAAAACAATGGCTCCAGTAATTAAAGCCGAGATGTACAAATTATGAAGTTTTTGCTGAAAGAAAACGTGTATTTTGGCTGGTACGGTAACTATACTTGATGTCAGCTCAGCGCTGCCACTTATTCCACATCAGTAGCTTGGTGATGGATTTCCAGATCTCAGTGTAACTGGTTGCAGAGGTTGGATTTTGGGAAGAGAGAAGGGTAGGAAAACTAAGATTTGATGTCATCAAAGCATAAAACCCCTTTTAGAGCTTTGATTAAAAGTGACTATTGATGAGTCTCTTGTCAGAAGCCAGTGACTTTCCCAAGCCTTTTTTTTTTTTCTGAACAGGAGTAACACAACACAAAACATCAGGCGGGTGCTACTTTTTTTACCAGATACTTAAAGATTCTTTGTATGAGATTGGATTGTACCTAACTAAATTAAAAGTGATTGTGAAAGGAGGTGGGCCATGCTCCACATATGGGAATATAACATCCCTTCCTTCATCAAAATGCCATGAAGTGTTTTCTAAACATCTTTAAAGCATATAAAACTTGAAAAATTTGATCATCTCCTTGTATATCAGAAGGTCTTCTGCAGTTTCCATTTTGAGTAGGTATTTCATAGTTCTCTAGAAGCAAAGGAAGCACATTCATTTGTGCATCTTCATATTGGTAATGTCATATTGAAGGAGAGAAATGGTTTGATCAAAGTTGAGTGGATTTAGCAAAACACAAAACAGTGGGTCTTCCTGTGTTAACTGAAACAAGTAGGTGTGGAACCAATTTATTGTGCATAATTTTTTCCAGTCTCTGCTGAAATAACTGCGAATCTTTCAAACACCTTAGATATAGAGTAAGTAAGGAGCTTTTTTAAATATATTTTGATTTTCTGTAGGGTTTGCTCGAATCAGGCATTCAAATGCAATGTCCAGCACTTGACAGTTTATAGATTTTTGAGACTCCCTGGGAGATTGTGGGTAAAGTCTAAAAGCAGCTACTAAGCTGTACTGATGCATAAATGTTGTTTTGTTGTGGGAGGGACAGAAAATCTGTGACAGAAATGCTTTGTAAATTTAATGATCTCTTTAGTATTTTTATTTTCGGTATTTATTAATTTGTGTGTATCATTAGTCATAGTTTACTGGGAACAATACGTCTTTGAGAGTTCCATTGTAAAAGTAATTGTTATCCTATAAAATGCAATGTAAAGTATAATTACATTCAGATAATTCTTTAGATAAATTGTTCGGAAGAAGCGTAACAGAAACAACTTAAAAAAATTTTGTAATGTCTCCTGTCTACTAATAAAGTGTATCTACCATAGGCATCCTAGAGTCTACTGTAAAATAAGGCTAGCCAAGCTGGCAAGCCCTCATTTACTGCTATTTTGGGTAAATACAGAGATTGGGTAAATACAGAGATACAAAAAAAAAAAAAGAAGAAGAAAGTGTATCTACACTTGCATGGTCATTTTTGTATGCTCAATTTGTAAGCCCAGGTATGGCAGACATTGACAACCTACACATTAACAATTTAGACATATAATTGTGATAACTGTATACTCCAATTTCATACCAATACTCATCCTTTCTCCGGAAATAGGGTTTCATGCATGTGTAGAACTATGTACATATATCTTTAGAAGTAGGTGGTCCACATTTTTGTAATCGCTGCCCAATTTGACACCTTGTATATGACTTTAGTTTAAGAAAATACTCAGCATTCAGAGTCTAGAAATAGTACACTTAGTGTGTTTAGCGTGCAACTGAAAGCTGAAGCATTTACTCTTGACAAGCTATATAAATACTAGATATATTCTTTAAACTTATGAATAGGCTACACATTAGGGATCCTCTTTTTTTTAACAGATATAAACATTTTCTTTATTTTGATCCATTTATAAGATTTAAGTTTCTATAAAAAAAAAATCTGAAGAGATGAATTTTTTCTCCTTCCAAAGATTTTCCTTGTCTTTTTTTCAGCAAGGACTATTTTCTCTAGAAATGAGTTGTGAGCAGTGACGCTATTTCTGCATGGTGCAGATTTTTTTCTTTAATGCATTAGTCTAGACTGAATCTAGTCCCCTATATTTTACCAACCATGGACATACATATACTATGGGTAATTTAGAACTTGGTGCATGATATTTGGTTATTGTGATGTTGTCAAGTTGAATATAGAAGAGCTGAAGTTTTCTGCTTTTCTCTTCCTTGGCACAGTAGTTTGGTTCTTTCGCCCTTATCCAGTCATGTAAGTTTTAGAAAATGTGTGGAAATTGAGTATCTTAGAAGCTTCTACTCCTTTTCCAAATTTGAATGAAATGCAATTCAGAAGTTATTATGGAGAGACAGGCAGATGGACATGTGAGTAGATAACTGAATAAACCTTGTTTCTTTCAGAAACTAGGCTATAAATAGAAATCTTGAAGCTTACTAGGATATAGGAGGGGATCATGGGTAGCTGACCATGGAGGATTGTGGAATAAATATCTTCAACCCATGTGGTGGAAATGTATGGCACTTTAATCTATCACTCACTCACCTTAATGAACTTATCTCAATGTATCCTTTTGACACAGGGAAATGGTATTCCTCTTTTATTCCTGCTGGACAAGCCAGGCACCAGGAGGTCTGCAGTTTCTTTTACTTACAGTCTTTTAACCAGATTCAGAATAAAATAAAACACAAAATATATTATTCTGAATTATTAAAACGCTGTAGTACTGGTAAAATAAAATAGAGATCTTAATTTTAGTTATTTCTCAAATAAGGGTAATAGTGTGTTCTTGACTTCATTAAACGAAATAAAAAAGCCTCTGAGAGAATCTGAAATTAATCACACTAATAACGTTGCCCTACATCTTAACATTTAATGAGGCTCTTAAAAAAATCATTCTTTAAATATATTTCCTAGGAGGATCTCTCTGGCCACTCCCCGACAGCTTTATAAATCCTCCAACATGACTCAGCGCTGGCAGAGACGGGAGATATCTAACTTTGAATACTTGATGTTCCTCAACACTATAGCAGGTAAGGCTTCTGACTCTTTAATCCTTCATAATATATTTATGTTTGTCAAAGTCTTAAGCACCGTGACTTGATAGAATACGTTTATCCCTCTAGAATTCAGCTGCAGCTTTATGATAGATTCTGAAACACACACATTAAATTTTATCAGAAAATGCACAACCTATCACTGAGACTTTAGATTCATGTATTGCTGTGGAGGCTGTTCCTTGCTCCCCTTCTGCCATTTCCTCTGCTGACAGCTTTGTCTGAAGCTTTATTAGAGTCAACAAACCATTGCCAGAGAGTGTCTGGAAATAATAATGGGAAAATGTAATTTTGCTACTTCATCATTCTCAGCAACAGCAACTAGACAGCAGAATAACAACAGTATTCTGCCTAGTACAGATGTCACCTGGATTGTGGTATGACTAGATTACAGCATCTTTTCTCATTTAGTTCTTTGAGCTGAAATATAATATCAGATTAGGTATTTAAAATGAGAAATAACTGCCATAGACATCCATTCATTATTGGTAAAAGAAGAGCTTTTCTGGCAATTGGCATTAATTAAACATACGCAATGGCATTTTTTCTTTCACCTTTCCCTTTTAGTGTTAAATCCTGTGGTAATTTTAAATGTAAAAACCAGCAGTTTTCTACACCATATACAAAGATTTCCAGGAAGTTGTCTACGATTACAATTCCTGCCTGTAGCACACATGCTGCTTATGAACCGGCCTGCAGAGAGACTTGCTCAGACATTTCACTCCAGTGAGCTTTAATTTGAAACCCAAATTAAATTCCACCAGGCATCACTTTGTACTCCAGTGTTACAACTCTCATCTTTACTTGGTCCTAAATTTTATGCTTGAGGTTATCCTTAGGCCAGACACAAGACAAATATAAGTGCAAAACCCAAAGGTAGCACCTGTAAGTGTCCGTTATGCTGACCAGTCTGAGGAAAATCACTGCGTTCTCCCCAGTAGGGCAGTGGCAGAATTCAGGAGCTGTCAAACCGACTTACTTTGAACCTTTAGGCTTTTGGCTGTGTGCTTATATGGTAGTCATCTTCCATGCATCCAGTCTTACAGACGTTAATAAATGTGTCATCAAATTATCCCAGTGCGATACAGAAGTGCTACCACGGAACAGCTGGAAACCTGAGGGCATGTTTACCTTGTGCAGTGGAGCACAAAGCAGAGTCCCTGAAGCTACCAGAGACCTGGGCTGGAAAGTCCATATGGTGCAGTCCCATGCAGGCGCACCAGCTAGGTTCCCGAGCATTATAGCCACAGTCCCGCAGATCTCTGCCGAAGGAAGGAGCCCTGCTGAGTGTTTATTACCTCTGGCGCAGCGCCACAAGAATGCTGCTATCCTGCTTCTGGACACTGGCCTGCCTCCAGCCGCTCCGCGTCTCTCGCACATCCGCTGCCCTTCTGGTGGTGAGGAAATGCAGACAGAGCCTCTCAGGCTGCCTGACCGCCTCACCCGAACTTGGAGGGCTTACTGGAGAGCTGGGAAGTTAGCCTAGGTCCCCTCAGTCCTTGTCCAATAGATTATCGACAGAACTGTCCTTCACTTGTAATTACCTTTTTATGTATTAATTTTTTCTGTAAGCAGTGTGTCTAAACTCTTTAAATGAGAGTAGACAAGAGCTGAGCCAATTTTTGATAAGTTACTTTTCATTTTTAATCAGTTTAAAACTCCAAGGTCATTTATTTTTAGGTACATCACCAAAGCATCCAAACCTGGAAGACTTCATTGTGTCTGAAGTCAATTAGGAATTGCAGTGACACTTAAGCTAAAGTATCCATCAGTAAACAAGCTTCAGCCTGAAGAGATTCCTTCAGAGTATCTCAGGGATCTCAAGAAAAATGTTTTTTGACCTGTTGCTTGATACTAGTACTGCTAGGCAGGCTTTATAGCCAAACACCTGGGTGGTTGCATGAGGCAAATTTCTCTTAATGTCATCTAGTGTCATTCACCTACCCTACAACAGGATGGCCTGACATTTGCATTCCAGGTACCACCTGCTATGCCCAAGGTTTGGAGGATTACTGACTCTATTTTTCTGTGTGTGTCTATGAGCTTGTATTGTATTCGGAATAGCTTGCAGCAGCTTGATCAGTACCTTCATAGTGTCTCTCTCTGACTCAAAACACTTATTTCTAGCAGATTTTTTAGTATCAATCTCTTACTGGTAAATCTCATTTGTTCATGTAATCTCTTTGTTGTTAATTGTATAAGCTCACTTGCTAATTTTCACATCATTACCTACCATCTTATGAAGTCTTTCAGCAGTGCATGATCAAATTCAAATTCAAATTTAGGTAAAGATCATATTCCCCGAAAGAGAGGGAGGTAAATTTGCATCTCTAGAAGAAATTCAGCCTAACTCTTTGTCTCCATCTTGTATTGACTGACTTATTTTGTAAAATCATTCTTTTTAATGATGCTTTGAGGTCACATGGATCAACAAATGTATGTTTTCTGAGGGACAGCCAGTATGCTGATTTTTAAAAGTTTTGGAAGTGATCAGTATTGGTTAAATAAAAATGAATACCCGTGCCTAATCTTCTGCTAAGATGTGAACAAGGCGTTGAGTAACATTCAAAGACCTTTTCCTTGTCACAAAGAATATCCCTTACTCTGATTTTTATTTCAAACCCATCTGCATTGCTTGGCTTTTGCAAATAGGTCCTTACCAATCTATATATTTTCTGTTCTGTTTCCATTTTCCAAGAAGGCTAACAGTCCTCATGTTAGGTTGGGAAGAAAGTGTCACTGTACAATCTCATAAAAGATTTTGGAGGGATGTCTAAAAGGAGCTGAGATTCTTGGGTACTTTTCCAATTGGCAAGAGTGCTGTCACATCTGATAGTGTTCCAGAAGGATTAGTGAAATAAAGGGTCCTGCTGACGTCAGCTATGACTATTGCATGTTAGAATGGCCTTCAATGCAAAGAGCTTGTAAGAAAGCATGATTGCATTGTGTATTACGTGCTTTCTATTTCTGCTTCTTCATTTTTTTGAAGACACTGAAGATTCATAGTCTCTATGAACATAGATAAATAGATTTCAGTTACTAATGTCATTATAACATCTGCACTCGCTGATGCAGTCTCATAGAAACTCATGATGGTTTTTTTTAAATTAGAATAGAATTTACCCTTGATAACTGAACTGCCTGCCAATGACACACACACACAACACACACACACAAGCAACGTAAGAGAATTAAAACTGACTGAAACCCAACAGGTAATTCTACACATCACAATAAACTTTTTATTCCAGTTTGGAACAAGCCCTAAAATTTTCCAACTTTTTGACAGAAGCAAAAATCCCCCAAAGTTATTTTTTTGGAAGATCAACCTGGTTTTGTAGTTCTAATGAAGTCTGCACTTCAGCTAGGAAGCTGACTTCCAAAAACTCATGAAGAACTCGGGGGTATTGCAGAGAATCTCATCACAAAGTTCCTGGCAAGCCAGAAACCCACAGTGGAGTTCACGTGAGCTCCAAGTCCAATGGCAGTGGAGAAAGCTTCAAAACATAAATATATGTTAGAAAGCCTAGGAGTTCTCACATCCCCAAGCTGTTTCCTGGCTCCACCATTGCATGGCACTGTACTGCCAGGGCCTGAGATCTGGGAAACTGCAGGGTTGAGAGCTATGAGGCAGCCTGAACGACACTACTGCTTTTACAGCTGTGCCTATATATCTGTAAATCCTCTGTTGAAAGGTATTTCTCCAAAATATTTCCTTTACAACAAATAGGCATTTTCTGATGAAGCACTAAAAAAAATACCTCTACCAAAAATACGGTACTGGAAGCAAAGCGCCTCTACTACATGTTGCCCTTGTTTTGATAATACTAAACTGATAACTGTCCAGATACATCTGTGTTAAACAGAAGCAAATTTTTACATGCACTGTAGACGGGACCCTCGGCAGTCAGAAGAAAATACAGGATTTTCTATTTTGTACACAAATATAGAGTGTTGAATATATTCATGACCTCCTTTGCCAAGTAAAGACAAGACATGTATTTTCTTCTTTTTTCTTTGGAAATCCAATTTCCAAATACATTTTTAATTATACTCTTTTGTAATGAGATCCCATAAGAAATATTTCCTTAAAAGATACAACTTCTTTGCCAGTAATTGTTCATGTAGGCAGCGATGGCCTAGTTTTAGACTATAACTGTTTGTTTAAGCAGCATCCTCTTTTCTAACAGTATCATTGTTTTTAGCCATTGAGAAATATGTGCATCAATTTTTTTTATTCGTGTTGCCATTTAGCTCCTACTGGCTTATTCAGCATATCTGAGCCTTAGCTTAGTTACTTAAGAAACATGGAGGTTTGGCAATTAAGAAATGTGGATTATCTGCTGGTAAATAAGTGATACATAGTTCCCTTTGTTGTTTTTTTCTTCTCTTCCAAATAAAGAGAGGTCTACTAATAAAGTGGTTTAGTACAGTTTTTGCCAATTCTTTGTAGGTTCCTTTCTTCTTACAATGGTGCTTAATTAGCATTTAGTCCTTTACAAAACAGTAAGAAATCACTCATGTTGTCTTGTGATCCTTTCCTGAAATTATTCAAGAAACAGCAGCCTTGGAAGAGAGATGTTCAGAAGTGAGGCTTCTGACACCAACTCATTTCCTTCATTTGTGACATGCTACTGGGTGAAGTCCTTCGCCTGCTTGTTAATACTGTTGATTATACAGACTGGTTGGTCTCTGTAGAACAGAACCGCTGAAATAAATATACGAATCTCTCCTTAAATCTCTCCCTGGTTTGCCAATATGTCTGTCCTGACAAGCATGGCCCGTGGCTATTCTATAAGTTCTTAATCAATGTTTGAAATACTGAAGTGTCCCCTTGGAAAAAATCCATCTTTCTATGACTCTTTTTTTTTAATCCTCATATCACCCTGTTACCACCTCTGAAACATTGCCTGGCTTCATTTTTAGTTTAACTGTTTCTGTTGTGATCTGTACTAATGACTTAAGAACTGTCTACTTCAGCTATTGCCATTCTGTCTTTGTAGATCATTTCCTATCCAAGGATATATGATTGCCATCACTTGCACTAGCCTCATGACTCATTGCAATTTCACTGTCCATTTTCAGAACTCTCGAAAGTCTTGTTTCAACCTGTTTCTCTGGCCCTCTAGCCAACTATTTTCTCACCTCCCTATTCTGTTTCCAAGGTCTTCACCTCTTTCTTGCCCTCTTTTCTGACTTGAGCATATTTCATCATGTTTACAGCTCTGGGTTTTTCTCCCAAAGGTAAACACTGCACTCTGCTACTTATCAATCAGTCTCAGTGTTACACTCTCCGTGCCCCTGGTTTTTGTCCCGGTTGTGTAGACATAAGCCTTCCTGGCCACTTTCCCCCTCCTCCTACCTATTCCCTTCTCAGGGATCCTTTAGCTTTGAAGGCTTGGAAGCAGCTATGATTACACTAATTGTCCTTTCTTCAGGCTCATAGGAAAAGGCCATATTGCATGTGATCGGCATGTATGTCAACTGAACCCTCTGGGTAATATAGGGAACAAGTAATTTTTACTATTCTCAGTTACAAGATTATTGAAAAAAGTACTTAAAAGTAATCCCACCGCAGCAAAAGGAATCAAGAGGAGTGGGAACAAAAGTAATTTTGTAATACGGTTGCAGTGCCCACTATTTTAGTTAGAAGTCTAGTTTTCAAATCTATTTCTCAGTATTTAACTGATTTCTGCTGTTTTTTTTCTTTTCAAATTGCAGTATGTTAAATGTGTGTTTGCATTTGTATTTACTGGAATTTTAATTCTTTTAAATCCTACCTGCCACAGCTTTTAAAAGAAGTGGAGAATAATTATATCCATAATTCTTGTAAACCATTTCTTGTAGCGGAAAGGGATTATTTTTAAAGGTTTGTGGAAAAAAATGACATCTTCAGTCAGGTAATAAATTCAGATGAACTTCTTCCACCTCCCTTTTTTTTTTCGCCTGTTTAGCATTTTCCACTTTTTTACTCTGTGATGTACAAGCCCTCACTGGTTAATTATGTATATATTTAGCTACTGCATGTGTTGGGCTTATTATTGTCATCTAATTAGATGTAACTCGAACTACTTGCTTCTAGAAAAATCATTAAAAATTCTTTCCTAATGACCTAGAGATGACAAAATGTCTGTAAAGTGTGAAGAAGCAGACAAGCACAGGAACATCGCTCTTAAAGAGTGTTAATCCAGATGCTGCAATCATCTAATTAAACAATATTTTGCTGTCATTAACATTTTCACCAAGGAATTGCAGTTATAATTTCTTTGTCAGCTGTCTCTAGCTCACTTTACCTTCAAAACTAAAGTGCCATATAAAAACATTAAATTGGATGGTTTAATTAAAAAGTTTTTTTTAATGAAGAAACATATCCAGTATTTCTGTGATCTCATTTACTATGCCTCAGTTTTATTGTTCAAGTAGATTAGTGTCATAGGCTTGCGATATTTAATATTCAGCCTTTAATGTTAATCTCTGTAAGCCCACTTGGGGGAAAATCTGAAGTTTCTGAAAAGGTATAGGGACTTCCAATAGCAGTACAGGTTTATGTTTTATATTTATGTAGCTAAAGAAAGAACCAAATAACTCTTTCTGGAAGCACCAGACAATTGATGAGATGGCTAAATATGTTCATCTGCTGACTTTACTCTGAAAATAATCATTGTGAAGCCAGAACTGATCAAGAAAACGTTCCTAATAAATTTAAACCACTAATATTTGTGCATGTTTAGAATTAGGGATTTGTAATTCCATTATAGGCCTAGATCACTGTCCTCCACTCAGATAAGCATAGATGTGTGGTCTTATCTCATTGTGTAGGTTTGGTATTCTTTCAAAATTTAAATTATGGTTCATCTTCTCTAGCCATTTTTATTTGTTGATATTAAAAAGAAAATTGTTGAATCAGAAAAATAAATCACTAAATTTTTTACTAAACAAATTAATAGCTATTCTTAGTAGTTGATATCTTCATAAAGAAAATGTGTTTTATAAATATTAAAGTAGGAGAGAAGTGAATTTTTGTTTATTTTTTCACAAGACTATGGTTATATTTGTCAAACACATAATCACTAAGGCTTCATTGTTTGTAAATTATCCTACCTAAGCTGAGAGATTAGCTGCTTCAAATTATTTCTCATTGTAGGGTAAAAAAATGCACACAAGAGTTACTGCAGTGTCCTGACATGGAGCTAATTCCACATGATAATTTGTTCATGTGTCCATACTATAAGTAACCTATCAAAACCACACAGCAAAGGAGAACTCATGCACAGCAGCTAAGCTCAGGATTGCTTTTTTCTTGCTCTATTCACATATTTATGATTTTCCCATGAGGAATTGTCTGAATATTGAAGTTGAAATGAAATTAATATCGAAATTAAATAAAATCTCAAAATGGAAAATCTCAATTTTGAAATAAGAAGTCATTTAGGATAACCCTAAATTTCCTTTCAGAATTTTGCGAAAGGATGTTCTTACCTTTCCAAATGTTTCTATAAAGTGTTTTCAATTGAAGGTCTTTATTACTGTGAACTCTTTTCCATAAAACTTTTGATTCTGAAGAATCATCATTTTTGCTTATGCTTTGTAATAGACTACAGTCACCTCGGTCATTCTCTTCCTGAATCTCAAATTTCTTTTAGTCTGCTGTCTACATAAGCACAAATGTCTTTTGTGGAAGCTTTTACACACTCTTCTGTTAACTTAATTGAGGATTCTGATGGGGAGAAAAATATTTACTGTATAAAGGTATAGTTTTATAAATGCCATATTTTATAGAACCTTAAATTTTACAATCTCAAGAAACTTTACAAATCGTATGTAATTAATCCCTTGCCAAAGAGGAGAACAATTCTCTGATTTGGCAGACATGGAAAATGAGGCAGAGTTGTCTTACTTCAAGACATATAGAACCCCCCCAAAAAACCCTAAAACAATTAATATTCTGCCAGAGAGTACCTTTTCTTTTCCTCCCTCACACAGAAAAATTCTGGTGTATTTCTTGATTTAATTGTTTGATAAATTCTCATTATGTCCAAGAATGGTTTTGCATAAATTCATCATTGATATTAAAGAAGAAGTGGTCTTGTTTCTATCCATCTTTCTTTGTGTGTGGCACACACAGTGCAGGTATTGCTTTTTTAACAAAATTGTATTTGTACCTAAATTATTTTTTATGTTCTTGTGAGCATGTATGTGTTCAAAATGTAAAAATGAGGACACACAGTTGTTAACAATATGCACTTTTCCTGTTTTCAGTGAAACTATGTACAAAATAGAAACATGCTTCTTGTTCATCAACTTGTATTGAAAAAGCAAGGTGTTTGTAGAGCAGTGAAAGTTTCACATTTCATTAAAGCAGAGCTGATTTTTGTGGGGAATTGCAAATGCTACTCAGAACAAGGAAGCCTGTGTTTTCCTGTGCTGTGTTTTGTACCCCAGGAATCTGTCCAGAATCTGGAAGGAAGCAGTTAGTGAGACAGGGCTGTAAATCTGCTGCAGGACTGGGAATTGTTAACCTGGGTTATTTCAGTCTGCTAATTATATTATATAAATACACACACACATATATTTATGACCTGATTTTGTTTTTTAAGACTCATGTTGCATATTGTGTGGTTCTCACTAAATCAATATGGTGGATGGTTCTGTACTGAGCAACTTCATTTGTCTTATCACTGAAATGTTAGATACTACTAAATACCAGCTGACACAGAAATAGCAGCCTTTCCCAAACACATTTTTCCTAGTGACGAATTCATAATTTTCAGTTCACTTCAGCTGCAGATTGTTCTTTTGAAACTGTATCTAAAGATGGTTTTTGCACGTTTGAGCTGCTGGGATGGTAGCAGTGTTTCTTTCATTGTGTTTGGAGAGAGTGGCCTGGGGCAGTCAGCTCTATCTTTTAGAGGGGAGAAAAGGTTTTTTAATTTTCAAAGTGGTTATGAAATAGTGTTAAAGCAAACATGAATTCCTCCACTTTGATTTCACTATTGCAGTGAAATTTCACCACTTCTGCAGTGAAGAAGAGCCATGGGGAATAATGGATTAATATGGTCTATCTAGGATAGACCTAAATTCGCAAACCTCAAATTTAGCCCCTTGCTGTTGGACTCTCATTTAATCTTTGCCAGCTAATGATACTGCATACAGCTGCTAGGAAAATAATAGTCTAGTGGTTTTAAATTTCAACATTCAACATGCTATGAAAATAGCTTCATGGAAATAAAAAAGAAAGTATTTATTTGCATATGGTGGGTTTTAGTTGATTTTGAAAGATACTGTGTTCTTTATATTATGCTGATTCCTGCGTTGACTTCTGATTCAAGATAAGTGCATCTAAATGGCAACTTTTGTCTGGAACATTTATACCTAAGTCTGTCAAGTGGTGGGAACTGGGAACATGTGATGCAACAAAAGTAACCGCTAGATTGTTTTTCAGCTGGAGAAATGGACACTTATTTCCTAATTCTTAAAACACTTTCTTTCTTAATAGGACGAACGTACAATGATCTGAACCAATACCCTGTATTTCCGTGGGTTTTAACAAACTATGAATCTGAAGAGTTAGACCTGACCCTTCCAGGCAACTTCAGGGATCTTTCAAAGGTATGCCTCAATTCTGTTAAAGACAGTCAGCCAGCTCTTTTAGGAAGGGGTTTTATTTTATATTTATAGTCTGGTTAAGGTAGGTCTTTATCTTAAAGTCAGAAAAGTCTGAAATAGACTTTTCTGTTTTAGAATAATTTCATACTGAATCTCTACACTACGCTACTTCTGTGTCCCTGACTCATCTGGTTCCAAACCTGCAACTTCTCCGTACCTTCTGACTTACGGATCATGAGTGCGTCAGGCCACGTGATCTCAGTAATTATCTTCCTTAGTTTATGAAAGCTGATCCTTTGGAAATAAAAAGCTTGGACTAATTTTTCACTTTATTTTGCAGTGACTAGAGGAACAATATAATAGCAGCACCTCCTTTTGGTTTAATAATTTCTCATTAAAGAACTATTTTGTATTTTAGACCCTGGAGTATCTGATCCCTATAATTATTTGTGGTTTTTGTCCCCCAACGGGGCTTGGGCAGTTAGTGCTTTATAATAATACAGTTCCTAGTATTTGTTTCTCTAATAGCACCAGACTGCCATCTATACCCAGCTCTCGTACTCTGATTGTGTCAACAGACTGGAGAGAAGGTGCATGCTGGCCAAGCATAGCAGAAGCATATGGAGGGGCTCTACTTTTGGCCAACTGGAATAAAGACAAAAAACAGGGTTTGAAACTGAGTTGTGGGAAGTATTTTTCCTGGTTCCTATGAACTAAGAAAGTGTATGTACTTTCTTACCAGTGAAGGTGGGTAGCCTTGCAACATCCCCAGCATGAGGTTTCTGTTGTCTGGGCATGACAGCTTTCTTGCATCCTTGCCACAGGTCCTCAGCCAGGAGGGAGAAGTTGCTCGTATAAGTTGAGCGAGGCTCAAAACCACAGGAGGCTGTCACTCGCTAACTTAAGGAATGAGGCTGGAGAGGAGAAAATGACCCCCAAGGCCTATTCTGCAGCCCTGTGCTGCAGCCCCTCCTTTCCCTTCTGCTGCATTGTCAGGGATGAGAGTTTCTGGGGCTTCTGCCTTTAAGTCTGCTTTTCTTTCCTCCTCTTCCTGCAAGCACACATCCTGGGCAGCAACAGAGAGATCCCACCCCGGGTATCTCACAGTCTCATATCCCTGTTGGAATGAGTGTGCTTGCAGTACCTCCAGATGTATTGTAACCGTTCCTGGAAGCCTGCTTTTGTGAGACTTCCAAAATAATTTGAGTAGGACTTGATCGCATAATAGCATATAGAGACACCTAAGTTTCCTCTCCCTTTTTTCTTAGATAAATAAATAAGTAAATAAAACCAGAAATTAAACTACATTCACAGTATGCCTTAAACGTAAACAAATTGGTTGAGACTCTACTTACGTGTGTAAATCTTCTGACCTTTCACAATATTATAGGTATGTTTCACAAATGTGTTTTTCAATTTAAAACACCATTGTAATCTGTGCCAGGAACAATAAAAGAAAGTCCACAGACATGAGTTAAATAAAGACCAGTGATCATCTTGCACGGGCTTGTTCCCTAGCATGTATGAAATTCTGTTTTAGAATTGTTTATAGTGATAAACCTTTCATTAAGATGCTTACACTTTTCAAAATCTCTCAAACTCATTTCTTTCTAGTATTAATAGCACTGCGTGTGGTGAAGTGCAACAAGATTAGACAGCGTCTTATGTGTCCTTCATTAGGTACTTAGTTTTAGTTGAATCCAAATTTTTATGGCAGCCTGTTAAAGTATGTAATTGCTACAGGAAGTAGCGTTATAGTTGAATAGATGATAGGTTTTCCTCATGAGTTAGTAAAGACTCATCATGGAATTAGTACTTATATAGCTTATTAAACATCACTGCATGCTTAATAGTGCTCTCCCTTGAAAGGAAATGTAAAATCAAGTCCCTGGTTATTTGTGTTTCTTCAATAATCCGTGCAATGTGCATGGCAGTATTTTGGCTGAGGTCCTTTTCTTACCCAATTTGATAACTGCATTCTCTTATTCAAAAGCTACCAGTGGTTTTGTCTGGAAAAGCTAGGTTTTTGACCACTAAAAAAAAGCCTACACACTAGTTAAGGAGAATGGTCTTTCCTTTCTGGCAAGATCTGGGCTGCATTTATCCCATGGATGTGTGAGAAAACACATGTGCAATCTGTAAAGTGTTGTGGGATTCCTCAGGATAGTGTAATTGTCAAATTTTTCCAGTGTTTGTGATAATAACATCTGATAGGTTTCATTTCACAATGGTTTTAAAAGGAAAAATGGATTAATGATTTTTTGTGAAAGGCAGTGGCCAGTTAATGTGAAATGCCTTGCTGTGTACACTTTGGCTATTACGCATTACTTGGATCCTGTTTCAATTTGATGCATTATCAGTAAAAATCTTCAAAATCAGAATGTATCTGAAGTATTTCCTTGGCAATTCTGTTTTCATTTTCGATATTGTCCTGTATCTGTAAGTAAGCCCCTTCTTTCCTTGTTAGGGAGGTGAATCCTGAGTAGCCTAGTGCTTAAAAGCAGGAGTTAGTGATTTATTGTTCACATTATTGAAGCGGGGTGTGCCATCAAGCCTCAGCCAGACCTCTGGGGCAGGCACACACAGTATCCTTTCCATGAGGAGCCACTTCCTTCTGTCAGATTTTACCCTGCAATTGAGAAATGTTCCTGCAGATTTGATGGCAAATCAGAACCTCCAGCTAAGCTGTTGATGGGTAAAATCTCCTTTGTCAGTTCCTGACCTTCAGTCTTCCTGTAAATTTGCCCTTCTTAGGTTTCACAAAGCCTCTGTCCTTAATGTTTAGTAATTAATATCCCTCAAACAATCTTTTGAAATGATTTAGAATTCTAACACTATTACATATGTGGTAAAAGCCCACAAAAGCAATGAAATTAGAAGAGAAACCACCTATCATGCTTTGTTTTGTTGGTTTAAAATAGTTTTGGTAGTTAAGTGTAGATGCTAAATCTGACTTCCTTTAAAATAATTAATTTGTGTATTATTGCACAAATTTCATACAAAGCTCCAGTGTCAATTATGGTAATTGACAGTACTTCTTTTGAAAATTTTTAACCTTTGATTCCTAGGCTTTCTGTATAAAATATGATACACCACTTTTTCTATATCACAACTCCTAAGTGAACATACACGACAAATGCAATTCATATGTTTTGTGGAAACGAAATCAGATGTGTTTGCCTTGCTTACAATGTCAGTGACAGAGTAAAACATATGCCTTTTGCATTTAGCTCGAACTTAAATATTTACATTTCTGCAAAGCCGTCTTGACCATGTAACTTGTCCTTTCCTTCCATTCCATTTTATTCTGTTTTTATGTAGCACTCCTTATTGTGGTACTTTTACATTCAAATGTTGCTTGTTCTCTCAGAGCAATTATATTTAAATATTTAAATATGAAAATTCCTCTGCCCTTTTTCTTTGAAGTGTTTGGAAATTCCCCTATCAAGGCTTTTTTTTCCTTTTACATATAATATGAGATTTAAAACCAGGGCCCATGGGCACTGAGGGTGCTGTAATGGTAGGATATATTGGACCTCTCATTTGATTAGACAGTGTAGGCTCAAGTTTTATTCATTACATGTAGAAGGTTAAAGGTTATATTTATTGTTTGACAGGATGAAAAGCTAATGAAAGAGGCTGTCATAGATACATAGATTATCTTTTTACTATCAAACCACGAGGTGATCTGCTTATTTTCTTCTTTATTGAGATTTCCTTTGGAAGAATACATAAACATTAGTACAGAAAACGGGTATGCAGCCCTGACAGTGCACTGAGTTTTTGGGGGTTTCAACATACTTAAAATGTGATGTGGTTTGTTTGTGCAAAATTTTATGACATTTACTCCTAAATTATAGCAAATGCGTGGATTTGACATGCTGCATTGTCCCTGCTCATTAAAGTGTAAATGTGAATTTCTCCTAATTTACTTCCAGTCATACATCCTGTGAAATAAAATTATTTCTTCACCAGGCAAAGTAATACTAATATTGACATGTGTATGAGACATCACACGCCCGTTCATTGAGTGGAAAAAATTATATTTTGTTAATATAGAAGGTGTTTGACTGACGGGTGGTGATAAGCATAACCACTTTTCCTTATTACTGTGCCATTTCAAGAAAAGGAAGTGATAAAGCCCCAAGGCTTCTAAATGTAATAATGCAAATGAACGCATCGAAGTGTGAATATTTCAAGGCAAACCACGCTTAATACTTCCAAAAATGTGTATGCCATGGAATGGAGTTTATGGGCTTAGCAAGAGTCACTCTCACTGGAAAAATGAAATCAGTTTCTGTAACTTAAACTTCTCTTTTAACCACACGCAACTCTACCATCAGAAGAAAAATGAGTTTGAGTCTCATTTGGTTTAAGCCACACAATTAAACATTTTCTTTTCTTAAATTGAAAGCTCATGTACTGAGTGAAACTCTGGTACTTTGAATCTGCCAGAACTCTTATATTTGATAATGTTGGTATTGATATGCTTAAGAAAAGCTGTTTACAAATTTGGATAAAATAAAAATTTATTTTAAACTTTAAAGTACTATCCTAAGATGTCCTACTTAAAGGTTGTTGTTTGGTGTTTTTTTTTTAATAAAAAAGCAAGCAGTCAGGAAAAGCTCAGTCTGTATTCAGCCAGAGCCAAATAAAGCCACACTCAAAATTTCTTTTGTACCCAGCTACAGTTTTGCGCAGTACATTACAAAAAAAGAGATAAACATCTAAGGTAGATGCTGCATGAATTAAAGTCAAGATAAGCAGAATATTTCAGTGGCCAGATAAATAGGATTCTACGTTCAGTTCTGCTCTCATGAGAGAATGTAGTTCTATGGAGATAGCTGGCAAAACAGTGAATATTACATGAGCTAACATAACATGTCCAGTGGATATAAACACTAGATGTATTGACAATACACTGGTTCAAAGGCCAGATGTCTAAAGAGATTAGCCAGATAAAAAAGAATGACATGAATAGCACTGTGTTTTTAATGTTAAAGTAAATACTTACTTTATTTTTAAATGGAAAAAGAAGCATAAAATAAACTCAAAGAGCAGCTTTTGGTACATCAGAAGTGAAGTGGCTGAATAGGCATTGTCATACAGTAAGTTGTTCTGCATGGTTGGAGTAAAGAATATCTTATAAAAACATTTTATGAAAAGTTAATACTATTTGATATGAGTCCTTACAGAGGGCTTTTTTAATAAAAAAAAAACAAATAGTGTGTTTGGAAAAAGCATTTCATAAAACATTATAGAAAGTACTTTTAATTTAATGTTCAGAACAATTTGTTTGACTCAAATTCAGTTTCTGTACTAGTCTTATGGTTAAGGTACTAGACTGAGACGTAGTACGTGGGTTGGGCTTTGCCTTTGTATTGTTTGTGCAAGTCATTTTAACTAGTTTGCGCAGCAGTAGAATCTCATTAAAATGGAAATAAAGTTATTTTCTTCCATTACATGAAGATGCAGGGATAGATCCATAAATAAAATTTATCTCCATTTTATAGCCATGGCCTCAGATTAAAACCGTAGTAGTTGACTTTCTGGACTGAGAATGGCACTGCAACGCTATGGAAAAGTGACCAAAACTCTATATACCCTACACATTTCACAAGAAATGTGAGAGACTACCATTACTGTAGAACTTGTCATCTAGCAGGACACGTGCCTCATCAGAGTAAAACTGGGTTAGTTGCTAGTTTGTACAACTGAGATTTAAAATCTTTACAGAAAATGTATGTCTTTACTGAAGGATGAACTGTTACTATTTCTTTGGGTAACAGCATTTTGCCACGTGGACATTAAAAAACCGCTAAGGAAGCCAGGGGCAGACCTCTGAATTTACTCCATGCTATTTTATTTATGGAAGTTTTCACTTTCAGAAAATGGCTGATCTATTTGTGGTTAATCAAGCTGATCTATTTGTGGATAATCAGCAAGTTTTTAAATTACACAACAAAAAAATGAGAGAACTGAGCACTTTCCATTAGCATTTTCAATGTATATGTTTTCCTACACCAGGGGAGATTTAAGTCCTTTCCGTTAATGTGCAGAGAAGTGGTTCACATAGGGGTGTCCATTACTGCACAGAAAAGGAGAAAAGGGGGATCAGATGTTCCTTGTATTTCTTCACCACAGCCCAGAGATAACTGATGTAACGCTGAACCAGAAGCTGCGGAGTTGTATGAGCATAGTGCAGCTCCCAGCTCTCCTCCTTGTGCAGTGCTGCATTGACACAGCTGCACTACTTCTGAGATTTGAGTTGTCATCTCTGCATAAATGCTGCCATGTTTGCACGCCAACCCCTCTAGAGCTATCTCAGGGATTTCTAGCACACCTTTGTATTGCAAGCTATAGTCATACCTAAGCAGTTTACCTGGGAACACTAGAAATCTTTGTGGAATGACAGAAATGAACCTTTATCTCCTGAATCCCAGGCTACCATCCAGATCACCAGTTCATCCAATCCAGGATCTGTCCCGAGAAGTCGAGGTGAGACTTTCTAGCTGAAGACAAGTTCAACCTCGTCCTCTCATTTCTTTCTTTCTTTCCGTCCCTCTGGGGCAAGGAAGGGTAATTCCCAGAAAAGATTCTTCCCAGAGATTTTCACATGAAAATTTCCATACCATGCAAGAAGAGAGATGACTTTCATGATATTTCACTTAAAGAGTCCATTTTATTCAGCAGGTATTTTGTGCATTTCAGCATTTTTCTTCAAATGAAACCTAAAGTAATTGAAAGAAAAATGGATTCTGACTCTGAAAAGAATGTTGATGAGGATGAAGGTAATCTTCAGAATACAGCTTTTTAGGTTTATCATTTAATAAATTGAACATGTGTCTTCTGAAGGTAGAGTATTTTAGCTACTTGTGCAGACATTTTAACGTGAAAATGGGAATGCACCATCTTACAACCTTTTATCTTTTATCTTTTAAATTGAAATAACACTTCTTGAAGAACCTAGAAAACGTGATGGTGTGTTTGCATTAGTGCTTTATGTGACTTTGGAAAATTATTGTCGAGCTCTTGAGAGAAAGCACCTTTTTCATTATAGACAACAATATATATATATTTTTAAAAAAAGTTATTTAAAGCTATGGGTTAAACCGTCATTAAAATTTTGCTAGTCTATAAAATAAAATACCTTGTAATTATTTTTGAGCATCAGTTATGCTTCACAGTTCTTGTTACTGTAATCAATTTACAGTGAAGAATGAAAACACATAGCTTATTTGATGAAAGACATCTGATCAGCTTCAAATGTATTTTGAAAGGCCTGGCATTTTGATTTTCAATCTTGTATTAATCACCATATCCCTTCTCTACTTTGCCTTCAAACATATATGTACAATAATATTGTGACAGATGACGCCTCTGTCTTCCAGAGCCTCAGAATTCACTGCAGCATAGGGTAAGATGCACCTTCACAGTAGAGGGAAGAGATATTCTCCGGCTGTGTTTCCATTACAAAATACAGTCTCACCAATTTGTCTGCCATTTTGTGTTTTCTTCTCAGAGGGGGTGAACGTTTCCTGTTAGCAGACTAGGATGTGAGTTACTGCTTTAGCTTTTGAAATGTGCAGTTGGGGACTGGAATTTGTTCTGCCAGAGAAGTGGATGCACAGTGCCTTCATGAGGGTGATACCAGCAGGTCCCATGCAGTCCTCAAAGCAACCCAGACCCTTGACATAATTTAGCGAAGTGCACATATATCTGTACAGTTTGTCTGTCTAATAGGAAAAGAATGTCTTTTTATAAGTTACTCTTTCAAGAAAGTGGTGGAACAACCATTTTTATATATTGGCAACTTATAGCCTATAATAATGCCAGCGTGTTTCCTGACAGTGGCAGGATGAGTAACGAAACTGATTATAACAAAAATGCAAATATTTATTTTTTCTTTTTCCAGTAGTTGGGAAACAAGCCTGGAAAGCGTTAGGGAATGGCTCATACTTCTCTTTCAAGAATGTTTTGTGAGGTCTTGCAGTGCAATCTGCATCAGATAACACTGATCCTTAGAGATTACTCATACATTTTACGTGTATGAGAAAGCTATTAACATCTCCATGACACAGCAAAGTATTCAGCATCCAGAGTGTTTCATGTGAAAAATACTGAAATCATAATGTTTTAAAAGATAGGTGTTCGTCAAACACTGCTATTTAAAAACAAACTCTAATTTGTAAAATTGGAAAACAGCATGTTCTGTGTCAGCCTTTTTAACTGCCATCTCAAAAAACATAGCAGCGCTGAAGGAATAAAATACTTGTAGCTTTAAAATTGTTCAGTTACATATGTAGTGTAGTGAAACACACTGGTTTGACCTTGTACTAGTATTTCTATTCCAAATGACTTTGGATTTTAACTCAGTAGAAAAATTGTGCTGTGGAATGAAATGCAAGAATACCTGTTAGTGTTTTGAAAAGGGTCAAAGTCCTTGAGTATATGTTTAGTTTCAAGTTGTAATTCCCTTAATAGTAACAATTCTAACTCTTAATTTTTGATTAATACAAATCAAGAAATCATTGAAAATTATAATAAGTTTATACAATTATTTGGAAGTGTGCTCTCCTCTAAGTATTAAACTCTGTGTGCTTGGTTAATTTTAATACAAAAGCTAAAATCTGAAGAATCTTTGCAGATAGGTAGTAAATACACCACTACTATCTCATCTGGAAAAACAGATTTAAGATCACTTACATATTTCAACGTTTTATCTACTTTCTGTTGTATTTTCTTTATCTCCGTGACTTTTGTATCACACAATAACGAATACGTTTTGCAAAAAAAATGTGCGATAAAATGGATTTAAAAAAATCATAGAAAAACATGAATCCCCTAAGTAGACACATCAAAACCAACAGTTCCTAGTACTTTCTTACGTTTCTTTTGGTTTTTACCTGATTTGTATAGATTGTCTGTTAAGTATGCTCAGAATGGAGTTTGAATTTGTGAATAATTTCCAAATTCTATTGTTTTTAAGTACAAAGCTTGTTTGTTTCACTCAGTAAAACCTGTCTTTGTTCAGTCAGAAAGTAGATCCAGTCCTGCAGGACTATGCATGGTTTTTAAGCATTTCTGCTTAGGATCACCAGACACCATCAGCAGTTCCGTGTGAAATCTTTTCATCATGAACTGTGCATTACAAAGTATCCTGTGTGAGCAAAAGTCAGTTTTCATTAGCTGTGTGATTACGGTGAATGACAGCAACAGAAATATTAGTTTGGCCTCCATGCATTTAAAATGCAGTTTTAGAAGTCTATTTCCAGAACAATGTTACTGAATTAATTGGGAAACAACTCATATTTCAAGAAGGTCTTGAAAGTTTGCAGATGTGGATCACTTATATTTGTCAATTAAAATAAGGAAAGTCATAAGACTTTTAGTACACAAAGCCTTTGAAAAGAAATTCTAAGAATACAGCGATCTGAAGGGATTGCTACAGCATGGAGTGAGCTTGGTTGCAGTCTGCTATGATGTAGTGAATCTTAATGCAGAATTAACCTGTGACATATCAGACGTGCTGCCCTTCAGCTGATAATATATTTGACCTCTTATCCCTTTGTAGCCTATTGGTGCTTTGAACCCAAAGAGAGCAGTCTTCTATGCAGAACGGTATGAGACATGGGAAGATGATCAGACTCCACCTTATCATTACAACACCCACTACTCTACATCTACTTCTACATTGGCTTGGCTTGTTCGTATTGTAAGTATTTCTGGATCCTGGTTTTCATTAATTTCATTAATTTCTTTATCTACAGCATGTCTTCTGTCAATTACTACTATTTAGATTTTTTTTAATTAAAGTACCTTTCTGTGAAAATCTCATTGTTCTTCCCTACCTTAAAATCTTGGAAATTCTCTAGGTATACTGTGTATACTCATTTATAGTGATTCCTTCCGACCCAAACAATCTTAAATATATTTAGACACAAAATTATGGTGGTGTAAGGACACATACAATGAAGAAAATCCATCTAAAACTAAATCCATCTAAAAAAAAGTCTCTAGACAATACAGAAAGCTAACACTACTCACATTAATTTATTATTTTCAGCTGGGGACAGATATATTCAACATTAAAGAAAAACCTTTCATAAAAAGCACATTAAACCATGTGAGACTGAGAGGGGAATTATAGAATCAGTTTTATATTAAAGCAGTATGGAGTAATATTTTATGCAAATGCAGTATGCTTCTCAATGAATTAATAACTTACAGTTCTCAGAAATGTAAATATATAGATTCTAACTTCAAACTGCTATTTCAATTCTGGAAACCTCATGGTTAAATCCTATCCTCAAAACCAGATCTAGGGAAGGGGGCCAAACTTCAAAGATAGAATGAATCTGAATTCGGTTTGTGTGTTAAGACAATGAGTTACAGAAAAAGAAGTGTTGATGAGAGACTTAAGGTTTCACAGAGAAACTCTAATTAATGAAAAATTGAGTCGCCGTGTAATTACTGAACTTAAACTACACTCTGCCAGTAAAAATCTGTCGCATAAGGTGTATTCTAAGCATGTTTCACACACAACCAAGCAAAGAAGAGCTGTGTAAAACTAGAGAACTGAGTTTTCACTCATCTCAGCTTCCCTTAGACATGACTTGTTTTTCTGCTCAGAAGGGAGGAATTCATGTGCCTATGAGTTCAGGATATGCTTCTTCTTAACCTGTGGGAAACTAAGTGTTGATTACACTCCTATACGGGGTGATCACTGTACTCCTTTTGAATGTTGCTAAATTATTCAGGTACTGTGAATTCATTTTATGGTTCACATGTGCTTTTTTGTTGCCTTAGACTATATTAAAAACCAGTGGCTTTATTTGCATATTTATCTATTAGTTTTGGCTGCTATTCAACAAAAGATCCCCTCTTGCTAATCGGCAAATCCTTAGATCTGAATGTCTGCTTACAGGCTGAATGTACAACACACCAAGGAGTATTCATTTCCTGTATTAGGCTAATGCTGTGTCATTTTTACTACTGTTGTTTATGTAATACTGTAGGTGTTCTTGGTCTTTTTCTTTTCTGCCCTAAAAGAGGGAGAGAACAAGGTCTCTGCCTTGAAGGCCTTGCAATATAGACCTGACAAATTATGTTTGTTAGAGCAAACAACATAAGTGAGAATAAAAAGCAGAAAAGAAAAGGGAAAGCAGTGCTTTCCAGGGAAGAGATTGCTGATGGCAAGAAGGTGAAAACAACAAAGGAAGAATTTAAATATGGGGGCACACCTAGATAGGTATTTTAAAGATTATTTAAATAGGAGTGACTAGCAAAGAAAAGCAATCACTAGTGGGAGGAGACAACAGAAGTGAGAGGGAGACAGACGTGCGGAAAGTTTAAAGCTCAGAAAAAGGAAGAAAGAGATAACGTGATGAGATCGGATAGGGATGCCTATGGAAACCCAAAATAAAGATTTGAAAGAAAGTGTGTATAGAGACAGTAAAGGATTATAGCTATGGGGATTATAAAGTCATAGTGATCCTTAGAGAGATAGTTTTGGCTACAAAATAAAGGATGAAAAATCCTAAGGGAGAAGATTGTGCCAGTGAAGTTGCTAGATAAGGCTAAGTCAGATTTCCGGAAGTTAAAGTAGGATTCCTTGCTCTTGAATTTTTTGAGCTAATGTTGTGGTATGAGTTTGTGAAGAAGAATGTGTAAGAACATTTTATAAAGGTAAATTACAGTCTAGTCCAGGAAGAAGAAGGTGACAATAAGAGATGCAGAGATTCAGACAGAAAAATGCTTTCAGTATTTTAAGAAATTGGAAAAGATTCATGGGAAGAAATGTGTTACAGTAGAGCTTTTGGTAGAAAGTGGCAACAAACTGAGAGTGAAAGAGAGGAGTAGAAAGTAAAATCATGGGAGAAGACTGTGTAGACCAAAGAATAAAAGAAAAGGGAAAGAAAAAAGAGAGAAATGGAGAGAAAACAAACAAGCAAACAAACAAAAAAAAACTATGACAAAAAGTATACGGGGAATGAGATAGTTTATATAGAAGCAGAACAAAACAGTATAGAGTAATGGAGACGCAGGGGGAGAAATTCCATGCCTAGACCTTTATATTGGAGGAAACAGTAGTTGCAGTAGGAAAAGTAGTTTCAGCCACTCTGAAGTATGTATATATAGAGTTGTGTAATTGCCACAAAACCTTAAAAATTTTTTTGAATCTTGCTTTTTGGCTTTGACAGATTCAATCTGGTTCCTGTCAGTTCTCTTCAAAACATTGCTTGTAATATCATATTTCTGAGTCAATTCTGTGATAATCTGCTCCCTACTGTCTTATCTTTCTCTCTGTTGCTTTCCTTTATCTGACGTATCAGGCTACTTTTATAAAAGGCACTTTATGCCTTAACCTTAGTTCTGTCCTGTTTAATTGATTCTGATATCATCAATCTCTGCCTCCATTTTGTCATTAATAAATTTTTCACTGGTAGTACAGTTTTCTCTTGAGTTCTTTTGTGTACTAAGGTCACATTAAAAGTGACCTATTTCATAATGTTTTCAGAAATATGACAGTGGCTTAGCATATAATATGTTGAAGCTACTGATAATTACAGCAACTATAATGATTTTATTATTAATTTTTGTTCTTCTGCCTTTCATTATACTTAGTAGAATAGGGTGTAATCCTCAACTGAAGCTATGGGTTAATAGTGCATCTGCAAAGCTTCTGTTTGTATTTTCTGTGAGCTGGTTGTACAAGTCTAGGTGTGCTCCATTCTCTCTGTAAGAACGCTAGGAGAAAAATGAAGGCAGTTTCAGGATAAGCAATGGTTCAGCCTCACCAGGCTGAATATCAGCTTGGTTACGGTCACTTTTGAGCGTTATACAGCTGACCCTGAAACTCTCCCAAAGCAAGATAATGCATGCACCCTCTTTCTGTACAGCCCCCCTTCCATACAAGTGTGCATACACAGAGTCATATGTGAATTGAAATTATAATTCTTAATTAACCCATATATGGTTATTTAAACTAATCCATTGTACATTTCAGACCACTACATCATGCTAGAATTCTGAAAGATCAAGAAACGACCCTCTAACTAATTTCATAAGAAATTAACTGAGACACAATCTAGAAATATTTAATGTTATAATTACAAATGAAACCCGCACCATCTCCAGAAACATTAGGTTTATATCCAGAATCAAGTGTTTCTTGCAAGTGATCAGCTTTCTTTCTAAGTTGAGGGGTAGATTGTTGAAAGTTAGATAACTGCTTTACAGAGATAGATAATGAATGTGAAAGTCTACTGTATTTTTCAGTCTGGTTAATAATGATGATAAAAACTAACAGAGGACACCATGATATGTATAATATTGTCTTCCTCTCCTTTGACGTGTTACTGAAATCAAACCATGGATAAACATTTTTGCACATCACACATCTTTAGATCTAAACCTAAGAAATTAAACTTATTCCTTAGGAAATCTGAGCCGACATCACCCACAAGTTTGCTCCAGCAAACAGAATAAAAGGTATTCTAGAAAGGGATGCACTGTTCTGTTGATACATTTCCATTTTTGTATCAATGAAATTAAATTTTCATATTTTATGGATAGGTGACCTTACCACCTGGTTCAAGAGTAATTTTTTTCACGTGCTTTCCATGTGGGCCAGTGAATATTTGAGTTGCAGTAGGTAGAAGAGTTTAAACAAAGAATCCTACATCAGAATGCCATATATTCCAGTGACTTGAATGTCAGTCTGAAAAGTAGATAGGAGAAAACAGAAAAGTAGACAGAAGAATTAATTCTAGCTTGAATGTGAATATCATCATTGTTTTCACACTTTTAAGTGAAATAGGCTAGAACTATGGTGCAATCTCACTAGTTGCTGTTGAAGAAGCTGTGTTTGCGTGAATCAATTACATCGTCATTGAAACAAAGATCAGTATTAGAGCGCGTGATTCTTTAACGTTGTGGTCAAGAAGTTTGCAGAGAATAATTGATTTCCAGTTTCTGTTACAATAGCTAAGTACTTGTACAATGTAGAAGAAATTCTGGACTTACTGTGAGTCAGGTCTGATTGAGCCGAAACTAGTTTTTAGTGAGATGCAAAGGTGGGGAGGACTTGAAATCCTCTTATAAACAGAAGTGGATGATTCTCCTGTTTGGTAGGTCTGAGCAGGACAGTCACAGATATATCAGACAAAAGGTGTATGTCTCTCTGACAAAACCCCAAATACTCTCTTTTTCTCCTCTTACAAACAGCTGAAGAGACATTTTTGTTTGACGTAAGATGTCTCAGAATGACACATCCCTGCCTCTTCCCTCCCCTACTCCCACCATAAATGATTCAGATGGGACTAGGCGCTGTTAAAAGGGGGATGGAGGGAGAGAAGTGCTGTTGAATGGAAAAATTACTTGTTCCCACAGCTCAAACTTGTATTCATCGTAATCCAGTACCCCACAAATTTATCTTCTTGTTGGCAGTGAACAAGGCGTGAATTTTATTCAGAATATTAGGAACGAGTGAGATGGGGTTATAATGAAAACATTGTGCAGCTTTATAGCTTTCACAGCAACAAAACCTTTACATGAAATGACAGTAATTGGTATCATAGAACAGTATTTAAATGAGTATATTGAATACAGATATGAATTGTATTTATATAATATAAGCACTTGACTTTCCAGAGAATAAAAATTACCTTAAAATTATGTGAGAGGTCTGAGATAAAGCAAGTGAAAGCTCCGAATTTCTGCTAAGGAATAAAAATCCAAAAAGATAAGCACAACAGGTCGTAGCAGGATAGCATAATAGGGCACCCTGTAGTGCTCAGCTGTTAAAAGTTTAATCCTTGATTATGAATTTTATTGCTTTTGTATATTTGTCTCAGATGCTTAAAATAATGTTGTCATGGAATTTTGGATTAATATTTTTACAGATTTTTTTGTATTTATATAATTTTTCTGGTTTCTGCTTTTTTTTTTAATCCATCAACTGCTTCTGATTTCAGAACCTCAGCAGTGACCCACAGTCTGCTGCACAATGATATTCATAACAAATTACACGTATCTTATAAAGAACAAAATTGATAGGTTGGGATTGGTAGAAGACAGAATTGTTTGTGCTCAGGTCGACAACGTATAAAGTTTTCCAGTATGGGTAAGCTAGAAAAATAGCATAATTTGCAAAGATTACTATTGCAAATATATACAGAGAATTGGAAGGTGAGAATTCAGTTAAAACCAAAATAATTCTAATGTTGAAAGATTTTAATGTACATTTAATGTTAAAATTATAATATTAATAGAATTTTAGGCTAAATTAATGTAATCCAATTCCTGTGTATGTTGTTTTCAGTTTGCTAGCTCTGGGTCTGAATCGTATGCTTTTTCATTTATATTTTACATGAAGTTCACTGTATGAAGCACTGTAAAATCTAGACATATAAAAACTTAATTTCTTTTATTTCAGTATTACAATTCATAGTGATACTTTTAAGATGCTCACCAAGTTGACCTGCTGTTACATTTTAATATTCTATTCAAATTATAAACCTCTTCCTCACTTGCCACACACTCTTTTAATATTCACGTGTGCAAACAAAGTCATTGTGCAATGGCAGTTAGGGTCCTCCAACAAGAAATGATATTGTGATTATTTTTTATTTCATTTAATTATTTTTAGCTAATTATTTAACTCATACTAGGATTCTCTGATGGGATTAAGTGCACTGATGAAAGTATATTTCTTAGATTGTTACCTACTCTTTTGAATATATCTTTTTAATATAAATCCCCAATGTTTTAAGAAAAAAAAAGACAAGGAAAAAATCTACCATTCAATTAGCAGTAGAATGTCTTGCATTATTATAATGAAAACATTCCATATTTGCACTGACATACACTGAAGGTTAAGATACTGTCCCTGGCTAAAAAAAAAAAAAAAAAATCTTTGTTCAAATATAAACAATTCCCTTAAGCCACTTCAAAGGTACTGGCATACTATGATGACAATAAGAGAGATATCCCATTCCTTCTCCTTTAGAGAGAGAAATTTAGAGTTTTTCTCTTCTTTGAAAGAAAGTAGCTTGTGTTGACTGTTGTGTATGACAGAAAAGATTAATTGGGAAGACATGCGGAGTAAAGATTAGAGAAACAACGGCCTCTGGAAGTCTGAATTCCCTCTTTTATTTTCCTCCTCTTTTGGGATTCTTTCACTACCTTTGCATCCGTGCTTTCCTTATGTATATTTTAATGGCTCTTAAATGCTACGGAAAATGAATTACTTCAATCCTCTTTAATCTTGGGTAATTTAAACACAATGTGTATAATGTGACATAATTCCCTCAAAATTTCTTTATTAATGGAGGAGTTCCCTGCTTCATTCAAAAGTTTCATAAAAGGAAATAGAGGATATAGGATAAAATTCAAATAGTAGATAGGTAATACTGTAATAAGAATTATGATCTGGTGATTATGAACTGCCTTGATTAATGAAATTTCCAAATGATCAGGACGTGCAAGGAAATAAATTTGAGTGTGAATTTAACAAAAGGGACACTTTTTCAAAAATTCCCATCAGACTTTGGCAAAGAGGAAGTAGTTTCCAGCCATGTGGGCATATTGCCAAATATTAATTGAATCAGAAAGCTAATGGAGTGGTGCTGGAAAACCAGGGAGTTGGCAATGATCTTGGTAATCAGGTTCTGCTGTCAAATTAAGGATTTGGTCCCCTGTTAGCCCATCCCCTGCAGTGGAATGTGATGACATAAAAATGGGTTCTCCAGACTATCTAAGACTTGAGCTCTTCCCACCCAAAAGTCAATAGCTGTTTCCATTTAGTAAGTATTGGGAGTGTGGTTTCAGATAGAATTAGCAAAAGTAAAAACTCTAAATATTTCATTTCTGTACCTATGCCCCAAATTAATGATAAAGCTAGGTATGTTGTAACCATACTCAGCCTCATAATGACTGTACAGCCATTCTGCCCACCATGAGGCAAAATGGAACCTCCTGAGGTCTTTTAAATTAAATGAAAAAAAAAGGAAAATCCAGGGGGGGATTTTTTAAGATTTTATTTTGACATACCATCTTACAAGAGGCAAACAAAGCATGGTAATATAAGTAACGCAGAGAGTGTTCGCATTGGTTGGAGTGAAGTAGGCAGCCATTATGAACTGGGACTAAGCTACATAGGTCTGCTACTGATGGGTAATTAGTCTTATGGGAGAGTGCGTATATAAAACAACCTTTCCGGCCAGAACTCACGATTTGTGTGTGCAAAATGTGTTAGTGCCAATAAATGTACTAAGATTCTTCACTGAAAGGGTAGTCAGGCATTGGAACAGGCTGCCCAGGGAAGTGGTGGAGTCACCATCCCTGGAGGTGTTCAAAAAATGTGTGGATGAGGTGCTTCAGGACATGGTTTAGTGGGCATTTGTACTGGGTTGATGGTTGGACTCGATGATCTTAGAGGTCTTTTCCAACCTTAATGATTCTATGATTCTATGATTCTATGATTCTATATTCAGTACAGATACCCATAGATATAACTATGAGGTGCCATATTTTTCTTTAATTCTGCCTTTATGAAGTATTTTGATCTGCAAAAGTCATTTGGATTTCATTAGAAACCTGCTGCATGATTCCTTCTGCTGTTTTCTTAATCCGTCTTCATTTCATTGACTACAGGAGCCCTTTACAACATTCTTTCTAAATGCAAATGATGGCAAATTTGACCACCCAGATCGAACCTTCTCTTCAGTAGCCAGGTCTTGGAGGAACAGCCAAAGAGATACCTCAGATGTGAAGGTAACATATATGTTAAATAAACTGATAAATGTGCATTTTCATTCATGGTATTTTGTTTTATGTAGGGACAAAGAGGGTTTTATATTTCATATCTTTATATTCAGTACACTAGGGATAGTTTAAATAAAAGGTAGATGTTACTAAAGATTGTTGTTCTAACAGAAACAATCAAAAATTCTTTGAAGTTGAGTGGACAAAAGGTGTTTTGTTTTTAGAGAAAAACAACTTAACTGATCTAATTTAGATCAGATAATCAGGAGATGGAGAAAAGCCCAATAAATTGTTCTTTCCTGCTGTTAACTCAATATTTGGCCCACTCCATAAAACACAGCAGGAATTGGATTTGACCTTAAAGCGTCATATTGTTATAGCTTGCCTAGCTCTGGGTTTGCATTGCCTGGGGCAATTAATAAAGCATTAATGACAAGACCCATTTAAAATGTTGGCTTTTCTGTACAGCTTTAGCTTTTACTTGACTGTGCCTGGGGATATTATGCAACAATACGCATTAGATTAAAACAACTTCTACACGATATACAGAAACAGCCGGAGAGCAGGCTGATTTTACTGTTGTTATTCTTTACCTATTGTTAAATACAAAGGGTTATTGTTCATATACATGGGACCTTATCAGAAATAACCCAAAATCTAATAACATTTTGAATAATGTGGTTCTATCTTGATTCTCATTTTCTAGTAATGAGGTAGGCAAAGGCTGCAGTATACCATTAATTGCTCTTTTTTTAAACTTTATTTTAAAATGAATGTATCTCTCTTCTATTTCGATACTGTCAGTCATACTAGGAAGTGCTGAAGTCAAGGTCACATTACCATTATAATTTTTACTTAACTTGGCAAAAGAAGATGTAAATTTGTTGATTTATTTTTATTCCAGAGGTCCTGTTTGCATAAATATTCCAGCAGTCTCAGAAGTGTATGTGGACAAACCATGTTGTTATTAGTCAGTTACTAGTTTGAATAACGAATTGTAAATTGTATGGCCATCTTAACGTATGGGAGAAAATGCTTTTTAAAGAAAAGAACTCTTACAACCTATTTTATGTTTATTTACGCACCTCTGGAAGTCAATAGTATTTTAAATACCATCATCACTGTTACCTTTGTAAGAAAAACGAAGTAAATTTCAGAACTTGGAAGGAATTCGAGTTAATATCTACTATATTTGAAATGCAGCCATTTCTTCAAAGTGCTGACATTTTGATTTTCCCCTTTCAATGAAATCTGGTTTTCCTGGTATTCCACCAGAATATCTAGGGAAAAGGCCTCCTAGGAGTGGAACTGAAACAAAAGATAAGAGCCTTAGACTGAGGAATAAGGGAAGACAGTTGGAAGTGACTGTAATCTTCTTGTCTGGTGTTAGTACACAGGAGGAGGGCAGTTAAATACGTGAAGGCATTGCAAAAGGTAAAGGAACATCTGTGGACAGACGGAGGGATGGTATTCAGCTAGGGTATATAATTAGTGAAAGGATTCTTCCTAAACTAGCAACCGAATGAGTTACCAGTAAAACAAAGAACGGAAATGTTTGTATAAAAATACCAGAAGTCTTGTGAATGAAGTGGGGTAATTTAAACTGCTGCTGCCAGCTACTGCAAGGATGCGGGAATTATAGAGGTATAACAGTTGCATTGCAAAATGTATTTGCATTTTAAAAAATCCAAGTTATTAAAATAAAACAAGTATTAAAAAGATGCTCAAAACCAGGTACTCACCTTCAGAAAAGGAAATCAAAAGGTGAACATGTGGGGTAGCTATGTACTTTAATGTCATTGAATTTAAAGAAGGGAGTTAGGGATAACTTGGATAAAATAGTAACAATTAAAGGTCAGAGCTGCATTGGGGGAAAGATTGTAAAATATTGTATTCTGGAATACATTTGGAAGTCTGCCATAGAGCCCCAGAGTGAGATTTAGATATATATACATTTCTGTTATGCCATTAGAAAGAGAAATACTACTTGCAACTAAGACATTACAGAAAATCTAATATGGGAGGCACGGATGAGGTATGTTAGCCAATAAATGTTTTCTCCAGATAATCCCTGACTTGTCTGTTCAGGGATACTTTAGGGATTAAAGATGCTGTTTAAAATATGGTTTTGTTAATTAATGAAGATACAGGGAAGGTGGGTTTAGAAATTAACCTTGAATTGATTTATTATGAGATGATTCAGCTTAAAATAAAAATAGATAAACCAAAGCAGATTCGAAAATAAACTAAATCTTTAAGGGATGTTAAAGCAAACAGAAAAAGTTCATAAGCTATTTAAATAAAAAAGAAAAAGTAGAAAAAAGGGTAGAAATGACAGGAGATTTTTTAATGTATTCAATACCAGCATTCAATGTATTGCATCATCAAATTAATTTATCATATATTGATACAAAGCCACTACTGGAATAAGTCTACTGAAGTACACTTCAGTAGCCTAAGCAATATATGTCAATGCATTGCTGTTTTTTTGTTCAGTTTAACAAGGAACCTTGAAGATCAGCAGGATGGTAGAAAGCTTGTAGTGAGACCGAAGCTATATCCTTAGTGTTACAACAACTAGAATATGTCATGGCATCTAAATTCCACCTGAAATAGTCTCATCAGTCATTCATTTCTTTCAGAGCTCTTATGTTCTTGAAGAACACAAATTTTTGGTTTTTTTCTTGTTCAATTTTTACTACGTATTCATGCTGGATGTCGTGGTTTAAGCCCAGCCGGCAGCTAAGCACCACACAGCCGCTCGCTCACTCTCCCCCAGGTGGGACAGGGAGAGAATCGGAAGGGTAAAAGTGAGAAAACTCGTGGGTTGAGATAAAGACAGTTTAATAGTTAAAGCAAAAGCCACGCACGCAAGCAAAGCAAAGGGAGGAATTCATTCACTACTTCCCATGGGCAGGCAGGTGTTGAGCCATCTCCAGGAAAGCAGGGCTCCATCACGCGTAACGGTTACTTGGGAAGACAAGCGCCATCACCCCGAACGTCCCCCCTTCCTTCTTCTTCCCCCAGCCTTATATGCTGAGCATGACATCATATGGTATGGAATACCCCATTGGCCAGCTGGCCTAGCTGTCCCAGCTATGCTCCCTCCCAGCTTCTTGTGCACCTCACAGAGCATGTGAGCTGAAAAGTCCTTGGGACGTAGACTGCCTAGCAACAACTAAAAACATTAGTGTGTTATCAACATTCTTCTTATACTAAATCCAAAACGTAGCACTATACCAACTACTAGAAAGAAAATTAATTCTATCCCAGCCAAAACCAGGACACTGGATAAAGCAAATTCTTAGTGCTTCTTTTGTTGGGAACTAGCTAGTGGAAGTATATACCCAAACTGGAGGGATCCATAAGAAGAGCAGCAAATGTGTTTAAGGAGCTGGATACAGGAAGAAAAATGTGTGTATGGTTGGGGTAATGAATGTCTAAAAGTGAAGACATGGTATCATAAATGCTATAAAATATGCAAGCAGATGAAAGGGAGAGGAATTGTTTATCAGGGAACAACGAGGTAAACCTCAGAGGAAAGGGATCAGAGTTGAAAAATGCTTGCTTAACCAACAGAGTATGAAAAGTTCAAGTGGAATTGCATGTTCTCTGATTTGAATATCCTCACAAGGGGAAGTAGTAAACCCCTTATTTCTCGAGCTTCTTAGAAATGTAGACTGGCAAAGCACTGGAAAAGCATCAGGGACAATCATGAATTGGCAAGAGGATGCGCTAGTTGACCCTTTAGGCCCTTTCCATTTGTAGAGTCTGTGTTTCTTAGCGACAAATCAAGAATGAGTATAGCAGCTAATTGTTGCTGTTGTTTGTTGCTTAAGATCTTAATGAACTGCATTTCTCAATGCCGTGACATCAGGGCCAAGTTTTCCCCGAGGCCTCAGAGTTCGTTCTGCAAAAGGATGGGAAACTAAACTATTATTAATACTACAAATACCCCATTTTTTCAGATTAGTTGTGCTACTGCTTGGAATGCCTTACAGGCTTTTTAAGCATTTTAATCAAGTTTTCAGGGACTGGAAAAGCAGTGAGGTTTGGGGAACCAAGAAACCCCCTCAAAATCTCTACCCATTTTGCCCACTCTCCTACGAGCAGCAGCCACTGTCTTGTGCAACGAAAGACCTTGAGCTCTGAGAGTGTGAAACATCCAAAAATTTATGTTCAGCTGTCTGGTAACTTCTAATATTTATCTAGCAGTCCTGCGAGAAAGTAGATAGTGTGCAAAAGAGAAGATGTATAGAGGTTGCGTGTGAGTACAAAATCTTCAGGCATGTTCTCTGCCAAAGTATTCTGCATATTTGTGTATCTTCTTCTGGCTGCACACAGTTATAAGTGGGGGTCTTTGGCAGTGTGGATTCCCATGTGATATACACACTATAAATTGTTTTCCCACCCTAAAGATTTTTTGAGTCTTTATAGTAAATATTAGGTGTGTGGAATATGGACTATCCATCAAAGTAGCAAACTTTCAAAACTGTTAAGAACAGCAACTGTTCATTATTCATTTATTCCTTATCATATATTTGAAATTCATCTGAGCTGCTTTAAGTACATTTAATCTCTGATCTCACTAATCTCATTAATTACTGTGGCACAGGTTATGAAAAAATTAAAAAACAGCATGTGTAATGAATTAATCTGATATTCTTCAATGCTGTGTATTGTAAGATGGCCACAATTTTTGCTTTCAAGTACCATATTAAATAATGGTATGAATTGCCTTAATTCTTTAATAGCAAGGTCTAATTAAAAAAATCCTTTTAAAATTAATTTTTTTAGGAAAATAAGATCTGTATTATGATTTTTTTCATCAGTTATTGTTTAAGAAAGAGGACTATGAGGTGCTTTATTCTTAAGTGCTTAAGTCACTTCTGAAGGGGGTCAGTTTAAACTAGTAAATTGAGATTTTTAAGCAATGCAGACACTTCCTACAACACTGTTCTTTTGCAGCCTCAATGGAATTTTAAAGGAAGCATCCTTTTAAAGGATCACTTAAGCATCACTTTTAAAAAATGCTGCCTTATAATTTAAAAAATAAATACCTGCCATTTGCAAAGGAATGTGTATCTCTTTAGGAAGCTGCAATTCTGTGGGTCAGTCTCCTTTTTTCACAAGCATGTGTCCTCTCTGACATTCTCTCTCTGTGTTTCTCCCTTTCCCCTCCCTCCTTCCCTCTCTCCCTTTACATATGTGTACTGTCCTCTGGAACTAAATTGTTTCACATTGAGCTAATGAAAATAGGGCTGTGGCAGTAGTTTGATCAGTCTGAGAAACAAGCCGTAATTGCTACATCTTGAATTGTGGCAAAAGGTACACCACCTTTGAAAAATGTAGCGTATGATAGATTATTGCTCAATGGATGATTAAAGATCTACTTAGACAATTTTGTTCTGTACATTTGGGCTGTTTTGGTTCATTTTCAAAGAAACCTGTTCACCTACAGTGGATGAAACTAAATTAATACGGTATGTGCTATATTAGAGTGGTAACACACAAGGGAGAACCTGGATAACAGAGTTTATTTTATTGTGTCTCCCTTTATCAACATCGACCTTCTCTCGAGATAATCAGTACAAGCTGGAGGAAGAATGAACGTTCGCAGGGTGACCTTTGAGGAAACAAGTCACCCGGAAATGACCATAACTTGGCCAGTCAGCTTTCACATTTTTTTCTTCCAACCTCCCCCCTGCTCCAGTTTTTGGTAACATTGACTTCCCCAGAACCTCCTGTTCAGGCACTAATCTTTCCTAATGCCTCTCAAACTTGTTATATTACCTTTTGCATAGTGTGTTTAGAAGTTAGAAAGGTAGCTCTGACAAAATGTCATTAAGGTGCCTTAGTGTGAATTAACGCAGTTAATGGAGGTACTCATGACTGACTCATTGACCCAGTACTAGGCTCTTGTGGAATTAATGGATGCCAGGGGATCAACCTTTTGGGAGGAAAAGAAAGAAAGAAAAAGAAATGGCAGCTTTAAAACCTTGAAGTGAATTATATTAGAAAAGTGAAAACGTCTGGGTTGGATTTGATTTCATTGGGAGACCATAAAATGGTATACCCTTAGCAAAACATATTAAACAGAAACGTCAGATTTGATGCAAGTAGTGTACAATTATGGTAGTGTTAATAGTGGTCCTCTATCACCCCAAGACATACTTTTAAAGTTTAATTTCTCAGCAGCTTGGATTTGTCACAGGCTTGTAAATTAGAAAATGCATTTGGGGATGTTTTCTTATATGAAGACATAAGGCATATAATACCATTAACTATACCTTGGGGTTTTAGTATAGCTATTAAAATAAACTAGAGATCACATTTACAGACAAGAAATGTCTGTTATAATATTCATTTTACCTTTTTTTTGCACCCCTCAGTAGCTTTACTGTATCGTTCTTCATGTGAGAAGAGCCAAGCTTCTCGGGCAGTTTGCAAGGTAGCTGACTATTAAATGATAGAAAGCTAACCTGTCTTATTAGAAGTGTGAATGAAAGGGGAGCAGAGGAAGTTACCAGCTTGTGAAATGTCAAGGACAACTAGACAGAAATTACTGCAAATGGATTTAGATCACTAGAATCCCTATTTTTATTAACTCTTTGAACTCTAGATATTTATTGTGGTAAGAAATTACCCATGACAGGTTATGTAGTCAGAAAGATTTATTTAGAACCTTTGATATGTTTTGGCAAGAGCGAAGAAACCAATAAAATTTACTGAATTGTATCAGTGAATGTAAAATTATATATCAGCTGAGTGGCATACAATAACAATATGCATCTAAATTGCTTAATTGGTCTATGAATATTTTAAAAATACCAGACTCTTTAAAAATACTGGTCTTCTGCATCTTTTTTCTTTGCATTCCCTCATTTTATGCCTGCAAATTGATGTAACTTCTGGGGAAGCTTTTTTATGTTGTTATTTTTGATCTTTTCCTTCATATCTTGATTTACGCTGGCTGACTCAATGTTTGTAGTGTAGGAAGATAATATTTTGAGATTTGTCTTTCATGAACAGCTTTGTAGCTTGAAACATAAACTTCTCAAAATCATGGTAGCTTCAAACAAGCATTCCTTTGCATAGACCTGGCTTTGCATTGACCTTTTACCACTAGTGTTACGGAAGGTGCAATAGGAGATTTAAGGATCCACTTATCAACTATTCTGTCTGTCAAGTGGAAAGCAGATTGGGAGACAGAAGGTCCTCTGTGTCCCATCCCCTGGTGTAAATACCATCACTGAGATACATTTTTCCCCTGCTAATTTCTGAATCTCCTTATCCCTGTCTTCAGGGTGAATTTAACAATGACCCTTCTAAAGTATGAAGCTGGTGATTTGTAAGAAGCTATGTTATATGGCAAATTACACCGTGCATAACAATGAATGAAAAATAGCAGATCCTGTCAGAAAAGTATGCAATCTTAATCTCTGATCTAAAGACCAAAGAGGTTGATAAAAACATTTATTTTAGCTTCTGTGTGATGAACATGTGACAAAATATAATAAGGCCAAAGTATATATAGGAGTAAATTAAGTTATGCACTGTTTAGAAATAATTCTACTAGCTAGTTTGGGGAGATTAAAAGAATAATTTACACATCTGTAACTAAAACATGAGCAATGTAGCAATACAGAAGGTAAAATCATTGTCCTTCATTTGGACTTTCAGGAGCTGAAAGGCTGTAAAGCTGGTAGGATAATGCTTTCCAAACATGTAATAAACTATGCAAAGAGAAAACAGTAATCTGTTCTCTGTATCTGTGATGGATTGATAGCTAGGACAAGGGAAAATGGGCTTAGATTATGTAACAAAAGATTCAGGCCAAGCATTAGGTAAAACTTCCTCAGATGAAGAATACTGAAGTCAGTTGATGGAAGGATTGTGGAGTTGCTGTCACTCAAATTCTGGGACAACAGGGTAGACAGTTACCTGGTAGGAAAGATGGCATAACTGAACCTCTTCTGGAATGGAGGAATGGGCAAGGTCACCTCTCCAAATGTGACCCTGAAACAGCTGTTAGATATTTGAGGTATCTGTTCCCTGTCCTTAACAGGAAAAGCACCAAAAGAGCTGTCTCTCTCTAGCCATAATCTTTATTAGAATACAAACTGGCACAAACCCACGTATGAAACAAAGAAAACCCAAACTCTGGCTGAGAAAAATGTAAATAGGTTTTGAAAATAACTCTAGCCCTTGCTAGTGTTATCCTTTCCTTCATTCTTGTGTTCATTCTTACAACTTTCAGTGGCTTCTTGGTTAAAGCAATTCTCTCTGGGCCCCAGTTGTCATCTTGCTGTCTCGCTGAGATTCACTCCTGTCTGCTCCTTCCTTTTCCCAGCAACCTCCCAGGCTCCATCCTTGCTGCCTGCTCTGTCCTTGCTAATCCTTCCTCTCTCTGCTTCTTCCAGCTTGTACTTCTCCTAGCAAAGCATGCTCAGGGGCCCTGGGGAAGGGAGTGCTTGCCTTTCCATCCTCACCTGGCACCTGCCATTGGCATGAGGTAGAAGAGACAGCTTCTTCATTTTTTCACAGCAGAATAAACAATGAAAACATAAACCCAAACTTTTCTATCACACTTCTCTAGATTGATTGCATTTTCTATGCTTCTAAGTAGCTAAATACACATTTTGAAGATTTTTCCAAATGTTAGCAAGTTCATACTTACAGGGTGCCACAAGTTTTCATAATGGGTCTGTGTTTTAGTATATATTCATAGATTCTGTAGAAGTGAGAAGGGAATGGAATTATCTGACCTATTTTTAAGTGTTGTGGTTTCTTAGTCTAGTCAATAGTGGAGACAGCAAAATTGCAAGAGGAATATCAAATGCTACCAAAGAAAACTGAATGGTTAATGCAAAGTATGGGAAATATGTAAGTATCTGGGAAAGGTCACATGCGACATTGTTCATATCTCAAGAAAAGGTTCCATTCATGCTAAATAGTACTCAAATAAGCAAACAAAATTGTAGGCTGCACTAAAAATAACATCGAAGAGAATGCTGAGACCATAACACAGTGTGTTTATTAAAATTTTTTTAAATACTATGTTTAGTTTCGTTACTTTGACTAAAAAAAAAAAAATACCAGGAGATGTGTAACTGAAATGGTTAGGTTTCTAGAGAGAGTGTTATTTGAAGAGGATTTAGAAGTCTGGCACTGGTTAGTTTCCAGAGCACAGGAATAAGACAGGTCAAACTAAACATATACAACACAGTAAATCTTACAAAGAAAGTTAATCTCATACTTTCTATTTATTCTATTTCTATTTATGTTTTCTGCTATACCAGACAAGGGAACATTAAATTACACTGAAAGCAAATAGCAACAAAGATAAAATTACTAAATGGAAATACCATTAAAAATATTCAGTTACCTAAGTCCCTTTGTTTCGAGATACCCCTGAAGTCAGAAGGTTAGTAGAATTCAGTTAAACACTAAATGTGTCTCTGGGTAGCACAAACCTTTCAGATACATTAGATGTAAAAGTCCGCAATTAGATTCTAGGACATTTAAAACTGAAAAAGGAAATTTAAGAGTTAACATATCTTTGATGGAATCAAAAACTTGCTTGCTATTTGACATTACAGGTTAGTACACCACCATGTTGCGTAAAAAATGGTAATAAATAAAAACAGTGGTATGTGTTTCAAGGCTTTTATACAAAATAAAAATAAACTTTGCTTACTTTTTTTCTTTAATAAATTCTGTTTCATTTGAATAAACTTTTCATTTAATTTTGACTTAATAATATTTCGTCATTCTGAGGTCCTTATGAATTTTTCCTTTCTTTAAGGCAATGCTCTCAGTTTGTCAGTGATTTGTATGGTAGCACATGTTGGGTTGTGGCCAGCTCTTAGTCCCAAGTTAGTAGTAGTTTGCTGAGCTCTAAAAAGATTAACGTCTAGTTTTCTCCAACTGTGAGGATCGTTCATTCTTCTTTGGGCTCCATTAGAGAAAACCAAAGGGTTTCCTCAGGAACCTGAGAGTTAGTGAATCCTGTTTAGGGGAAAGGGGAGAAGTTTGCTTTTAGAAATACTCTGAGTAAATTAGAGGTATATAATCAAACTTAAGATTGTCAGTAAAAGAATCTTTTTTTCTTTTAACCTTATAGGATATTCAGGATTGCTTTTAGTTTGGCTTTGCTCTAGCTGCTGTTTTATTATTTACTGCATGCAATATTTTTAATTTTTTTTTTGCTTTTTGAAATTACAGCTCATTTCATAATGAGCTATTCAAGCTCAGACATGTCTCACTTGGTTAGTGTTTTGTACTGGTTAGATATTGATTGGCATTGCATTTTAGTCTAATCTGAATTCAGACTTTGTAGTGTATTAAAAACGATGTAAAGAAGCAAGTAGATTGCCTCCCTAAACATACTTAAAATCATAACATAAATATTTTTTTTTTAATTAATAAATTTGAAAGGAGCATCTATGCTTTAACTGCTCCGTTCTCTATGGAGTTGCAGATCAGATTTAAATAGCTAAGTTTGTGTCTGCAGTGATTTTTTTTTACGCTTCACATGTCTGCAGCCTTTGAAAGGACCACAAAGAGTCTCAGGTTTCAGGTGCTGTGTCATCAGTTTTGATCATGTTACACAACTGAATGCTGTAATGCTTTTAACAATGTAATTTAGTGAATTTAATCCATATCTGGATATTAGAAAAGAGCAGGCTTTAAAGCTTTTTTGTTATTGCAGTTCAATACTTAATGCTAGAATAATAGACAGCCACAAATGGTGATATTTATTATGTCAAAATGCATTTCTATTTAGCTATCTTGGCAAATGGCATAAACTTCACACCCTAACTTATCTCTAATGTATTAATACACTGCAGATGATCTTTGCTACTCAGTTATTGATTTTTCACAGTTTAAATATCATGTATTTCTGTTTTAAGGACATTTGTTGTACTAATATTCTTCTCTCCATGTATTTTTTAATTTTTCTTACAGTAGAAAAATTTATTCACCCTGAATTCTTTTTGCTTATATATGTAACCAAATTGCCACTTTTTCTCATGCAATTAAAGAATATAGAGAAAGTAAAATCAAGACAGTGTTATATCAGCAACTTTTTCCCCCCTTTTAAGTAGTTTAGTTAAATAGTGATTAGAAAATCCAACATATTTATAGTATTGAAGGCTTAGAATACATTTTCTTGTACCTGTTATTCTGAAGAGGTCTCCTTATTGATATGCATTGCTTTTCCAAAGTTATGCTTTTTATAAAAAAAGATATGGGGAAAAAAAGATTGAGGATTTAATTATGAAAAATATGTTTGACTGTAAGTGCAAGAAAACAGATTATAAAATTTTGTAAACAAGTGCACAGAAACATAAACAAAAACAGGAATACTTTAATGTGTACTACAACAGAGCCCGATTCTAGCAGCACCATTTAGCATCTCTGTATAAATGTAAAGTTTCATTGTGTGTTTTCTCCCTGGTAGGAGTTAATTCCAGAGTTTTACTACCTGCCAGAGATGTTTGTCAACAGTAATGGCTATAATCTAGGAATCAGAGAAGACGAAGTTGTTGTGAATGATGTTGATCTCCCCCCATGGGCCAAAAAGCCTGAAGACTTCGTTCGTATCAACAGGATGGTAAGCTGCACTTTAGTTTAGCCTAAGTAAGGAGTTCTGTGTTTTAACAAGCTAACCTAATGCCGTTTTTCATCTCTTTAGAACTAGATTTATAGAAATAAAATAAAAAGTGAACGAGAATTTGCATTCTGTCTTGCTTGACAGAACCCTTTATTTTACAATGGATTTTCCTTCCATGTGCCCAAATAATGGAAAATGAAATTCAGTTATTCACTCTCTCATGAGACAGCATCAGATGGGCATGAGCTGGACAATACAGAGTAGCCTGAAAAAAAAAAAAGTCTGTTTCTCCTCACCATCCTCTACATAAAAAAATAAAAGGTTATTATAAATGCTGGTATCTTGCAAGGTATATTATATTCCTTACTTGACGGAAGCTATGCACTTCTTATTCATCAGAGATGAACTGGAAGTATAGAAATGTGAACATAAGCCAACAACTACAGTCTCTGAAGAAATTTTGCAAAAGAACTGCTCTGATGTAAATCACCATGAAGTCTGCAGAATTTAAGCATGAAAAAAAATGTATCTACGTTGTATATTTTTTGCTTTAATTTGATAGATAATGATTTTATTAATGATAAAATTTATACGTACATATGCTTCTAGTCTTTTTTAGAAAAAACAAGGTATATTCTGATGTTTTGGCCAGCAATGGTTCAATTTATGGTTTTGTTCTGGAAGTGGATCTTCCTTAAAATGCATATTCCTTGTCTTGCTTATAGAGTCAGGACTATACTTTCAATAAGCTATGGGTTTCCATACAGTTGCAGAACTGTTCAGGTTGTGCATTATTCCCTATAGTGCTTTTGTGGTAGCATTGTAAGTCTTGCAGTGTTGGTTTTCTTCTAACCAGTTTGGCAATTTAATTTCAAGAACTGTCAATTTAAAGAAAATTGTTCTTCAGGAGTTGATAGAAAAAATAGCCATATAAAGTTCAAAAGAATAGAATATTATGAAAACAAACCTATTCCTAGATGTGTATGATTTAGAAATGTCCTCCATTTAGAAGAATAAATGGTTTGACATATGTACAGCAGTCTCCTAAGGAACCTCATCACTTGAGACATACGAAATGCACTACACAAAGCGTGAGAAATGTGTTCCAAGGAGTAGTTCTTCATTGGCAGGAGGAAGCTGAACAACATCTTAATCTTTTTCTTGGTTTATTTCTCTTATAGCTGCATATATTGTAACATTCTTTCTAAAAACAAGTAATTGTCACAGCTGGTAGCAATAAATTCAAGTGCAATTTTACTAGCAAAGAAGGAGGTGGACTCAAAGGATCACTACCCTCCATTAGCATTCTCAAGTGTGGGATGCGCAATCACAGGTACCTGTCTCCCGAGTGCCCATGTCACTGCACAGAGCCCTTTTTTGGATTGTGGTTGTGGCTAAACCCAAACTGGGCCCAGGAGTAAACACGCTAAAGTTGACCAAGAGGTTTACTTTTGACATGTGTAAGAACAGAAGTGTGATACCTTAGTGAAAAAGGATAAACAAGCTGCCACCTATTGGGGGATATAATGAGATGCATATTAATTACTCCCTTTGGGAAATCTTATGAAGAATGTTCCTTCTTGGATCCTAAATTGTGTTTCTCCATCCTTCCTTTCCACAAAGATGGAATGATTAATAGGAGGATAAAAGGCACTATGTGATAAGAGATCACTTGGAGAAAAGCTTTAGCTTTAATTTATTTGATTTCTCTCATGCAATTTCTGCTTTTTAGAAAATAGAATAGGAGGTCTCTACGAAAAGTTTTGTGCTGGGATATTCTTGGCTGTTGAAGAAAACAGCTGCTTGCACGAATTTAGAGTATAGCATTTATGCCCCTTCAGGATGATACTTTCAAGAAAGGCTGGTAGTTAAAAGCTGGAAATACCTTTTAAATATTAAGCTGTAATAGCACTTATGACTGATTCCATGTGTGTGTAAGTATGCTCAGACTGCCATGAGACAGACAAACCATTGTTAAGATTAGAGTAGTATTAGAATTACAGGCTTCAACTAATTGAGTACTTCACAGATTTCTAAAATCAGAAATGATCTCACTTATGTATCATACCCTTCCTATACTGTCTTCCACCCCTGCCCCACAGATGTGATCATCATGCCGTTATTATGCAGTTTTGCCTGGAGGCATTTTCTGCGTGGCCTTTATTCATCCCAGCATCTACTTTTAGCAAGAGCATGATCAGTAGTTAAAATTCAGTTCTACACAGATACATGCTATCTTCAACAGAGCACTCTGATGAAGTTCACAGATGATAATAAAGTTGGGAATTGCCTAGAAAGCAGGAGAAAGAGGCATAGATTTATTTGAATTAGATGCAGAAAGTACACTGAAAATCACCTTGGGAGGAAAGAATTAAAGATACTTAATAGGAAGCAGAAGCCTGGAAACAAAAATAGTACCAAAAATAGAGCAGTAGTGAGGGAAGGGTGGCAATGAGCAGCAATTAGATTAGATAAAACTCTGTAATTCTATATTCACCAGAAATAAGTGTATTTTGATGCCATCTATGGAGAATCATTGCATCACAGAGGATGTAAACGGTTGTACCTGTCTATGGTCCTTCTGAGACTGCACCTGGAATATTGGATTCACTTCTGGGTGACTAGATGACAGAAGTAGTATTCACATTTGGATGGGGTTCAGAGGATAGAAACAAAGTGAATAACTTTGGAGTGTTTGAAGAGTATGATATATGCATAGTTTTTTGTAAAGCTTATTATAAAGTAGCAAGTAGCTAAAGAAGGATAATCCCTTTCATGAAACTGCAGATAGTATGTGTAGCAAGAAGTAATGGAATTACATTTTGAAAGTGTAATAATTTGAATGTGTAATAATTTTTCAGAAAAACTTGCTTAAATAGGGTTTTATTAGGGCATACGGCAAACTGCCAATAAGTTCTCTTTTTGGTCACTAGAACTAGACTGGTCAAAGTAAGGAACAAATATAAAGGGATTGGAAAGTTTGACATTCCCTGCCTAATGTCTGATTCCATGTTTTGAACTGGCCAGCAGATGTATTATTCAGTTAGGTCATCCCCAGGCCAAGCTTTGGCTGTTATACAAGAATCTATCTTGAGAAAAAAAAATAGCCTGGGTGTGGTGCTGACGTGTAAAACACAGCAAGCTTGTGCAAGCCTGGAATTTCTACAGCAACTTAGTAAAGTAAGTAGAGAACATGTTTACAGGGAAGCCACAGAAAATTGAGGAATATTTCAAGTAAGTGTTATCCTGATCCCTTGTCTAATGAAATCAGCAGTAGTCATTTCATTTCAGTGGAAAGGATCCTATGTGATACTGCATAACATACAGTGGGATCTTGTTTTTCCCTAGCTGACAGTATTTTCTTCTGTTCATACATATTTTTTGCTTGCTGCAGGCATATATAATATGTAATTTTACGTGGGAGTAAATACAAATCCTTATATACAGCCTACTTGCACATTTATGAATGTAAACATTTTCTTTAAATAACAGCAAGAATTTCAGCATTTCATCCTGAGCCTTACCAAAACAAGTAGAGAACAGCCTAGAAAACATCACAGAGGCACAGTGACGTAAATCAACATAATTTAACCAATTGGTTAACAAGCTTTACTAAAATTCTATACAAATTAATAAATGGCAGGCGGGGTTTTGGTATTGTTTTATTTGATTGTTCAACTGGGTGTTTTGCACTTCTAACTAAACACAGAAATGGAAGTGGAAATGGTTTTCCATCAAAAGAGATTCCTTTAAACTTGTGAAAACTAGACTTATTATAAAGACTGGAAAAGACATTCAGTCAAGTTACTTTTAAGACATATTACAGTAGCTTCTAAAGCACTCAGTGTATACATCAGGGATTGTTGTAGCAGTTTTATTTATCCATCCAAAGCTAGACTGATTACTACGGAGTTACTCATGAAACATTAATAAAGCACTATGTTCAATGCTAACATGATTATGGTCTGACCTCGGCGATGGCACAAAGGACAGAGGCAGAAAGTGTCCCTGATAACATTACCCTAATGCTGGGCTCATCAATCATAATCTCCCAGTTTACCAGGAAAAAAAACCCCACACATAAAACCTTCCACAGATGTGCATCTGTAGTCCTACTCAGCCTCTCAATCCCCACAGACTTAGAGCAGTCCTGAGAGCCAGAAATAGAACAGATTCAGTCAGTAAGTCAAGCATGTTAAATCAAGACAGGGAACACCACTGTGAAACACTGAAGCAGAGCTTTTATAATAAGCATTCTTTAGTTTTGAAACAAAAGATGCAAGATTGTGTAATTCAAAGTTAATTATAATGATATTTTCATTATGGCTTATGCACATATTAAATTACAAATTACAGCGTTGAGTAAAATGCATTCACTGTAAATTATATTTTTGAGAGACTAAACTGTGTCCTGTTTTTGTTATATATATTTTGTTCCTATTACGTAACTGTTACTAAGATTGAATTTTCTTTCTGTCTTTGAAATGATTTATTTGCGCTCTTCTGCTGCCAATTACATTTTTGTACAGTTCCCTGGCTATTCAGAAGCATGCATAGTATTTCATAATTAAAAAGCTTCTTGAATAGTCATTAGAAACATCTATTATGAAATCTCTGTGCTATGAGGATCTGGAAGATTTATCTTTTCTCCTCAGCAGCAGTTGACATTCCTTTTTTACCAGATAAGCAGTAGATAACATTTGATGTTACTTCCTCAGTAGTAGCTTTGATTTTATTTTGTGTATTGCCAAGGTTTGTTCTCAATGCAATTAAAACTCATTCAGCTAACAGGGGTTTCAATCTAATTTGGAATTGGCAGTGACTTCTTTTTTTTAAACTTTCTATATCGTTGAAGAATCTTATTTGCATTTTGAAGACGCTCACATAAAGGATCAGTTTCTGTGCAGACATCTCTGAATAACTCAAATCTGTAGAATGCACTTCTGTGTCACTTCTAATAAAATATTACTTTGTTTAAATGAACATAACTAATTTCAGATATGAGTATTTCCTGTTTTATTTTATGACAAGAGTCAAAGATTTTACTTTGATAGTCAGTACAAGAAATGGTAAATGAGGCAGAGAAATATTAGGTGGAGAGAATCTGTATATTCAATGGCTGCAGAGGAGCACGGATGTAAGGGGAGAGAAGAAAAACCCAGCTCACAGGCTGAAACCCCTGATGATCTGTTACTGAGCAGAGCTACAGAACTGAAGTGTCTCAGAGTAGTTTTAAGAAAATATTTTAAAATATACTGAATATAAGTTAATAGCAAGATACTCTGGTAGGAGTTCTTGGAGAGACAGACAGCATATAGCTATGGAGGGGAGGAAAACAAGGCAGGAACTGCAGAAACAGGAGGGGCAGATGCAGCTATGGTCCAGACGAGGGGCAGCATCAGAACTTTCCTCTTCTCTGGTGACACAAAATACCTGGGTAACACAAAACGTTGCGTTGAAAGAGGTTGAAAGAGCATATTTTATAAATTCAGAACTCCTACTTTACACAGCATATAGTGTGCGTTAAAATAAAAAATAATGCCTCCTACTGGCATCTCTGTAAAAAATAATTTTAACATCTGTCGTGGTTTAACCCCAGCCAGCAACCAAGCCCCACACAGCCGCTTGCTCACTCCCCTCCCGGTGGGATGGGGGAGAGAATCAGAAGGGTAAAAGTGAGAAAACTCGTGGGTTGAGATAAAGACAGTTTAATAGGGAAAGCAAAAGCCGCACAAGCAAGCAAAGCAAAACAAGGAATTCCTTCACTACTTCCCATGGGCAGGCAGGTATTCAGCCATCTCCAGGAAAGCAGGGCTCCGTCACGTGTTAGTGGTTACTTGGGAAGACAAAACACCATCACTCCAAACATCCTCCCTTCCTTCTTCTTCCCCAGCTTTATATGCTGAGCATGACGCCATATGGTGTGGAACATCCCTTTGGTCAGTTGGGGCCAGCTGTCCCAGCTGTGTCCCCTCCCAGCTTCTTGTGCACCCCCAGCCTCCTCGCTGGTGGGGTGGTGTGAGGAGCAGAACAGGCCTTGACCCTGTGTAAGCACTGCTCAGCAATAACGAAAACATCCCTGTGTTACCAACACTGTTTCCAGCACAAATCCAAAACACAGCCCCGTACTAGCTACTGTGAAGAAAGTTAACTCTATCCCAGTCAAAACCAGCACAACATCAAATTAGGATGAGCGGAGAGGAGAGTGTGCAGCATTCATAGTGCACAGAGGTCTGAAAAGAGCTATAGTGATTGATCCCACTAAGCAGTAACTTGGCTTATATTAACTTTATTTAGTTTATATATAAACATAAACTTACTAATACCTATTTATATTTCATAACAGCTACAGGTCAGATTTTCAGCCTGTGGAACATGTGTACGTACACTTGCCTGCAAACACACAAAAAACCAATACTTTTACTTCAAAATGTATATACACTAGATGTATAACAATGCTTGCAATTCATCTATTAGCAATAAAAGTCACTCTATTGAAAAGGGTAACATGGGAGACTCCGTCCTCAAAACAAAACCCATGAAAAAATAGTGACTGGAATGCTGCTATTTGAAAATGAAGCCCTAGTAACCATGGTTCAAACAAGTTCAATTTGAGAGTGCCTGAATAAAACTCTGTTTTCTGTATAGTTTAATTATAATAGAAAACAAGCTGGATATTACCTCATTTCTGTTTAACAGTAAGAATCTTTAAAAACCATAAATAATATTATATAATTATATAAGTAATTATTGCTGCTTAAAAAAAAAAAAAATTTGTTTCCTTATATTTAATTTTGAAAACATGGTCAAAAAATTAAATCCCACAAAATGCTTTAAAGCCAAGAAGTTCTTGAAAAATGCTGTTCTTCAGCGTCATCACCAACCTATTTTAAGGATATTATTGTTATCTTTTTCTGTATGTTGTTCCTACTGTACGTACAAATTATTTTTTATGGAGAAAATTCCCTCACCCTATTCCCTACTGAGCATTGCATATTCTTGAGAAACCAAACGATGTACTGTTGACAGTGAACAGCTCATAAATTTTCAGGAGGCACTTACATGGAGGGGGAGCAGCCTGTGCATTAGAGCAAATTAGGGAGACGATTCTGCAAGTATCGCATGAGTAGCGTTGCAGAAGTACTTGGGAGAAACACCAGCAAACCAGGTCAGACCTGACATCAGAAGCTTTCTCCTGACTAAAACGAATCCAGATTATAAAGCACAGATCAGGAGCCTTGTCCCCAGCGAGGGCCAGGTAGGACTTGGTAGCCTGTTGGTGGCCCGTTCTTGAGTGCACCCTACCTATTGTTTGTGCCCGGTGCCATACCTCACAGGACACCCCGATCGGGAGGACATGAACATCACACAGCACCCATTGCAGCCTGCAGCTGGAGGCTGTGCGGTGCTAAGGCCCATGCAGAGCCGCTCTCCGTCACAGCTTTGGCGCCTCTCTCCACCTTCCACTCTGGTCTCTGACCCAAATCCACCACCACACTGGTCTTCCACCACACAGCACCTGGCAGGCACAGCGTTGTTAGTCCCCTTGCTACCACCAACATCCTCACAGCCTCCCTGACAGCAATTCTTATGACTTCCAATTTTGTGTGGAGTTCTGAAATTTATAGTTCAAAATAATTAAATTCACTCCTTACAAATTTCGCCAGTTTCCCCACGAAACTAAGGTTCTTCCCCGAGGAACTAAGGACCCCAAGGTTCTTTAAAGAACCTTCAGACCTATAAACACAGTAAAATAAATCTGCTTAAAGAATTGGAGATGAAGACATGACATGCTGCTGTTAAAAGGTAGCTCATTTATTTAATAAATTTTTAAAGAACCATTCATCCGTGTGAAATAGAAGTTCTCCAAACCTGCCGGGGCCAGTAAGACCTCCTCTGGAATGACAAGCTGCTGAGTAAGGGCTGGTCATGCAAGTAGAAACTGCCTCAGGGAAACATAACATAGGCATTCAACTTTCCTAACTCTCCTAATTTTGAAGGTCAAAGAAAGTGTACCCACCCTGATGAGCAAGATTGGCAAACTGGTAACAACGGATGAGGAGAAGGCTGAGGTATTCAACAAGTTTTTTGCCTCAGTCTTCACTGGCAACCTCTCTTCCCACACCTCTCGAGTGGATGAACCGCAAGGCAGGGACTGGGGGAGCAATGTCCCTCCCACTGTAAGAGAAGATCAGGTTCGTGACCACCTGAGGAACCTGAATACACATAAGTCTATGGGACCTGACGAGATGCATCCCAGAGTCCTGAGGGAATTGGCTGAGGTAGTTGCCAAGCCACTCTCCATGATATTTGAAAAGTCACGGCAGTCAGGTGAAGTCCTTGGTGACTGGAAGAAAGGAAACATTGCACCCATTTTTAAAAAGGGAAAAAAGGAGGACCCTGGGAACTACCAACCTGTCAGCCTCACCTCTGTGCCTGGGAAGATCATGGAACAGATCCTCCTGGAAGCTATGCTAAGGCATATGGAGGACAGGGAGGTGATTTGAGACAGCCAGCATGGCTTCACCAAGGGCAAGTCCTGCCTGACCAACCTAGTGGCCTTCTAGGATGGAGTGACTACATCAGTGGACAGGGGAAGACCTACAGATGTCGTCTATCTGGACCTCTGTAAAGCCTTTGACACGGTCCCCCACAACGTCCTTCTCTCTAAACTGGAGAGATATGGATTTTATGGGTGGACTGTCCGGTGGGTGAAGAATTGGTTGGATGGTCGCATCCGGAGGGTAGTGGTCAACGGCTCAATGTCCAGATGGAGATCGGTGACAAGTGGTGTCCCTCAAGAGTCCGTACTGGGACCAGTACTGTTTAATATCTTCATCAGTGATATAGACAGTGGGATTGAGTGCACCCTCAGCAAGTTTGCAGATGACACCAAGTTGAGTCGTGTGGTCGACATGTCTGAGGGACGTGATGCCATCCAGAGGGACCTGGACAAGCTCAAGAAGTGGGCCCATGTGACCTCATGAGGTTCAACAAGGCCAAGTGCAGGGTCCTGCACCTGGGTCAGGGCAACCCCTGGTATCAATACAGGCTGAGGGATGAAGGGATTGAGAGCAGCCCTGCCGAGAAGGACTTGGGGGTACTGGTGGATGAAAAACTGGACATGAGGTGACAATGTGCACTCGCAGCCCAGAAGGCCAACTGTATCCTGGGCTGCATCAAAAGAAGCATGGCCAGCAGGTTGAGGGAGGTGATCCTGCCCCTCTGCTCTGCTCTGGTGAGACCCCACCTGCAGTACTGCGTCCAGCTCTGGGGTCCTCAGCACAGGAAAATCATGGACCTGCTGGAGTAGGTCCAGAGGAGGGCCACAAAAATGACCAGGGTGATGGAATGCCTCTCCTATGAAGAAAGGCTGAGAGAGTTGGGGTTGTTCAGCCTGGAGAAGAGAAGGCTCCAGGGAGACCTTATTGCGGCCTGTTAGTACTTAAAGGGGGCTTATAAGAAAGATGGGGACAAACTTTTTAGCAGGGCCTGTTGCAACAGGACAAGAGGTAATAGTTTTAAACTACAAGAGGGTAGATTTAGAGTAGCTGTAAGGAAGAAATTTTTTACACTGAGGGTGGTGAAACACTGGCACAGGTTGCCCAGAGAGGTGGTAGATGTCCCATTGCTTGAAACATTCAAGGTCAGGTTGGACGGGGCTCTGAGCAACCTGATAGGCGAAGATGTCCCTGCCCACAGCAGGGGGTTGGACTAGATGACCTTTAAAGGTCCCTTCCAACCCAAACTATTGTATGATTCTATGATTCTAACACCAGGGAGAGGATTTTAGAGGAGATAATGGGTGAAATATGCTCATTTGACCAAGCATTTATTTTTTTCAAATTTACTGTCCCACCTTTAAATAGTCAAAAGTTTTGCCGTTTTCCTGAAATGCTCTCTGTATTCTAGAAAGAACAATGCTATTTTTGACCAAAGCAAATGCCTAACAATTTTTTTTGTTAATTGCTTTTTAATAAATAAATAATAGATACAGATGCAAAAGAAACATAAATACGCAGAGTTCGGAGGAGTAAGAGAACAGTTAGGCTGCTCGCTGTAAGTTGGTCGGAGATGGATGCCGGAAAGACAACAGACTTTAAATTCTATTTTAAGTTTTATTACATACAAAGGAACATTAAAAACTGAGCATTTAAAAGTTATGAGATGCTTTATTTATGGTTGCTGTGGCATACTTAATTTTATCCTTGCATGCTAACATCTTGCATGCTAGATGAGGTAAAAGTCCTATGAAAAAGATTATATGGGATGAAGTAGTTGCTGTCTATATCATGTTGTGCGCACACAATACAATATAATTAAGGATCTGGCATTTCTTAATTATTTATTGGGAGACATGCTTTGAAACCAAATAGTATTAGGTTAATAGTATTTAGTGTTAGGTACTGTTAATGCTATTTAAATAATGTTACTTGCAATTTGCACATGATGGCCTCTGATTTTGAAAAGGAAACAACAAATTTTTATATGGTTGTCTGCAACATTTCTTTATAGCTTCTTATGGTATGCTGAACTTAAGCCCTTGAAAACTGAGCTACATGTCAGCTATTAAGCCTGAGCCTTCCCATCCATTTTCCTCAGAGATAACGGTCACTGGTTTCGACAGAGAAGGGTCCAGTTATCCACCAAAGCACAGAAAGCTCCCCTTCCATGTGGAGCATTACAGGGAAAATGTCTGAGGAACGATTGCCTGATTGCCCAGGGAGCCAGACCCATGTGGCTTGTCCTGTCTGCGGCTATTCCTGCGTGTGGGGTGGTGGGCAGGGGGCTGCTGCTGGTGGGCAGTGCATGGCACAGTACTACAGTGTCCAATGACTATTTCTGAAGCAGCTTCCTTTTGATGTAAATGGATAAAATGAAAACACATTTGTTCCAAAGTTTATCCCCCTGTAAAATTTGAACTTTCCTGGGGCAGACATGAAACTCTGTCCTAGCTGGAAAGTGTTTGTGCTGAGTAGTGGCACTGTGCTAGAAACAATGGAGGAATTAGGATTTCTCAGGGGAAGAAAAAAAAAAATGCCACAATCTTTGAGAATGAAAAGTATTAGATAATGTAATATAGAGGGTTGCTGCCAGCTCTGCCTGTATGCAGTGAGTAGTAGTAAGCTTGACATAGACGTTTACATAATAAATTGTATTAAGGCTGGTATTTTTTTTCCAGAGCGAGCCAGACTCTTTTCAGTGGTGCCCAGTGACAGAACACGAGGCAATAGGCTCAAACTGAAACACAGGAGGTTCCCTCTGGACATCATGAAACACTTTTTCACTGTGAGGGTGACCAAGCACTGGCACAGGTTGCCCAGAGAAGTTGTGGAGTCTCCATCCTTGGAGATATTCAAAAGCCGTCTGGGTACAGTCCTGGGCAGCCTGCTCTAGGTGGCCCTGCTTGAGCAGGGGGGTTGGACCAGGTTATTTCCAGAGGTCCCTTCCAAACTCAGCCATTCTGTGATTCTGTAATTTATTTTTTTTTTCTGACAAACTAATCAGAAGTTAGTTCCCGTATCTGAGAACTGAACTGCACTGGTTCTGATTGAAGGGAACTAGGTATGTGACACTGTACAACATCAGGACCGTGATGGAGTTTGGACAAGGACACATATAAAAACTTGGTCAATGAACCATGAATCTTTATTTTAATACCAATTCCTGTTTATCACAGTTCTTCTCTGAAGGTAGCATTAGGAAAGAAGGAACGAGTGTGCCAGGATGCCATCTTAAATACATGATGAGTCTTTATAGGAGAATGATTTGTGTTTATGGGAAACTAAGACAGGTAGTCTGGTAGAGGGGTAAGGAGAAACTGTGTAATGCCTTCAGCTTTCGAAAGCTCCAGTTCAGACAATGATATCTACTAAGGATGCCAATCATGTCTGATAAAGGCACATTGGTTGGGTCAGGCTCAACAGTAATACTATCACCATATCCTCCATCTAGAATTAATCTCTTTCTGTATGCTGAACAAAGGAATAGCAATCCTTGAATGCATTTTTAAACTAGCTAGTCACGGCCTGTGTTTTCTCCAGTGAACCAACCTAATGTCAAAAATGAGTGTGAAAAATGCTTTTCTCCTTTGAGAAATCAGTCACAATTCACACATGGGGTTCAGAACCTCATTTTGCCGATACAGCTTTTTAATCCTCAAGTTTCCATTTTAGATTTAAGACTAATTAGAACTAGTTAGAAAATGAGTTGGAACATTGGGCTTTTGAAATTGTTTTCCCATTTTCATCAGTTTTTCTTGACAAATTACCTAACTTATTTGACAAGCCCAAAAATTAATAATTAAAACCCTTGCAGCTAGGAGAAACCCAGTAGCCGAGTAGAAAATTAGCATGATATAAAGCTGAAGGAAAGAGGAATATCTTTTTAGTGTTTCTTTCAATATAATTAGTTCTGTTTTTTAATGTTTGAAGGATTTCAAATATATCAAATAAGCCTGAACAGGAAATGTAATGATACCCATTATGTTTCCTCAGTTAATAGGAAAAGGTAGGAGGTAATTTAAGCATGAAATTGCAAGATGGAATTTACTTCCTAACTCTGAATTTCACTTGCAGGCCCTGGAAAGCGAGTTTGTGTCATGTCAACTTCATCAGTGGATTGACCTTATATTTGGCTACAAGCAACGAGGACCAGAAGCAGTGCGTGCACTCAACGTTTTCCACTACCTAACATATGAAGGCTCTGTGAACCTGGACAGTATCACTGATCCTGTCCTCAGGGAGGTAGGTGTTTACTGCCATTTCGTTCTAAACACTGCTGTCATCTCACAAGAAATGGTACTTTTTCCATCTTTCACTGCTGGAGAAAATTGTTTTGTGTGACTTGATTCAGAACTTAGGCCCTAGGTGACTTCAGAAGCAAGTATTAATAAACTAGCAATAAAACAGATGTCCCAAAGTATTTTGTTTTCTTGAAGTTACTAATATATTTAATGGTCAGTTATGATATGGGAAATTATAATGTAATGTATATTCTGTAATATATATTCTGCTACTTTTTATAATTTACTTTTATTAAGTTCACTTAGTAGAACTGAAAAGCTGAAATAAAAAACTGCATCATAGTCATAGGGAAAAAAATCTAACCTTTTCAGTCAGATAATGTTGGTGAGAATATGTATCTGAAAAAGAATATATTTGCTGGAGTGACAGTAGCAATGATTCAGATTACTTTTGTGTTAATCACATAAAGTATAATCAAACTGTTACCAAAATAGAAAATGTTTGCTTTGTTGTGCATACAAGTATTTACATTTGTATATATGTATGCATGATATACATACACGTGCACATATATACAAGTGAGCATTTTAAATTTATCAGTGAATTTAAAAAAAAAATTGTGCTAGCTATCCTGATACATGTTTCCTTCCATTGACTGTATTTGTTTTTAGTAAGACTATTAATTTGAATGATCATTTTCTAATATCATCCATTCGTTGGCTAAAACAATTGAAATTTGGTGAAAAGTGTGAAGAAGCAACAGCTGCTAGATGAGTACCGCTGTGATGAAGCTGTACACACAATCTTCCATTCCCCCAGATAGCTGCCATCTGCTGTATGCAAAACAGTAATAATTTATACATTGCCAGGCAATGGGTTTTTGTTTATTTGTTTGTTTTCCAGTCTTGGAGACAGAAATCTACAGATTTCAGAAAGAAATAGATTCTAGAAAACATTCATATTCAGCTAAACATTGGGTTTTGGCATGTTGTTTTTTAGTAGTGCGTTGTTGCATTTTGTTACATTTGGTGCTTTTTGAGGAGCAGAACTAAAAAAACATTCAGACCCCTAGCTTCCTAAAGCTGGATTTTCACACCGTGAACTGCAAAGCTTATATTTTGTAAACAATTAGTATTTGCTTAGTTTTAAGAGTGGCCAGAATTGCTTTGATCCCACTTCCTCAAATATTTAATGTTAACATCTACATAATGGTTTTCTGGATTTAAAACTTCGAGCACGAGAAGAGTCATTAAGGTACAAAACTGGAGATACGAAGGAGCAATGCTTTTTAAAGTATAAAACAGGTGTCAAGCATCATGAATACAAGGGATTTGCATGGCTTAAGGTCCTAATTTGCATGGGCAGACTCCTATGTCTTGACTTTAAGGGTCTACTCCCACAGGGCAGCTTGTAGGATTGAGGTCTATCTGTCTGTCTGTGCACCTTATTTAACATCTTATGACATGATGAGACTCTTTGGCTCTCCTGTGGCTCTACTTACATGCATAACTTGTCATCAGAAATTTCAAGAAATTCATGGAGATGTTTTTGTTCACTCACTTGTACATCTAACCCATGCCCTGTCAGTCAATAGCATATAAACCTCTTCTCAGGCTATTTACACTGTGTAAACTTCTAAAAGCACAACTTTATCTTCATTGCCACAAGTTAGATTAGTAAATAAAATTCATTATTAGCAATGAGAAGGCAACATGTCTAGAAAAAATGAATCCTCCTAATTTTTGTTATGTATAAATACATAAAGTTGTGTGTATGCATTTAAAAATACTATGTTTTTCCTCCAAGAGATCTCAAACATTGGTGATTTGTGGCTTGTCATAAAAAGGTTAAAAAATACTTTTTATTCATTTTTAATCAGAGATTACAATACACATGTAAATATAGACAGATTTAGAGCCTTCTTCTGTTTCCCTGAGCTCTACTTATGAAACTAGCAGACATTCTCCGGCCAGTAATAAAGCATTTCACATCTGGATGACCTAGTAGATCAGGTATTTGGATGTCGTGTTTCTGTTACAAGTATATATGTTCCCTATACATTGTTTTGTTGGCTTTTTTTTATTTTTTACTTCATTCTGGCTTTTACTAGATATTCCAGAAAATAAATTAAAAGCAAAAAGATTTTTTAAAAGCCTCTGAAGACCACTTATAAATACAGAAATATGAGGATAGGAACACTAGCACCTTTAAAAATAGTGATAACAATTGTTTAGTATGTTTTACAGTGGCAGCTGATGGTGTCTGGCATCTTACCTTAGAAACACTGTAATTTAAAATTAACTGAGCTTTGCAGTTATTCAGGAAAATGCATCTCTTGGTATCCAAATGCCCTTGATGTTTATTTTCTAAATAAACTGAAACATTTTTGTTCTGTCACGCAGAAGATGGTGAATGTTCTCAATAAATGGCTGTAAAATAAGCCAATCAATACAACTTTATTGGCAGCAGCCCTTATCAGACCGATGGGCTCAAATATGGCAGTAGCCTCCTCAAACGGTGGCCGTAACTAATTTCATATTGACCTGAGTCCCAGCAGAACCTGCCCAGTGAAATAAGGCTCCAAATAAAAAAACCTCCCATTTAGGTCGGAGCTGTTTGGAAGACATCATTTAAAAAGGCAGATCCCTGTGACCTGTTTATGCTATACCTTGGCCCTTTCACATTCACCCTTTGCTTGAGCACCTCACTTTTAACCACTGAGGAATAGGTTGTTCTTAGCTTTCTGTGAAGAATGGTAAAGGAGTCACTTCAGTAGCCTTCTAGCTGGAGCACAAATATATTCAATGGTGGGATAACTCATCCCTGCCATTCCTTACATCTTTCTCACATGCTTGGGGGAACCCTCTAAGAACTCTCTGCTGTTTAACACTGGAAAAATGGCCATACTGTTCTTTTGTTCTGTTTGGACCTATTTAGTAGAAGGCTCTCCATCTGGCTTGCTTTCTTGATTTTCTATTTTGCAAATTCACAATGGGTGAAACTGGAATGCTGGGATAGCATTAAGTTTTAGATTACTAAAGTCTATGACATCACATATGTCTGCCCCTGTAATAACTCTGGCAATTTAAGATCTGCACTGGCTGGGTAAAATATACTGATTTCATTTAAACATACTGATTTTGATTTTTCAAACAACTTTGTAGTTTTCTGACACCACAAATAATATTTGGTCACTATAATTTATTTCAAGTAGTGATGAGGGCAACATGGAAGTCCTGACTAAAATGCTCCACAGACTGTATAAAATTTTGTTGTTTAGATTGTTTATGATTAGAAATTGGGAAATTTGCCAGTTCTATCAGTTCTAATGGTCTCTCTTATTCTGCACATTGCAAAATTGTAATAAGGAGGAGAAAAAATGTGTAACAAAATAAACAGTTTTAAGGCCCCAAATTATTATTTTGTTTGGTTTTTTTATTGCAACCTTTTGTATTCTATTTGTAAATTTTTCCTTTTTTAAAGTAAAAGCAGTGAGGTGGAAGCTCAAACTTGAAGAGCAGCTTAAGGATATTGATTCATTCTTACTTGACAGGTGAAATCATGGTTGCAGCACTAACCACAGCAATTACAGCATTAAAATGTCAAGAAATTAGAGGTCAGAATAACAGATAATTTTCTTCCTTTTGTCAGATTAAAAACTGACATTCTTTGACAGCACAGGATCTCTGGCTGAGAAAATTATGACAGCTTAACTCATCTTGTACTTGTAAAGCAGTAATTGATAATGAACTTTACCATGACAGTTTTCTCCTGTGGAGAAACATGACAGAACATCCCTGGTACAAAGCCTGTATCTCTTTTTAATATGTAAACAGTAGTTATATTGGACATTAGATGTTATTTGGAATTGTCTTTACTGTTAGTTTACATCATAATCCAAATCCTTTCCATTGGACAGATCTGGCTGACTTCAGGGGGTTGATGCTGAGAATGTTAATGTATAAAGAACAATATCGGAAACGTAGTTTATTTATGGTGCTTCGATGTTATTGGTTCATTTCTTTAGGAAAATATAGTTCCTGCCCTGGTTTCTCCCAGAATGTCTGTAGATTTTAGGAGCCCCATTTTTCCCAAACACTTGGAAATTTGGACACTCAAAATTCAATAGAGTTGTGTTTTTTTCAAGTTAGGAACTTGCTTCTGTATGACACAGAGTGCTGTGGCTGAAAGGGAACAGCACAGTTATATTGGTCATTAGAAAATGCAACAGAAGAGCTAAAATTATTTTCAGTACTACCTTGTAAATTAAACACAAAATAATTAAGTGGGCAGTTAGTGCATGATAGATTAATCACATGTAGTACTGAAAGCACATCTAGTGTGCAGAAAAGTACTATTTCAGGTTTTCTGTTTGTTTGTTTAAAATCATAGCCAGATCTCTATTTACTTTTTTTTAGACCTTCAGCTTGTTTGTGATTAGAAATGTTTTGAAAAATCAAGTGAAACATTATATTACACAGCTATGGGTTTGCACTAGACTGTAGGATAACTTCGTGTCATCCTTGTGTTGTACGTGACTTGCAAATACAGCTTAGCAGTGCAGTACAGTGACTTTCCTGCGACTGCTGCATCTTCACCAAACACTCGCGTCCCCCCAGTCCGACAGGAATTGCAAGTGCGTAGGAAAGCATGGCGGTGTGAAGCTACTGGGCTCAGATATTTGTTCCGAGCAGCCACCTGTCAAAATACCTGAGCATACTCGCAACTCACACAGCAAATTGAAAAATGATTAAAATTGCTAGTGTTTGACAGGCAGTTGCTGCGCCCGTAAACTAATCCTAGTAGGACAGTTTTGCTGGCAGCTAACAGAGCATATGGCCTATGCAATATTTATTTCTTTGGTGGTGACTTGATATTTAGTATATTTAAATAATTTGAAAAGTCATAATGATGCGGTAGTCTTGCAGTGTTTTTCAGTTACCCTCATTTCTGAGTTTTATTTTTCCTCTTATATTTTCTTCTGTTATCTCTTTCTTTGATCTGACAGGAATAACAAAGCATCCCTCTGGATTTGCTATAGTGAAATATGCCCACAGGAAGCAGAATAGATCACATCAGTTTTCACTTCTTTTTTTTTCTCCTTTCCTTTTTTTTCCCCTCCTTGCTGAAACACTCTTTGCTACTACAGAGGGCTGACATGATAGGGCTGTCAAGACTCAGCAAGATAGATATATCTTTAACAAAGGGAGCTGGAATGCTAGTCTTTCCCTGGTGGCTGAACCTGGCAAATTTATGAGGAAAAAATTAACACGCTATTCTAATAGCACTGTATAACACTTTCAAGGTAATGCCAGCCCTTGCAACCATGTCTTTGTTCTTGCTTTTGCTCAGAGTTATTCTTATTTATTCTGATTTCATTTTTAACTTGTTAGATCTTTTTCTTCTGGGTGCCGTTTCTTTGATGTGACAAGAATATCAAAACCACCCCTACGGATCTGCTTGATTGAATTGTACCCACAGCACTGGCCACTTACACGTTCAGTTGTGCTTAATTGCCTCCATACAAGGGATGGTCTTTGCTTCCTTTCTAGGAGCAGTCCTGCTTAGGCATGAATACGGATAGTGGTGAAATAAGTAGGAAGTTGCCAGTGGATATCAATATCCATTTTTTTCAAAGTTAATTGAAGGAATCTGTATAGCAAGAACAGTTATTCAACTAAAAGCCATCATCAAGTAGAACTTATTTTCTTATATGCTAAGGGCTCTGTTTGTCTCTGAGAAATGTGTACTTGTGTTCTGTTGATTTTTGTTGAGAAGTCTACATCTCTTTCACTCCCAAATACTGTGTTTCCCAGACATACAAAACAGGGAATTTTTTTCTGAATTTATATTGTTTTTGTGAAAAACACCTTGATTATTTTATAGTATCTTTGGCCTGTGAGTCTGCTCTCTATGCATTAAGAGATTAGCAACAGAAAGCTAAATGGATTTTTATGTTTCACTCTGGGAGCATCTACAGATATAATACTTTTTATGTCTTTCCAGTGAGTTTCAGAGCCCAGTATCCTCTTCTGTAAATGGGAAAGGAAGAGTTTTTTCTTGCTGTCACTTTGTTATGATAGCTCTCTGTTGATCAAGAAGAAAAACACAGGGATTTTTTGAGGCTAAGATACTTATTTCTGTAGGTAAAGATTCCTGCAGAAGACACTGAATACAGGAGGAGTCACCTTAAATCAGAATATTCAATAAGGAATTAGTGTAAATTGCATGAGGTCGGCTACAACACAGTAATTGCGCAAAGTATAGGCTTTTATTTTGAAATTAATGTGTGCTCTTTTACTTATGTCTCGTTCAGGGGAAAGGGCTTTCAGAAGGTGTTTACTGCAGAATAACTGAAACATTTTAATTATGCATCCGATTTTCCTATGAAATAACTCTTTGGGAGCACCTACCCTAAGAGACACAAGCCATTTATGACAAGGAGTCAGAAATCATAATCTGATCCATAGCATTCCAAATTAAAAACATCCTTCTACCATTGCTTAAAACAATTATCTACAGTTAGATCAATGATTGATCACGATATCTCCAGTTAGTGAATGTATTAGAGATGATCACATAGTCAGTATTTTAGTGAATCTGTGCTGATCTGAGTTCATGACCATTCCTGGATCGTGCTGTTATGTGTTTATGGGAATATAGAATCTTTCCATAGTCAAGGAAATACACAGTTCCTGGAAGTAAAACAAATTTTGGTGAACAGGTGGGTTTGGGCCCAGAATGGCATACTAGAAGGTCTGGGATTTGTTTATTATTCATTTTACTTGTGATTGAAAAGCTCAGCATCCAGACAGAGCTAAGCACTGCCACTCAACGTACATCACCAACCATACAATGAGCATTCAAACTGAAAAACTGCCGGTCGCTTAGTTAGATGATGAGACTTCAGCCAACCTATTTGATAAATATTTCAGATAATTCATTCATCAAGCGAATATTAGGGTGAGTTTGTGAATAACTCATAGCCCAGAAAATGTCTCGATCTACTTTGAGGATTATTTGGAATAAATTGTTTGGCCAGTTCTCATCTACGTTAAAAATTTCATATGCATTTTTGTCAGAACATCCTGGAGTCTTACCCAAACTGAGTTTAATGTTTTGTCAATATAAAAAGAACATCATTAACTGCAATTGCTCTCTTTTATTGCAGAAATATATAAAATATAGGTCTTGTACATGAAAATGTCTTCTTTATTGTCTGGTTATTTTGTTTTTCTCCATATGGTTGACAGGTACCAATTATTGATTTTTAGAATTAGCAACAAGCACTTTAACATACACTTAAAGTAATATTTTACGTGAGAGAGACAGAGAGAGAGAGAGATGGGGTGAAAATTACTGCAGCTGATTGTAACAGAAATAGCTGGAAGGGGCTTATTTTTTCCTATTAGCACAGATTTCAGTTATATTACACTGTCATTACCTCAGCATAAATTAACTATTATTCAAAACATTTCACACACAGCAGTTTATTGGAACAGATATTACTCAGTCTAAGTATCTAGTCATTCACTTAGAAAGATGCAAAGCTGAGCTTTCTAAATGTTTTAAACATATTGATAATGTGCCTCTTTAATGCCATTTTGAAGCCTGTGTACAGTATATCTATATTATTGTTTTCAATTTATGTCAAGAACAAAGTGAAGTTTTGAAGAATGCCTTCTGGGAAATAATCCAAACAGAATTATTTCTTTATAAGCTAAAATATACACGGAAGCTTCATGAATACTATATGCGACACCTTTCAGTATGTATGTTTTACCTACTTCCCTGTCAGTCGCTTTTCAGCTTGTAGTTTTGAAGGTTTGCCTGTTCTCTGAGATACTTCTTATGTCCTGCAGTGGATAAATTGAAGGCTGGCAGATGGCTGGAACCTTGTCATAACCACAATTTGTAATAAAGAGAATGTGCTTTGCAAATCTCAGAGCACCTTCTTACGGTGAGAACAAGGCAGAAGATTTGTGATAGAGAGATGAAGCTGAGAGCAAAGAGAGAAGCCAGCATGTACTTTCTGTTCAGATAAAAAAGAAAACCACTAATGTTATATTACCACGTTCTTGATTTAATGCATTTTATTTCATTAACAAGGAAAGATTTTACTCGTCAGTTTTGCTATTTTTTTTTGACAAAGCAGAAGTAGAACATGAAGTCACACTTTTAATTTTGTATAGTTTTATATTTGTAAAACAGGAGCAAAATATGCATAGTAGATACTTTGGTTTACTGAGTCTGTTCTGCATTCCAAGCATTAAAAAATGTCTTCAGTGATCATGTTTTATTTCAATAATAAACCAGAAGGAAAAAAGTCACAGCTAAAATGTGTTCTTTAATGATTAAGTACCCTTTCCTCTTTTATTATTGCAAGCTTTCAGAAGGCCTGTTCTGTTGTTTGCTTCCCTGTTTTCCTCATTTTCTTTTGTGTTTTCCTTCAGGGGATGTTCTTAATTGTAAAATAAGTAGAAATAAATATGATGTGTATGTTCTGTGTAATGGCTTTCTGAAACATGTGTAAGTTATCCTTCTGGCAGTAAAGATTACTCGTTAGTTTAGCTATTAATAATGTTTATTTTCCATGACAATGGTATTCTCTAGACTTGATCCTACACCTTCATTTATTTACTTCTACATCAAAAGATGTCAGTGTCCCAGTAATTCAAAAGGCTACCTGCTCATGATCATCTGAATTCCTGTCAACTACTGGCCAAATTGCCATGGGGTATGAACAGTCACCAATAGACCCTCTTTCTCATGTTTTGGCTGAACTTCCTCATGAGCATGGTGTGTTACTCTAAATGCTGGCTTACCAGAAAGATTTGAGAGAGTTCAGAGAAGAGCATCCTAGTGATGAGAGGACAGAGAAGACTGATTTATGAACAAGATTTCAAGAGCCTGACAGGAAATAATAGAGTGAAAGGGAACGTGTAGCAGAAAGGCAGGAATATGGAGAGTTGCTCATGCCAAGTGAGATAGGGATATTACTTGGTTTGATACCAGATTAACTAGCAGTTACAGGATCAAATTCAGACAGGAAAGTTCAGGCTTAATGGCAAAAGAAGTTTCCTAAGGTCTATAGGCTGTAATTTGACTGTACAAATCTCACAAGAGAAATTGTAAAAGTTTCATTAAATGGGTCATTTCAAACTGGAAGGGGCAAACTGTAAAAATACATTGTTAGGAAGCATGTACACTATGGACGGGTAGAAAAATTGTGACTTTTTCATCTGTATCTTTTATTCTGCTATGTTCTGTTATGGCGATAGCCTTGAGCATAACATGAACCCAACTACTTTGTCAGTAACTGCATTAGTCTGTGCCTTTTATGATTACATTAACTCCCATCATAAGTCATAACATCTTTTTTGTTTTAATTCAGGATTATCTTTCTAAATTTTAATTTTTGACAAATTAGTGGTTAATGTAGAAATTCATTTTTAAAATTGCTACAGTATGGGTGGAAATTTTTCAAGACAGTCTGTTTAGCTCTTTGGAGTTCTTTATTTTTTAAACCCCTCTGTCTGAGGGGTTGGTCCTTTGCTGACTTATGCAAACTAAAGTCAACAGGTTGAAAAAAATGATCAGAGGGATGGAATGCCTCTCCTCTGAAGAAAGGCTGAAAGAGTTGGGGTTATTCAGCCTGGAAGAGAGAAGGCTTCAGGGAGGCCTTATTTTGGCCTGTCAGTACTTAAAGGGGGCTTATAAGAAAGATGGCGGCAAATTTTCAGCAGGACCTGTTGCGACAGGACAAGGGGGAATGGTTATAAACTACAAGAGGATAGATTTAGACTAGCTATAAGGAAGAAATTTTTTGCAATGAAGGTGGTGAAACTGGCACAGGTTGCCCAGAGAGGTGGTAGATGCCCCATCCCTGGGAACATTCAAGGCCAGGCTGGACGGGGCTCTGAGCAACCTGATCTAGTTGAAGATGTCCTGCCCATGGCAGAGGGGTTGGACTAGATGACCTTTAAAGGTCTCTTCCAACCCAAACTATTCTATGACTATTCTATGATTCTATGGTTTTATGTGGTCAGTAGATGTCCTGAGCACCTATCATATATAGATTGCTGTCCAGAGTCATAGTTTACTACACTTCCTACAACCAAACCCAGTTGCAAGTTATTTACACCGTCACAGAAATTAAATACTGTCCTAAATATTCACATTCCCTTTTTTATTTCTTATATTGCCAATTTTGTCAGAATGTTAAACAAAATGTATAAATGTGTAGTATTTTTACCAAATACAATACAAATGTATGAGCATTTCCTAAGATAGAAAGAGGACAGTATTGAGGAGGGAAATGTAATTGACTTGGAAGAAGAGTAAGGAAATAACTTGAGACTTTTTTCTTAAAAAAAGGATAAATTCAGTTGATTGCCAGAAAAATAATGAGGTGGGAGAATTTAAGAATTTTTGTTCTTTAAAAAATCATTCCCTCCCAAAATAAACTTGTCATGCAGAAACTTTACATACATTTATTGTTGATTTTTAAAATTTTAACTGTGAATTTTTAAAGCTCACAATTTAGCGTTTAAAATAAAAAGCATAGTTGAAACCAGCTGTAAGCATGCACTGTTAAAGCTCTTAGTCACCAAGAAAAAAAATTAATTAAAAAAGAGTGGATGAAGTTTCAAAGTTTCAATGAAACCTCCTGCTGATATTACTGTTGCATTTTTATGGATAGGATGCCTATGCTTAAAGGCCTCTGTGCTCCTAAAAATGACAATTAAAAACATATACGGTGTCTTAAACAAAACCAAAGGCAAGGGGAGCTAATAAATAGTATTAAACCTGATGTAGTCCCCAACAAATTCTCCCTTCTAACGTCATGGAGTAAAATTTCGTTATGTGTAAGAGGCAGTGCACTATCCAGATGACATCAGCCTCCCTGAAAACCGTGGGAAGTAGCCCAGTGCTACCTCCTTGGCTCCACTCCCAATTATTCCCCAAAGCACTTAACAAGTCTAGGGTACTTCTATTTTATTCTCATCCCAGTTAGTGTTTCCCTTTGTTCCGGCAGCTGTGTGGGTACCAGCAAAGCCAGGCTCTTTCTGCTTCTGTGACCTTTCCTGGCTAGCAGAGGTCACGAGCCATTTGGTCACCCAGCTTGAAAGTTGGGGGTCCTTCAGAAATATTCATGCCCCCAGTTTCCTCAAACATACCACTGCTTTTTTCACTTGATGCATTGGCCTGTTGAGAGCTGTGAGTGGAGGTCAGGTTGACTGCTTCTGCTTTCCAGATCAGGCTATGGAATAAGGACAGAGATGCTCAGTTTCGCTGTTTTGTCCAGACTAGAGATTGCTCCATGTCTCTTTCCCCGGGAGATCTTCATGAACAGTAGAAGTTTCTTCTTTCTTCTGCCCCAGTGGAGAGGAAAAGTAACAAGAGATTTTTCACAAGTACCTTCTCTGTTTTGTAGCGTTTCTACTCCTGGATAATATCTGGCGCTTTATTATTGTAGAAATATAAAGGTATAATAATACCACTGTCTTCATTGCCACAGAATAACTAGCTTCTGCTGTCAGCTCATCATTCTGGTTAGTATAAATGGTGGTGGATCAGTGACGTGCGAGTTTGAATTTTTTTTTTAATTATTTTTAAATAATAGGAAAACCAAAAGTACCTTCAATTTTTGTCCAGAATAAAGCCCTGCATGTGCTGTGGTGTTTAACTGAACAGGTCAGGGTGAGCAGCCTCTCTTCATGTCTGAAGAAAAGAAATAAAAATGAGGGATGAAGGAGGGGAAATAGAACTGCATGAGAAGATGGGCATTTACACAAACCTTGTCTTCTTGAGGGAAAGAGAAAGAGGCCAGGGTACAGTGGGAGCATGAGAAGCCAAGTGAACAACAAAGAGGGGAAAAGGACAGAAAGGACATTTGGAGCTCGTGATGCAGAGGAAGAGGAAGGGAAAGGGTTAGGAAGGCAGTCCTTGGGAGCCTTATAGAAGCGGTGAAGGAATTACCATAGGAACTGAGAGCTCTTGGTATGGTAAAGCAGAGAAATGATGTTTGCAGCCTTCCCAAAGCTTTATGGGATTTTTCAGTCTTGACCTTTGGGACTTCTTTTTTCTTTAGTGAATTCATTGAGATATTGTATAATAGAATCTACTTAGGCATTTCTAAAACAAAAGATTTTATTTTAAGTACTTTTGACTTGTAAAATTTAGCAGGTTTATAAATGCAGTTGATGGTGTTTTGAAAAATACTACTGGCAATTTTTAGCCTAACACAACTGGAATTCAGGCTTTCTGGCTGCTCACTGCTTTTCACATGTGGAAACAATTGTAGCATCCCAGACAGCAGCAGTGTTTTTTTAAAATGCCTGTAAATTTTAGTGACTGCCAACTAAGGGATGCTAATGACAGTTTTCATATAATTTTTTTATTCATTCACTTCCTCTTTCTAGACTTTGAAAATCTGTAGTGGTTCCAGTCAAAAGAGAAGGTACATTTAAAAATTCAGAGGATTTTTTATTTCTTACTCAAGGAAATGTAACAAATTTATCTCTGCTTTAGAAAAGCTTTGAAATAACTTTTCATTATTGGAGATAATGTGCTTGGAATCCTAGGAGCCTTTTCAGAAAAGAATGTTTGCGTCACAAGTTAGCTCTGTTTCAAAAAAAAAAAATCCATCCCAAGGATCTAAAAACATAAATTAAAATTTCAGCATCCTGGCTTGTATTTCATATACAAAAGAGAAAAATAAATTACTTAAAGGATGACATAAGGGAGAGGAAAGGAAACACTTGGCTTAAAAGCAGAAACTCCTGAGTAGGAGGATCAAAAGTGAGAGGTATGACAAACCTAAGACTGTAATGGTAGATTTTGAAAAAAAAAAAAAAAAAGAAAAAAACAGAACGATGCAGGCAAGGATAGCTTCAAGAGGAGTTTTGGTAATAACAAGAACTTGAATATCCTGGAACTTGAAACTGGCGACACAAACTCAGGAGGAAAGAAACAGTTAGGCCGGAATAGAAGATGATGCTCTGAGCAAGATCTTGCTAAGACTTAAGACTGGGGACTCTCTCTTAGTAATAGAATTTATACAACAGGAGGCACACTGAGGCAACGGAACTGGTTTGGTTTGCAAATACTAGCTAGGACACCTCTGCAATTCTGCATGTTGTGATGCTTTGATTACCATCATGTAAAGGAGTAATACAAAGGAGTAGTATCAACAGGGAAATTCTATGTTGCAGGTGTACATTTTAGTAATTTGCATTGCAGAATCAAGACGTCAAAGAGAAGCTTGTTCCATAGACCTAAACACCAGATGGGAAAGATCATCTAGATCGGCCTCTCACCCAACAAATCACATAGAGCTTTTGTCCATGTAGCCTTTTGAATGTAACCATAAGTATTGGTGTCTGAATAACAAAAAGAGGATACGGGAGTGTTTCCTTATATAGGTAGAGTTTAGGTCATGAGAAATTATTTCAGTCAGTCACCTTAAATATTTATCATCCAAAAACAATAAGAGGGAATGTCTTCGGAAAGGATAAAATTGCCTGTCAGAATGAGAGGAATCCTTGTTTCTAAGGTTGTCCATTACATAACAATAGGAAAGTGATTTCAGTCCAATTATCAGTCCTCTGCCCCCGGTTTCAAAATCTTACCTATTTATGGCATGAAGTTACATATTTAATGAATTATTGTATCATGCTATTACATCTCTCACAAAAGTAACTTAGCAGTAAAATCTTTTTCAATGTGTTGTACTCAGTAACTTAATGATCAAAGAAAGCAACATTTTCTTTTATAAACTTAATACAGATTTGGGAGAATGATGACAGAGCAATGATTTCATTTGGCATGACATCAATGAACACACAAGAGTTTCAGTAAATGTTACCAGTCTGTATGGGACAGGGATTATTACAAACATGAACATAAGAAATACAATAGTCCACCTGAAGAAAATAATGGCATGAAATGAGAATAATAAAATGTTCTTTATATGAGGGGTGACCTCATTGCTCTCTGCAGCTTCCTGAGGAGGGAAAGTGGAGAGGGAGGTGCTGAGCTCTTCTCCCTGGTATCCAGTGACAGGACACGTGGGAATGGTTCAAAGCTGCGCCAGGGGAGGTTTAGACTGGACATCAGGAAGCATTTCTTTACTGAGATGGTGGTCAAACACTGGAATAGGCTTCCTGGAGAGGTGGTCGATGCCCCAAGCCTGTCAGTGTTTGAGAGGCATTTGGACAATGCTCTTAATACCACATTTTAACTTTTGGTCAGCCCTGAAGAGGTCGGGCAGTTGGACTAGATGATCGTTGTAAGTCCCTTCCATCTGAAATTATTCTATTCTATCCTATCCTATCCTATTCTATTCTATTCTATTCCATACGAAAGAGAAAAAAAAAAATTTTGAATGTAATTGTAAACAAAACTATAAAAAAATGTATGACTTCCTTCAGTTCCAGCCTATATTTAGAGTTTTGGACAGCATTGACTCTACAAGCAAAGGGATGCTCCCTGTCTGCCTTGTATACAGGCAAACAGCAGAGAAGAAAAGGCAGCAAAATTGCCATGGGCTGGGAGCAAAAATGCAGTTTTAAAAATTATCACAACTATAAAAAGAAAGTGATGAACGGAACAGCGTGGCTTGAGGAGCTCCTGTAACAACATAGACCTTATCAGAGGAATTGGGAGTTAAAGCTATTTACTTTAGAGCATAATAGAGTTTGCTGTAGGTTTTAGTGTAATTTAATGAGAGAATTTCATTATATCAGTGGTAAACTCCTTTGTTCCAGGCAAAGTTGGAAGGATATGGTGGTGTTGGGTTGACAGTTGGACTTGATGATCTTAGAGGTCTTTTCCAACCTTAATGATTCTATGATTCTACAATTCTATGATACAAGAAAGAGAAAAATTATAGAATTTTTTTTTCCTTCTAGTATAGTTAGGAAGGGAGGGGAGCATTTCACTCCTTGGCATCAACCTTTTTCAGTGTAAGGAACTTTTCCATGATTTTCAGGGGGATGGGCTGCTAGAGAGGAAAAGGAAGTATTTGTGCTCAGGCACACATGAACCTTGCACATGAGACTATGCCTGAAAGAGTAAGGGACACTCTCAGCTAAACCTGCCCTGGCTGCAGAATATCCATCTTTATGGTATTTTTGCTTTACCTTCTCTGTCTCTGTGAGATACATTGAATTTATTTCCCATCTGCAGTGTATTAACCAACTGCTTGCTTAAGCTGGCAGAGTGTTTAAAGTATTTTTGTGTCATGAGAGGCATGTTGGGAAACCAGGGGCAAGAATGGGCGAACTATAAAGGTGAAAGAAGGAAGAACTAGGTATCACAATTAGTAGCTTAATGAGGTAAATGTGAAAGCTAAAAGGCAGCGCTCCCTGAGACAAATAAGGTCACTGATGTGATTCATGCCTGTAAAAAGAATGGGAGATTTTCTTTCACATTTTCATTCCTTTCGTAGTACTGTTTCCTTTCACAGGGGAATGAGGAAGAAGTTCAGGGGTGGACTGACTCTGGGAGGAGGCTGAAGGTCAGCTCTGAGCTATTGGTCTTCTTCTGGGGAGCCATTTAATTGCACATTGGATCCAATGAGATACCTCCTGTGAGGGGAAGGAGCTTAAGGTTACCCCCTCTCCATTGTTAAATTAATAAAGTAGTGACCTGCAGAGAAAATCCATTTCTGTGCCCATCTTTCAGTCCCTTGAGTATCCTGATTAAATTACCGGCTGTATTGAAGTCTCCAGACTGGTTGAGTCATTGCTTGTCTTTAAACTACAGCACTTCTTTCCTCCAAACATACAATAATAAAATGGAAATCAATACTCTTAACCTAACTTATCAAAAGTTCTGAAGATATTGATGCTGTTTAACAGCTATAGATGCAAATAAAAAAGCAGTATCTCACACCACTCGTACAAAACAGTAACATTTTCAAGCTGCTAATGCTACCCACCAAAGGGCTGTCAATCATGTTTGCTCTGAAGAAGACGGTGCTTGGGGGCTGTTGAGTGTGCTGGCTGCATGGGCGGGAGAGCACATAAAGGATTCCTCTGTTCACTTGGATGCAAAAATGAAATAAACTTTCAGGAAAGGCAGAGATGGATGACTGTTGCTGTGGTGCATATTTCTCAAATGCCTACGGATTTTGGCTCTTCATTAGGCTCAGTCCCTGTGCACAGGGGAAAATGGATTGTAGAAAAACCTGAACATGGTACACAAGAGAAACAAAACACACCAGAATTATGGGAATTAGTAATAAAAAGACTGAGTATGTAAAAAAAGTAATAAATCATAGAGAAACTCAGATAATACATATTTTAGAAAGTTTAATTGGTTATGGTAGTAATCAGTGAAGATTAATAAAACAAGGCCACTTCACATAAGAATAAAAAGTGTATTACTATCTGCAATGCAGTCTGGTTTTAGGAATTTCTTTCTTCCCTCCATGATCCAAAGTAAAAGTGCTCACGTTTTTATATTTCTTGTGTTATGTAGTCACCAGGCATCTCTCTCAGCAAAGGGGAGTTTCCAAATGAGATGGACCATTAATATCTTCCTTGGTGATTTTACCTGCTTTCTAATGAACATTTTTAGAGAAAAAGTATGTTAAAAATAAACTGCTGCAAGGCTTACCTTTTTTGCAAACATATGACAAAGAGCAAACAAAACCTTCACTTTTGTGGTATTTGGGATGAGTCAATTCTATCATTTTCATTTAGATTAGGACTGTGCTTCTGAAGTGAATCTGCTGATCATCCCTATTTGCCATGCTTTCATTCACACTGCAGAGTAGTTCTGAAGTGTGTGAACTGGCTTCTAAGCTACTGAAGCGCTGTGTTCCAGGGGTGCAGCTGGCAGAGCTCAGCTGATGGAGGTCTGCGGCCCACGCTGGAGCCAGCCTGGTGGGAAAACCCTGCCGTAGGCATGGTTTCAGCATGGGTTCCTCAAGACCAACTCTTTCGCGCTTCAGCTTTGCTCCAGTTGGGTTACACTGCTTGCTGTTGGAGACGTTGCCTTTGACCACTAAAATAGTTCTTATACCTAGAGAAACAAATTGCTTGAATTCTTTAATGGCAGATTTGTGTTTCTTTCAACCAGAATTAAGAAATAAAAAACAAATACTTTGGTAGGCTGTATAATGAGCAAAGCAGATGTATTACCCTCCATTCCACAAGAAGCTGACACTAGGAACTGATCCTCCAGGTTGCAGAGGAGCATCCCAGTATCCTTGTGAATGTGTGGTCTGCCTTTAAGCATTTAAAAATTGGAACCCAATAATTTATTTCCTTTGAGCAAAATATATTTAGGACATCACTTATTGTAACTAAGATTAGTATCATTCATAAGATTGTATGATTTCATGTATTTATTTCTTGGCAAAAAATGTATGTAAACATATAATATGAATCTCTATATATTATTGTTAGATGGTCAATATTAAGTGCTATGAAGTTGTGTTTTGCTTGATTGCAAGAATAAATTAGGATGTGTGAGATCAACTCATTTTAAACTTTGAATTGCCAGCAAGTTCACAGATATTTTTTCTTTCCTTGTTGTGACCTATGATTATCAAATAATAGGCTAAGACCCATTTTATCTTTCTGCAATACATGATTATATCCTAACAGATACTCCCTGAAGTGTCTGGAGTACAAATCTCATTTTATGTGTATTAAAAACAGTAGGGAATCTCAAATCAGCTCACTAAATAGCTTTTCTGCAACACCTTATTAAGAAAGTGAAAACTAATATAATTGCCATTTTGCTGTTCCAAAAGCGTTAAATCTGGCAGCCGCTGAATTCCAAGCTTATATTGTTTCTACATGAAGGACATCTGAAGGTGAAATGAGAATAAACTTTATTTTATTAAAATTTATATTAAATTGACTAGTATGTGTGTCTCAGGGAGTGGTGTAGCACTTTACGCACAGTACTCAAGATCTGACGGGAGAAAAGGAATTGATTATTTAGAATGAAATGTTTAAGACCATTAAATAAATCTAAAGTTTGATGATTTACAGTTCAAGAAAAACTGCGGTGTACACTTACCAGTTTACAGATTAATTTCAGATACAGAGCTCTCTTGCAAACAAATCAATGTATTACGTTATTATTCACAGATCTGTTCTGTACCTGCTTTTCATTTTGTGTCAAGTGATCTGATAGGAGGCAGCATTAGGAATACCCTTGGGCCAATCACTTTATCTCTGTATGCTTATGTTTATCTTCTGTGTAAGTTTTGACAAGGTTTTTCTGTCCTTTTTAAGTGTTGTGAGCTCTAGAGAGGAATACCAGTTGTAGCTGTGCACAGCTGTGGTGTTGTGCAGACTATAGTCTCGGTGCAGTAGTTGAATATTACGAGTGTTTTTAGAGAAACATTGTTGAGTTTCTTTAACGCTTCCAAGAGTTGTCAGTTTTACAAACGGTAATTTTGAAAGAAAAAGATAACATTACTATCCATGGGGTGGGGGAGAGGCAGTTGTCTTTGCAAGTGCAAGCCAGCAGAAATATTCATTATTCCCTGAATATCAAGATCTTGATTCTGCATTAGTTCTAATTACAGAAGGACTTGGCATTAACTTAAATGTTTTAAAATTATGGGCCCTTAAAGTATGTGAATATTTATCAGGACATCTTCAGCTGTAAAATAACAGTTGCTTTTGACAGTTGTGTTTTAAGTGTCCGTTCCTCATCATCTGAAAAATTCGTGCTGGTTTATTATCATATACTGCTTCTCTTTCTCTTCCCCTGTTACTATCATAAATCTACCTGAACTGGGAGGCAAAGCCAGCAAAGTTTATGTGTGCAGAATTTATAGCTAAACAGTCAGAAGTTGCCAAGACCGGACAACATGAAAGTCAATGTGTAAATTAGAATTGGGCTGCACTGAAAAAAAATTTAATAATTCATTTCAGTGTGCCTGCGAGAGAACAGAAGTATCATTTAAGGGATCACTATAAAGGGTGGGGAAGGAAGAGCTGGGTTTTGTTCAGTAGTGCTGCCAAATACAATTCACACTCTTATTTCAACACAGAATTCTTTCAAAAATTAAAATTAAATTAACCTTGATAATTATTTGAAAAAAATAAAAATGGAAATTACTTTTCTCAAAATACTATTGACAGATCTGCATGGAAGCATGTATCATGCAGTGCCTGATATTAGTCTTTGTCATTTTGAAAATGAAATTCACAAACAAGTATGATTTCCTTCCCTTCTCCCCACCAACGAGATCAGTTATAGAGTACTGAATGTGATAGAAGATACTACCTTTGATATGACTTGAAGTGAATATGCCTGTATAAAAAGTGTCTGCGTGAATGAAGGTATCTACACAGTGTGTAAAGAGATACTGTTTATATGCTACATATAGATAGCTGCTGTATAGACATGTACACGCATAGGCACATACGCCCACACAACTGCATTGGTTTTGTATAAAATTACACTATGATTTTAAAACAATTCATCATTAAGTGGTGTTAATAAAACCAAAGATGCTCACCAGTTCCCAGGAAGCACTCTGTGCCTTGGAGACTAAAGTCCACTCTGAATTATTCAACAAGCAAGAAATCACCTGTACTGGGGTAATTACAGCATCGAATGCGCTAGGGCTAGAATCCATTGAAAGTCCTTCAGCCGCTTGACCGGACTTTGCATTAAGTTTCTTTTTTGGCAAATGTTTGTTTGTGGTATTCCATTATATACCTGTCAATCTAGGGCATCAAGAGTGGTAGACGTTAGTGACCTGTTAAGAAATCTCTCTCTAACATCTGTTCTTTCATCCATGCTGTGAAGCAGACGAAAACACAGGTTGTCTTGTAGGAATTACAAAATATGTAGATTAAAAGGATTCTTCAGTATCATGAAGTATTTATTGTACTTCTTACCATTTTATGTCTGAAAGAAATAACGTAATTTACCAAGATAGTCATGTTTTTGGTGGTTTTTTCATGTTTCTTGTGTGGTAGCAAATGAAAAATTCATAAAGCTCGCAAGAAAAATATTAAGGGTCAGTAGTGCAGGGTACAGTATATATATAGGTACATAATGCACAGTGCATTTCAAACTCTGCCAGTTTAGTTTTCTATGAATGCTTTATTCTTGATTTACAAAGTCAAATAAAATAGTACCTGTCTATTTGAAAAATAAGGAGTGTTCTTTAACAGTATTGCTTTTAAAAGCAGCAATCTTTTGCCTAGGTTTTTAAGAATATATCTTAAATATATTTTTGTTTGAATGAACTGTTTGAGTAGTGGAAGCATCTCAGTATATGGGCTGTATTCTACTCCCTATCGAATTACTCCAGATTTATTCTGAAAGTAGATTTAAGTCTTGAAGAATGCATTGAAATCGCTAAGTTTTCATTTCAAACCTCTGAAGCCTGAAAGCCCATGAAAAAATGCGATAAAATTAAGCATGAAATAAATACTGAGTGAATGTCTGCAACTTGGAAAGATTTTTTACATTAGTGTGAATGTGCCTGGCAAGATTTGTTTCTGGCATTTTTTTGTTTTAACCTACTAATGTTGTTGTTGAAATAGTAATTATTTTGTTTTTATTATATTTTATACATGAATTTTGTTTCTCAGTTTGATTTTCTTTCCCCCCATTTAAGATTCCAGAGGCTTATTTTATTAGAGATCCTCATACTTTCCTCCTTACAAAGGACTTTATTAAGGTATATATGTTCTTTTTAGTACAAAAAAAACCTCTCTCAAGACCTGAACTGCATGTTCTCACAGGTTAACATTTTCACATATAACGCCAGTTACTGGAAATGAGAATGGTTAGTTGGTTAACTGAAGCATGCTTGAAAGGAGAAGCAAAGCTTGTCTACAAAATACTAACACTTGGATGAGTCTGCAGCCTGGGAGGAGAGCACCGGGTGAATTTTCTGGACTTTTTTCATGGCTGACTTGGGATACGCCTGCATTGTCACACAGTGTGTTGACCTCTCTCCTTGACGCATATTGCTCATGACAGTCCCTCTCCCTTGCCCGCAGGCCATGGAGGTGCAGATACAGAACTTTGGACAGACGCCATCGCAGTTGCTCATTGAGCCCCATCCACCTCGGAGCTCTGCCATGCACCTGGTGAGACATAACTGCTGGCCGGGAATGCGTTCCCTTTGAACCTGAGGATCCTTTGTAGGTCATAAAGTACCCATTTAAGCAACACTCTTAATGCCCTCCGTTGCCCATGCAGCCGTACTTTCTCCTGGCAGAAATGGCTCGCAGTGCTCTAGTAGAGCAAGGTGGAGGTTTGAATAGCTTGGGCTTCCTATAGTCCTGGTTTTTCCTGTCTAATATTGTATAAAAAGGACCTATCTTCATAAATATACACTTGGTAAATACATATTTACATTCTTATTTCTGCAAGTAGTGGGAATGACTGCAGGCTTTTCTTAGAGTGAGCATGTTGTGTTGTTTTGTTTTGTTTTAAAGGGTGCATTGTTAGGGGCTGATTTATGAACAATGCCTGCTTGAAAAAAATGAAGTATTGGAGTTCAAATTGTACTGGAATCCTTCCGCCTGTTCCCTTGGGAGAATACAATGTATATTTCGAATTTCAATTTGAACTCCAAAATTCATTCCCAACGCGTTCTTCTCTGTGCTTCTTGCAAAGAATTATATGAAATAGCCAGACTGAATGAGACAGATCTCTGTGCCCCTCAGTGCCTTTGATTAAATGCTTAGAGCTAGATATTTTCTTTTAAGTTTTGTAAATCGACAGTAATACGTGCAGTAGTTTCAATCATTTTATCTATCTACAAGGAAATCACTCTATCTAGTCGTACACTGCAAAAGTGGGAATTGATCTGGAAGTGTTAGCTGTGTTATTTTAAGTAAAGTGTAGATGTCGAATGTACATAATATTTATTTTATATTCCAAAGGTATGGATAATATATTTTCAATAATAATTTAAAGTGATAAGTAGAAAGGATTATTTGAACTTCTAGAAATAATTCTATGTTATAACAGTGATTAAAAAAAATAACATTAAAAACAGTACTTAATAACAGTATTATTGTCCATGTACAAAAAACTGTGTCACTGGTAGAATCATCAAACGGATTTACAATTACTTACAGACTCCCTAATAAGTATATGCTTTAGACTGAATTAAATTGTCTATGTTTGGAAGTGCTATATTTCATATAAAGAATTCATTAAGAAAAATTAAATATCTGGGAGTTTTTGAGTCCCTCTTAAAATTTCTTTTTTCAACCATTGTAGTCTATAGCATTTATATTTATGATATATTAATTGATAAACTCTTTTATTTGACTCTTATCTCTATTGTATTAATATTATAATTTTACATTTACTGTATATTAATTAATGCCAATGGTCATTTTGCGCCCTGTAATGATAACCCTTACCATACCTATTCTCTACTTGTCCTCATGTAATGATCCGATAATAGCTTCTGGTCTTGCTCTCCTCCATCACTAGTGTAGACACGCAGGTAGTGTTGTTTTCCCTGTATGTGCACATGCTTGCCTGCTCTTTTTTAACCTCATTTTCCCTCAGACCTCCTCACTAATTGTGTTATCCCTTCTGTTTTCTTCTGCTCTCTTCTCCTTTCTACTCAACAGTGTTTCCTTCCACAGAGCCCCCTCATGTTTAAAGATCAGATGCAGCAAGATGTCATCATGGTGCTGAAATTCCCATCAAATTCCCCCGTCACACACGTGGCAGCCAACACGCTGCCTCACCTGACCATTCCTGCCGTGGTGACCGTCACCTGCAGCAGGCTGTTTGCAGTCAATCGGTGGCACAACACAGTAGGTAGGTTCTCACAGGCACGTTTCATTCAAATTTGAAGACCTTAACAGTGCAGCTTTAATTTCAAGTGCAATTTAGCTAGATGTGGGTTAATCTCACTCACCTGCCTGTGCACAAAAATTTACCGTTTTTTTCTGGTTTCTGTCAAATAATCAAAGCTTGTGTTTTCTCTGGCATCATTCCTAGAAACACTTTCCCTAACAGCAGCACATCACCATGGCAGCCAATCGATTTGTGGTTACATCAGGATCAGCCTTTGATATAATGCTTTTCAGGAGAGAGCTGCTGTTCTTGACACAGCCGATATTAATATGTCCCAGGTTTCAGGAATACATACTGGCATGCTAGAGAGTGTACATCACTGTCTGCTGCTTGAGAAAGACTTCGTGTCTGTCCAGAAGCTTGTCATAAGCCTTCCCCTGGGTCACTGTTAGATAATGTCGGACCCTAAGCAAGCCTAAGGAGCTGGACACTGAACTATTCTGAAGAGAAGTTTCCTTATTCCTTCCCAAAAGCCCATTCAATGAGGTCATCCCAAATTTCCCTTCCAGCCCCTCTGCTCACCTCCCCATATTGCTGCTAGAACTGTCCTGTCTCCTCACCTGGACATGTAGATTCTGAGTTTGTCCCAGGGATTGCTAAATAGGTGATGGGGCCATGAGCTACTGCCCTGCTTGGGAATGAACAGGTTTCATTTTCAGAGGTGGCTTCCTGCTGTGATATCTCTTATGTTGCAGCACCTGGAAACTTTTGAAGGTTCCTTACCACCTGGGAAAAACAAGGAGGTACCTGGTGTTTGAGAGTGTGACTCAGTAGCTGACTCACGAACTTTGTAGGGACTTGGCAAAAAAAGAAAAATCCTCCCCTCTTTGCAGCATAGGAGAAACACTGGACACAATAGGTCCTTCAGCAGAAGGATTTGTGAGATTTAGCTTGGATGTCTACCTCCAATAGACTTAAATGTAAACATCTCTTCAATAAATAATCCAAGTCAGGTGAAATAGATCCCATCTCTTATGCACAAGGCTGTCCAAAGACCGGTGTTACAAGCAGTGATTAGAGGAATGAATGGGAATTGCCTTATAGGCATGCATTAGAGGAACTACCACAGCAACTAAAGTTAATACCACTCTGAATTCTTGCATAGTAATTTAAGTTTTAATGTGACTTTTATTCTGAATGTTTAAATAATGTCAGCATGAATATTAAAATTTCACATGTATTCAGAATGTTCCTGTTCTCTGTTTACAAACGAACAACAGGATAGGTTCATCTACAGAAATGTACACACAGAGGACTTTTACTGTTGTGGGATGTATGTAGAGCTTTATCTTTAAGAGTTTATACACAGTGAAAGGCATTTACATAGCCATCTCACAGTAGAATCAAATGAATCTAAGTTAATTCTAGTAAAGATCTGTCCCAAACAGGTTTGATTTTGAAAGAAGAGGGAGAAAGGAGGGAAGGAGAAGTTCTCAGAGCAGTGGTTTTCAGAAGCTGGCAGGGCCAGCTGTAGACTGTGTTTTCTTTTACCTCCTCCAGTTGTCTATTGCAGTAGTAGAAAATAACAATTATTACTGAATACAAAGGTCATTAGTGGAGGGTTCCTTATGTGTAATATAAGGCAGAAACATCTGAAACTAGTAAAAGCTAGTAAGCCACACAAGGCCCAAGAATGTAACAATCTCCGTCATCAGTTTGCACTCGGAGTTTGTTCTCCAGAACTCTGTATCTCTTATGGAGAATACTCGTGTGCAACATGGCCATTCCTGACAAAAACTGTGTTTTCAGTAGTGGCCATTGTGATTTATATGACAGGGAAGGTGCTCATAAGTGCCAAAGCAATGCTATCCGTGCATGAGAGCAGATAAGACTAAATATAGAGCTGCTGATAAACAGCTTAAGGATTGCTCAAGATAGAAGTAATAAAAATAATTGTCGCAAATTTACTGTAGATCACACTTTCCCAGCTAAAAACTCTAGATAAATCCATGAAAAGGTCCAAGTTTCTGTCACTTACAGGTTTCCCTATATAAGAAACTCATAACAATGTTTAATCCAATTATTTTTCTTTTCTGTGCTATTATTAGATCTCACCCAGTGCTTAAATGTAAAAAAAATTCTCTGTAACACTATTTTAAATGAGTTATTTAATGAATGTCGGTGGCTGCAGAAATTGTGATGAGATCAGCGCTCATACATTTATACTTACTATTACATAACTGAAGAATTAACAAATGTATATTTCTGTAGCACAGAGGAAGGAATCTTAAAAGCTTCATAGAACAAGTAATAGTAATAAGTTACTTTTTTATATATATAATAATCCTATAATGCAGTTTTAAACCTAGAAAAATCACATAAAAATTTAGACAACAAGGTTCCTATGTGCTTTATTCTTCCTTTCATGTTTAGGCCTTCGGGGAGCCCCAGGATATTCTTTAGATCAAGCCCACCATCTTCCAATTGAAATGGATCCATTGATTGGTATGTCAAGATGAAAATGTAGCGATATATTTGAAAATGGTATTTTCAAGAATTATTGATTAAGCTATATTTGTATATTATGCTTCATTTAACATGGAAGATAGGAAAATAATTATTCTTGTCAGTCCTGAAGAACTAAAAGCATTAGCTATTGATGCTGAATGAATTACATGAGTGCTGTTTCTTATTAACATCACCAGCAATTGGTATTTAAGAAACAACCAATTAAGTCAGTTACGTTGCCAGCCCATATCTATAATTCTGTTCTCTTATCAGGTCACATTAGTAAAATAAAATGTGAGGGTCTGGTAGTGTTCACATATTTTAATTTCTTACAGCCAGCACTGTGTATATCAGTGCAGATGCAGATTCATTTCTTTTCATTCAATGTATGATTAGGATTGTTTTAGTTGGCATTACTAAATTAATAAAGAAAAGGCTGGATTTTAAATTGATGCACAATTGTATTTTTTAAATGCAAAAATATTTGAGAAAGTGAGGTATTTTGAGAAATAGCATCTGCTTAAACTGTTAGAGAGATTGCAGGGCTTTTATTCCTAAAGGTCATTATTTCTCTTTAATTGCAACTATTTGCTTTCTTGTTGTTTGTTTATTTTTTTCATCACGTATAGTTTTGAGACAGAAATTGTGGATGGGGAAGGTTCTTAGAGCCTATTTTGCAGCATTGGTGAGAAAAAAATGCATTTTTAAACATCTCCAGATGAAAAGTTCCTTTTTTGTCTGTGTCAACATTTGCGGTTGAAAGATTTATATACAAGTACCTCAGGAGAGTTAGCTTTCTCATTTTGTATGCTTCATTTGCTCATATAATGACAATGGTTTTCTCTTCAGATTTTCCTCTCAAAAGCTAGGGCACAACTATTGTGCCCACCTGTTCCGGAAATTTGAGTAATTTGTTATTCATTATCTTTCAGTGGATGGACATAGAGGGTCTGGTAATTTAAATATGTGTTCTTGGAATGTATGCAAACATGGTATTAACTTTTACAAGCAAATCTAAAAAAGGGGTTTTTTTTGGTTGAGTGTCTTATTTCATGCAGTTGTGAGCAATTTAAGTAGAAAAACCAAAAATAGGGACAAAAGAAATTTCAGAATATTATCTGCATTAAGTTGTGTTCCTATGGTAGGAGAAACATGTCTCTCAGAGTGAGTTTTATCTCACCTAACTTCAGTTATTGAAAGTTAGTTGTCCAGATTCCCTCCATAGCTACTGTAGGAAAAGAAACTGTCCTCTGGAGTTGTCTAGCACTTGGACAGCTGTTACAACATTAGATGACTTGCCATGTGAAGCGATGTCTCTCTCTCCGGGGACTATAGAGGGAGCATAGATAATTAACTTAGATGATATACTGAACTTTTAGAAAGTTAATATTAGGTGAGGGGGAACACACCTTTATTTTATTGCCAAATCCTGTCTGTTGTGTGTCATGGGAAGTAAATAGTACATTAGCTCCGTCTGACAGTGGGGGTGTGGGATTCTGCAAGAACCATTCCTTTTCCCTCTGTCTGGGGGAACTTCCAGGTGGCATTGCCTCTTTTAACATTACTACCCATGGCCTGGCTCCCTGCTTGATGAGTAGATGAGAAGACAGTGTTAAAAAAAGCACATTCAATTTAAATTGCTTCATTGGTTGAATTCTTATGTCTTTGATTTGGTTAAGCTTCTGCAGGTATGGGGGATGTCAAGGCACAACGCAAGCTGGGATATTTTCTGTAGGAGAGGTACCAACCAGCAAGAATTGACTTTCCACAGTATTGTTAGTGTTGACTTGGGATTTTAAATGGACTTCCATCACTTTCCCCTAGTTCAGTTTGGTTTTGGAGAGTACTTCAGCAGAGGACTTAAAATATTACTATGCATTATACAGTGCATCTGGCAGTTTATAAGAAATCGTCATCTCCTGTAAAATCTTTTGTGTTATTTAAAGGGAAACCAGAAATCTCACAATAATTTTGTATTTCTGACACCCATATAGACAGCTCTAAATGTTCATATTCAAAATGCTTACTCAACAACAAAATCACAGTTCATTGAAAGTTAAATGTATTCATTTTCTCCTGTAAGTGGATGACAAGAAGGTGTTGGAATGGCTTACTTGTAAAATGTGTTTTGCATTTCGTTACAGCCAATAACTCTGGTGTGAACAAACGGCAGATCACAGACCTTGTGGATCAGAGCATCCAGATCAATGCACATTGCTTCGTAGTCACAGCAGATAACCGCTACATTCTTATCTGTGGTTTCTGGGACAAGAGCTTTCGAGTTTATTCTACGGAAACAGGTGACCCTAAATACAACCATCTGTTTCTTCTTAGGTCACAAAGTGGACAGTTGTCTTAATGCTACCATATCTAATGCATGTGCTTACCCCTCAATATATGATAAAGGTCAGTTTATAAAATCCTTCAGTATTGTTTGAGCATAATAGCTTTAAGATACTTTTTTTTTTGGAAGATAAAGGATGTAAAGGAAAATGTAAAGGTATACAACCTTGCAAGTGGTAACTTTTGAAAACCATATATTCAGGGAATTGATCATATCAAAAGGATCAACCAAAAATTTTTGTTACAATACTTTCATGGCTGTATTGTTTCTATCTCTATTTATTTCATGTAATAAGGAAGTAGGCTGCATACTAATATTTTTACCAGGAACTATTATTTTGTTTCTTTGTTGGATTGCTTAGCCTAATATCATTCAATATATTGCTAAGAACTGATTGCAATAATAGAAAGAAGGAGGTGATGATGGTAGTAAACCTTAGTTTGACACTAACAAATACACATTTTTCATATAATAATGTAGCACCATTATAGAAAAGTTCATGTGCTGTCTTACGCATATCATTCATGAAATTCACAGTGTTCTAACACCATTGCTTAAATACTGATTGAGCAGTAGCTCCACTTAATATTCAGTGACTGCAGCACTGACTTGATTTTCAGAGATAAAGGTTAGGCTATTAATTGATGCAGAGCACAGCCCTCAATAGGAACATAAAAAGAGGAAAAAAAAAAATTTTATCTTTGTGATTTTTTAATCTTGTTGTAGCATGTAGTGAACTCTAATTAAGGGACATGAGACAAAAATTACATTTGAACTGAATATTTGTTAATGATTTAGTTAGTGATTTCTAAATGCTGCAAGTACTTAAAAAAAATGAATTTATATCACTTTGCACTCCCACCAGGAAAATTAACTCAGATTGTGTTTGGCCACTGGGATGTCGTGACTTGCCTTGCCAGATCAGAGTCCTATATCGGTGGTGATTGCTACATCGTGTCTGGGTCTCGTGACGCTACATTGCTGCTTTGGTACTGGAGTGGCCGACATCATATTATAGGTGACAATCCAAATAGCAGTAAGTATATCCTGTAAAAAATACCTTCCTGGGAGGTCCTCCGTCACACCTATTCATTTTTAGCATTCCTTCTGTCAACTTCAGAAGGTATTACCAAATGTATCGATTACTTCACTTACAGGTTGAAAGTTGGTATAAGAAGAGCACCACATGCTAAAAATTCATTGAGTACTAGCCAAAAAAATGTTTAAACAGTCTGTGCATGGTAACAGATAATAGTATGGGAGTAATTCTTAAATTCGTAGTTGCCTTTATCACTTATAACATCATGTCATCATAAACTATAACAAGATGGTTATGGCCTTTAAGTGACAGGATGTATATCACTATATTTTGACTTTCCTTTCCCCGGAAATATTTTTTGGCATTTTAACATACTCCTTTTGTGCTACAGCATGCTATATCAGCTGCTTGCCTTTTCAAAAAAGGAATGTCTCACATGCCATGGAATTAAATGAGTTTCTTTGAGAAAGGTCTTTCCATAGCAAGCAAACCTTTGAAGAAGCAATGTGATTGACAAAAATAGAAAAAGATAAAATGTCAGGAAGAGTTTACATTTAATTTGCAGGGGACTATCAGTGCTTTGCAGAGTGAAGGGGACACAATAATAATAATATTAGTTTATATAGGAGCATGCATAAAGTGCACTACTGATTTACAAGGTCCCTTCACTGAAGCAGAAATGTGACCACAGCTAAAGACAAGAGCAACTTTTATCCATATACTAGAGCTGTTTTGTACAACACTAAATCCATGCACATTTTCATTTAAAGCAGATTCTGAATTCTGATGATTATTTTCAGCACAAGGATATTGCCTCTTTAGGTAAACATCACTATCAATTTTGATCTCTGGTTCAAGTACTGACTGGAGGCAGTTGTAGACCTGTCAGCTACAGACATCTAAGTGAAAGTATTACTTCAACTGAATGTCTTGTAGAAAAGTGTTTTATTTGTTACAAAGTACATATTTTGTTAATTTCACAGCAGCAGGTTTTTTATTATGTTTTCATTTTCTTTCATTTGTCTGTAAGTAGAGTAAAGGGGAGACAGATAAAAACCTCACTTTCTCACCTGGCTTTCTTTTGCTTTTATAACAGAGAGAGAACGGAGGGGAAAAAATATTAAATTGTATTCCCATAACTTTTTTTTTCTGATTTTTATGTATATTCCATGGCTTTTTTAGCACTTAATTCTCAGATAGGGAGAAATTCAGTCTGAAAAGGAATTTCATTTCAGGGCACTCTGTTTAGCTTGATGCCATTTTGCTTATTTGGATGTCTGTGTGATTCATATTAGTAATTTCTGTGCTGAGAGTCAGAAAAAAGTAAGAGCTTGCTCCTTTCATTGAATATAAGACTTTTCCTCTACTTCCTTTGATTATGTGGGGCTTGGACAGCCTTGCCATTAGCATCTCCTGACTGGCTCATACAAACCGCTCCACTTCTTTTGCAGATGAATTTATTTTAGTTTTGATACCTTTTTCTCATCATGAACATATCTGAATGCAAGAAGGTGGTACTTTTTGGAATCTCAAGTTTAACATCTCAGCTGTGTAACTTTGGAAGTGTCTGCCTTGAAGAACTTTAATTTTATGAGAAGAAAGGATATCAGTCAGCTGACAGAAGCCAATGAAAACAAAAACCAATTGTATGATTTGCTCTCTGTCTCTACCTCTATATGGATAAGGCACTGTTTTGCTGAAGAAAAGGCCTTATAGTCAGAATAATGGGAGACTCTGCTGCAGATGGTCATGTCCAGGCAAATGCAATCTTGCAGGCACAGATAGCAGCACCCAGAAAGATTAAATAGCTAAGTCCACTGTGCTAGCTTCCAAATACATTGATCAGATTTCTTACTACTCATGCTGAAGACATATTGAAGACTCATGTTGAGAAGAGTGATGTCATTACTATTATTGCTATCTCTACTCATTGGATTAAAGTTAGCATGGATATGCTAATTATGTACTGGTACTGTAGTATAACCAGAACTTCATGTGTTGTAAACATCCTTATTAATAGCTACTTTGACTTTTCATGAACATACATCAGTAAGGATAGATCACATTGGTCATGATATGCCTGAAGGACCTACTTCTACAATTACTAATTCTTTCTGCTGAAGTACTGACTACTAGATTCTGTTCCCTACCATGACAGACTTGATAGCTTGTTGTATGACTGATTCCCTGTATACTAATTTTCAGGAGTGAAACATTCTCAACAATCCTTATGAACATACGTTTGAAGTTTTACATAGTTTAAGCCACTGAAGCAGTACAGAAATATTTCCTAATCTACTCTTCTGGATTTACTGGTAGAAGATTAGGATTTACCTAGTAGGAAAAATGAAATTGAGATGTTCACCGAGGTCAAATCCAATTAGTTAACATCTTTGAAATGAATTTCCAGAAAGATGTAGATGATATTTTCAGCGAAAAAAAAAAAGGGGGATTAGTTTTTTGAAAGCTGTCATCTGGAGACACAGATAAGGTATTTTATATCACAGACTGTATGAAGGTGAAGAATTCAAAGAAAAATGTCAGGTATAGTAATTATCTGGGTTAGATGCTTGACTTTATAATGATCTTTTAAGATGAAAGACAGTTAATTATCAATTTCAGCTTCAATGCATCCAATTACCAAAAGGAACTTTAGTTGTTTCAGAAAGCGTTAAGGGGGGGAAAAAGCAGGCCCCCAGTCCTGAACAGTTTATGTAGTTTAACATTTGTATAGAAAAATGTAGATACCATTTCATTAGAAAACATAGCAATCACAGTCATTTATTGTGAAATACTCGGGCAAAAGATTGTCAGGACAAACTCCCTAACAATTCTGCTAAAATTCCATATTCCAGAATCCATGAGTCAAATAAAAACTTTACTAGACAACACATATGTCAATAACCTAACCTGTTGGACTTATGTAGAGCCTTCTGCTGAAATACCTGTGCAGGCATGTGCTTAGAGGGTGACCTCAGCTGTGTCTTCTGGGAAATACAGAACCAGCTCTGGTTTAGAGAGGAGAATGGAGAAAAATTATGTCTTGGATAAGACTCTTGTAAGTGGCTGCTTCAGCTCAGTAGTTGAAAACTTGCCTATGAGAGCATGGTGAGCTTCCTTTTATACTTTTAAAAAAATTTTTCCAATCAATGCGCTTATTATCACTTTTATTCTACAATAAGTATCAAAAAGGAGTTTCTGGTTCAGTTTGCACTTGTCACAATGTCTTGACATTTCTCACAATTGCTGTGAGAAGACTGAAAATTTACCAGATTTTAAATACAATGTTTTTCATGGAGTAGCTTTCAAAAGTAGCTTGCAAAAACCCTTCTGATTAGCATGTTTGTACATGAAGTGGGAGACTAAGTTCTTGGCCTCCAGACACTTGGGGAATTCAAACCCACATTCCCATGTTCACAAGCATATGCTATCAGGCTATAAATTAATGTGGGAGAGGTCCCCCCTGTGAACCTCCAGCTTTGGTGGAAAGCAAAATTGTTTTCTCTACTCCTGTTCATTGATCTTATACAACATGATGATTGGATAAAAATAGAGATAAATCAAGAAATCAGGAACCAAAACTGCATACCTTCAACAGCAGTATGTAGGGCAAATCATCTCCCTACTTGTACTTTCTCTGGTCGAACAAAAATTAGTTTCATGGCTAAGCTCCAGTAGTGGTGATAGAACATGTCCTTTTCCAGCCTAGACTAGAGGCTGGTGCCTGGGGATGCCCCTGGAAAGTGCGAGATGTGGCATGAATTCCTCTAGGCTGAAGGGGAGTTGAATGCCGGTTTTTGTGTTTTAATGTACGTTTGAGCCTCCCTTTATTTCTTTATTCTTGCTTATCTAAGTACCACCTTTGGGAAAAACACTGAACTGAATGAAGCTTAGTCATCTTGCCAGGGTCAGATATCTACTTTCTAGGCCAAAATTGCCCATCTGAAATAGGTAATCTGAATCTGCACCTTATTAAGTTGATGACCACGTTATATAAATCTGCTGCAGCTGAGAGAACAGTAGAAAGGAGTCTGTTTTCTCTTAGGAAGACACAGCACATGCAAAGGACATAGTTTGCTTATTTTAATTCTTTGAAGTGATCTGGCAAATGTAAATCTTTGCAGTTCTAAGAGTTTGAATAGAAAAATTACTGTGATGGAGTTTGACAATTTGGGTTTTGATTTTTTTTCTCGTATGATACATGGGGATTTGTTTTAGCTGAGTGCTAATTTGTATACAAATTTCTTCTCACATAGCAACTGTATTAGTCATCACAAAAAGGAGCAAAGAGAGTACATGATATGCCCTGGAGTTCAACATGTATCGTTATAGTTGTTTTATTTTTATATTTTGTGACTGCTTTATTGAATGTCTCTTTCAAACAAGTGACTTTGAAAATGAGAATTATCTCCGAGTCTTTGAACAGATACCAAAGTGGATGATAGAACTGCAGAAAAGTGAGGGACAGATGCTTTCATCTGAAACAGACACAAATTCAGAAACTAATTTGGAAGTGATAAAAATTAATTTGCACACTTTAATTGGAATCAGAATCCTGCATGAAAGAAAGGAAGGGTAGGCAGCTTGTGCTAAAAGCTGATTGAATTTTTTGTCAGGTAAGTATGTTGGACTTGGCCGCTTATCCTCTTGAGCCTCTCTGTGCAATATATTACATTCACCCTCCGACTGGTGTTCTTTAAAAGGATCAATGCTATTCCTGTTTTGTCCCTAGAGCCTGAAATTTCATTGATCTTGGGACTTGACATTTCTCATTACCTATTGTAGCTTCCAAGAGGATGGTCACAAGAGGTGTGAGAGTTAACCCTGCTTTTTCTAATGGGAACTGTGCTGACCATTAGAAAATACTGTGTCTATCAGCCCTAAACTGGGTTTGTTTAGCATTATAACATAATCTTCAGAGGTGCTAACAATTCACCCAATCCCAGTGAGTGTATTCTGCATGTACCTGAAAGGGAGGGTAAGCGCTACCATAAAGGATCTTTGTCAAGTTAACCTGCACTTTTTTTTAAGTCTGTCATGAAATATACTTTTATTTGTTCCTTTTACATAACATATTTTTGAAACAATTTAAAATTGTGAACATCGCAGGTTTTGTGAGTTTGTATCTTGAAATAGTAGTTATTCTGAACTCAGAATATTCACTTATTCTTTTATATCCCTCCACATTTTGATACCCTATAACATGCCCTCGTTTAACCTTGAAAGGGCAGAAGTTTAAAAATAGCCACCAGTGTGTTCTCTACCAAGTGGACTGGATGGCTGTCTGAAGGTCCTGTGCAAGCACGTTGGCACACATGCAATCCGCTTTGCATGTCTAAAGAGCTATTACAGTACTTATCTGTTTGTACAATTTAGGTATTAATTTTTAAAATAAAGTATCTTGGCACTATTCTGCCAGAGTAGAAGCTCTTTGAAAACCAGTGTGTAATTTTTACTGGCACTGTCTCTACTCTGGTAGCTGAAGACATCTCTCTCTTGAGACTGCTAAGCAAAGGTAAATGAGCCAATGGCACACCTGAACTAATGCAGTTATATCTAGCATTTTATCAACAGATGTCTGTGCCCATGTTTTGCTGCATACCCAATGGGAGCTGTACAGCACAGGGCAGCTCAGCGACTTGCCAAAGTTCTCAGTGCAGTTTAGTGGAAGAAATAGGAAGAGAAGCTGCAAATCCTTACTCTCCTCTCCTCCACTCTATTTTTCCTTTTGGGGTCTGGATAGTTGCAAGATATCTGAAAGTCCACTCATCTTGGTGAGTTGTTCGTAGATATATACAATGCTGCTCATATTCCTCAACAAATAAATCAGTTCTGTCAGAGGTGAGAATACTTTGAATATATGAATATTTTTCTGTCAGCAATCTTTCTTTTACAACCATTGCTCTCTCATGTCGTGGACGTTGTTATTAGCTATTTCCTATTTTGAAATATTCCTATTTATTGGTTGTAGCCTTATCTTTTCATCAAGCTCCAGGATGTTTTTTTCCTGACAGTAAAAATTCAAGGCTATTGCATTTTCCCTTCCATGAAAGCCATAGTATTTTCTAATATTTTTTTTTCTGAAGAGTATCCCCTCAAAAGTGCTAATAGTAAAGTAAATAGTAAAGTAAATTATTTTCAACAAATAATTCAGCTATAGCCTTGTACTTGCTTTGTCGAAGTCAGAGATGAAATGGAAGCTGGAATTTGCCTTGTCCTCTCATGCTTCTTTATACAGAAGACGCCTAGATGTGTCCCCATAGCAATCTGTACATGATTCCTGGAGACGGACAATATGAGAGAAATAGTAACACTGTGTGTTCTCTTTTCTTCTTTTTTTTTCCTTACCGTAGGAGAGCACCATTTGTTCCAGAAGAACCTTACAATTGTATTAAACATTATATTTTTCAGAGAGAAGGGAAGATGTATTTTATTTTAGACTTTGTAGAAAAACTTACTTGTTTGGAAATACAAGACAATTTCTTCTGCCCTCTAGTAATTCGGTTCAGAGGTGCTCCTTTGGGGAAATTACAGGGAGTTTACAATGATGGTATCTCAGTTCATAGGTAGGATATTTTCACCTGCAATTCCCTCAGAGCTGCAGCCTTTGACCTCTGGCTGCATCTATCAGTGGTGATGTGACAGTGACAGAATATTTTGCTAGATTTTGAATGATTCCTGGAGTTCACAACTTCTGTCCTTAGCAATAAAATGTAATATGACTGAGGTTCTCTTCCCCATGCCACAGCTTTTCCTGTAGAAAGTATCACTGAATAATTTTTCTTTGAGCCCTAAGGGGAAAAATCCCATTTTCAATTACTGTCAGACTGTTACTCCTAATAATGATATTCTGTTATTAATTGTATTTACTGAAAAACAGGATTCAAAGATCTATGTTTCAGGGCAGTTGTTTCTTATAAGCATTTTCCTTTATAAATCAAGAAAATTAAATATGCTCATTTTTCATATTTTGACATTTTACAGTTTCATGATATTACAGTGTTTTCCTAGGAAACACTGAGGAAAATGTCCTTTTGAAAATTGCATTATTTCTTTTCCCTTAAAGAATTTATAACCATATAATAATTTCAGTCATTTACCCTTGCAGTCTGATAACACTACTGTATACACCTCTGTAATCAGAGCTTAAGCCAAGATGACCCTTGAACATAAATCCTCTTTTTTCCAGGAGGATATACAGAAGAAAAAAAAAAAGAATATTTTTCTGCCAGCAATCTTGAAAAAAAAAAGTGGAAAATTCTGAATTTAGTTGAATTGCATTTTTTTTCCACTTTTCTGTTATGCAATTGGAGAAAAGAAAACCTCAAAAGGAGATGGGGTTCTCAACAGCAACATTGATGGGAAAATTATAAAAATCTAAATCTCAAAATATAGCTAATCTTTGATGAGGTACACAAAGCATCTTTCTCCATTTTTTCCGACATCCATCCTTCCCTAGCAGTAAATCCCAGTTTTCAGTTCACATCTTCAGTTTCCAGACCAGACAGATTCTTTTCTTGCAGGCTAGATTAAAGGTTGGGAAACTAGGATTTATTGGGGTAGCTGTTTTCATTAGAGATAGGAAAGTGTTGATGTGCCTGTACAATGCAATGATAAGACCAGGTAGATTGACCCACCCTGTACTATTGGGTCCAAAACTAAAGTCTGTAAATCCGTGGTTGGTAGTTCTCAGCTGGTTCAGAAAGACAGTAAAATACATGGAATTACTATTAAAATGTTGATGGCAGGAGACGTTAGGGTTTGGCAAGAAATATTGTAGATTCACCCTAAAATTTCAAGAACTATTGCTATACAGTTCTGGCTACCCAAATTTTAAGAAAGAACCTGGAGCTAGACAGGCACAGTCAGTCACTGCAATGACTAAAAAATGGCAAGCCCATCACTTCAAAGGAGTTTATAAGAGTTTGGTTTGTTTAACAGAGTTGAAAGGCTGAGAGGGCTGATTTCTTCTCTAAGTACGTGACTGGGGAAAACACAAGAGAGAGAGAAGACCTGAAGCTAAAGGACAGTGCTGACATAAAAACAAAGAGATACAAGGTAGACAGGAGTAAATTCAGACTGAAAATCAGAATACTTCTCTCCTTTAGAGTAGGAAAGGTCTGGAACATCCTTCCAAGCCACATACCCAGATAGCCATTTCACTAATTTATTAACAGGTTTAAGTGATGTGAGTGTCTGCAATAAAAAAGACTACATTCATTGACCCACAAAAGTCTATCCAAGCCTCCATTCCTAAAGCATATCTTTCAGAAACCCATGCAATATTGCTTAGCTACTCCAGTAGTTCCCTTGTTAATTTGTTTTAGGGTTTAACTGTTTTTCCACTTAGGAAACAGCATTTTATTGCAGAGTTGAAATGTGTGCAGCCATTCACCCATTGGACCTCTCTGTGCCATTAGCTGCAAGATAAATTTCTGGGCTATTGGACATCTTTTAGGCCTGTGACTCCCAGCTACGGTGGTCAAGTCACTGCTCTGCTGCCTGTGCAGTGAAGAGAGAAAACACTTTAAACACTGTGCAGCCTCCTGTCTTATTCTCTGTGTCAGTTGTGTGACTCTCCTTTAAGCTCATTTCTGCAAATGTGGGTACAAGACTTTAATCTTTCTGGTCTACAGTGGCAAGATAGCTCTCAACTCCTATTTGCTATTCTAGGGTATTGCATTGAAAGTTAATGTTGAGGGAGTTTTTCTTTCTGGCTCCATCAATCCTTCCCTGTCTCACTGCCTTCCCGAACAGAATCTCCTCTCCAGTGAGCAGAGCTTGTGCTTGTCCAGGAGTGTCAACCTTCCACCTGGCTGCATTCAAAATAAATAAAATAAATAAAACACATTTTGCTACTTTTTTATTTAACTAGGCAATGCAGAGAATGTTATAATAATGTCTTTCTCTCTTATTATATAGTCGCCCATTATTTTTTTTATCAGTTTTATATACAACCATATCTTATCAGCAAAGGTTTTATATTATCATATAGATAACATTATTGGTTAGTATTCGATCAAGAATCAATTCCCAGCTCCTAATTGGACACCCTAATTTCCAATATCCTAATGTGTAGCTCATAGTAGATACCTTTCTATGGATGAAAAATTTTAAGATGTCATTGAACCAGCTTCTGTGCCATCTATGTGGTCCACAGTCAGTTCCATATAAAACAGGTTTAAATCAAAACATTGTATTAGTAAGACAAATATCTTGAAAAAAATACATGGAGGCCATTTTAACATAGCCATCTTTATCAACTACACCTGTCATCCTGTCAAAAACAGTTAAGAAGCTTGCTTGACAAGACTCCCATTCCAGTACAGCATGGTGACTGGCATTAATGAGATTTTTGGTTCCAATTCTTTGTTGACAGAACTGTGGATTAACCGTTTTGTTATTTTGCATAGGATTAATGTTACAGTAATTCATCTGTAGTTCCCTAGGTCATTTTTTTATCCTTTTTAAGTATCTGAACTACACTGGCAGAGCTCCAGTCTTTTGGAATTTCCCAATTTTCCATATTTCATTTGTATAGAGTAAATATAACCAGATGAAAACTGTGTTATCTAGCAAGTTGCTAATTTTTTGTTACCGATTAACTTTCTTTGCCTGGCAAAGCAGTATCAAATACTGAGCAATTCCTTACTGCATATAGGAGTTTCACTGTTAAGATGTCAACATCTGTTATTATTAGAAACAACAGAAATGTTGCTATTTGTCATATAAACACTCCATAAATGTCCACTTGTTTGAACCTAAAATAAAATACATTTCACTCCTGAATATAAAAAATAAATATTTAGGGAGTAGTCTATCCTACTCTTTAATAAATTAAATGTGATAAAAATGGCATAGGTATCCATAGTGTTATATATAAAATAATGTATACCCATAACCATTTTTAGGTATGATTTTAATCTATAAGCATTCAATGTGTCTCTGAATCAATAATGTCTATGCAACAGTAGTATCTTTCTAGTACAGTGCTGTTCCTCCTCTCTTCTTTTCCTACCCCCAGTTTCATGAAACAAATTACGATCATTAATACAGGAACATCCTCAACTCACGCTACTCTTTAGGTTCCTAGCAGAAGTCTAGAGATATATATGTTCAATAGCAGATCTTTACATTACAGCTGCTTTTAATACCACCGCACTTTGTATTTTTTATCTGAAATACACATTTTCAGTATTTTTAGGTCATAAAACACCGGTCTATTGTTATCATCTGTGTATTGTAAACAGCATGCAGTCCATAATTTCTAAACCAAAGAAATTTGCTTTTTATTAATGTATGAATTAATGCATTGGGAAACTGTGCTTATGAAGCTTTATGATATCTGAATGCATTTTGCTCAGAAACCTAAGTATGAGATATTTAAGCACACTGCACCTCTCTTTAATGCTTGCTGATTTAAGGCAAACTATGGCAAAGTTCTTTTGTTGACAAAACTGGTCTGGTTTAGCATTCCCCTGTTGTTTCCTTTTTTTTCTTTTTCTTCTTGTGTTTTTTTTAACAGGTGATTATCCAGCTCCTCGGGCTGTTCTAACTGGTCATGACCATGAAGTTGTCTGCGTGTCTGTCTGTGCAGAGCTGGGACTTGTTATCAGTGGTGCTAAAGGTCAGAAATGTTTTTATGATTTAAGTCTTAACATTTTTAGAGCCTTTTTCAGTGGTACTTCTCAGTCTTCCCTCAAGCCACATATACTTTAATTATCCAAAGTCTCCTCTACTAAGATGTGTTGTAATTCTGGGGGAATCTGCAGCAGCTTACTCTGAATGCTATTACTTACTATGTGGACTGACAAGGTTTAGACACAAATTAAGCAGATCGTTCCCTCCAACTGTCAGCCTGTGCTACTATTCCCCCCAGATCTGGAAGAGTAGTTGAAAAACATTTGTACAATAATTCATCATGACATCTACTGATTTTGAAGAAACCTGTTGATAGAGACCCGTATTTAGGGGAGGGCCAGCTCCAAGTTCTCCACTCTGATCTTAATTGAATGGCGGTTTGTAGGACTGACCTCAGTCTCCTCAGCAAGGGAAGCAGGGTCAGTTTGCTTGGTTTTGGATCTGTGGACAGCATTTCATCCAGTAGCTTTTTTGGTAGTGGATTCCAAATAATGAGTTTGCAGGTTTGTTGTTACCTCTCTTCTATTAAACTTTTTGAGCCATCTGTTCACACTTTCTCCCTGTTACTTATCTATGGAATCCAGAGTATTCAACAATTGCTAATACAAATGTTCAAAATACCTTTCCAAACCTGCAGCAGTCTCCAGTATAACTGGTAATCAATGTAAATAAAGCACCTGCCTCAATGAAGGTTTGCTTCATCTTTCCTTATTCTGTTTCTCCTTCATTTGTTCCATCTCACTTGTTCTGCCCACCTTCTCCTTTTCCCCTTAATTCCATGCCCACTTTTCTTCCCCCACTGCCCTCTCTTGTTCAGCTTTTTTTCTTAATTTGGCAAACTGCATGCCTCTTTCTCTTTTCCTTTCCTATTGGCCTCCCCTTCTTCCCCCTTATCTTACTTTCTTTTGTGCTACATTACCTCTTCTCCCTTCTTATTTCCTTTCTTTACATTACCCTTGTCCTTCCTTAAGGTTGTTCTTCCTTATATCTCTTCCTATCTCATTTCCACTCCACTCCTACATCCACATCCAGCTACTTGCTTTCTCTGTCTACAGCGATGCCTGTTTTATTCATCTCCATGGATATTCTTATACTCCTTTTTAAAAAGTTTTCTCCTTCTGAGAGTAGGAAGGATGTGATGCTTGTTCTGCTCACTTTTGCTCACAGCTGAGCTCCTGAGTTATCATCTTTCATACTGCCTCAGAGCTCAACATTTATTTTCAAAGCTGGGTGTGAAACTTTTGAGTAAAGGCATTTTTAACAGGAAATCCTAATGGGTCATTAACTCTCGTAATGACATACTACATAACAGTTGTAGGCAAAGTCAAGACATTTATGAAAAAAATGTACAGTGATGCTGAACCTAAGTTTTTTTTCTTGCAGCACTGCTATTTCTTATCTTTTAAGGCAGCTATATACACTCTTACTGCCATAATAGTGTACTCTTTCCAACTATCCTTTTTGCAAATTTTGTCTTATTAAAATAGCTGGAATCTGTACTCAGTTATCTTCATTAAGTATGTGATGCTTTGGTAATTTATATATTTTTAGAGGTAAAGGCTGCCGGAGGACCAAAGACTTTTACATCAAATCCAGAATATATTTGTAATCGATCCAGAGAAATGGAGGCCCAGTCTGTCCGCTGAGTTTCTCTTCTCCTGTTCTTCCTTTTCAAACTCTATTCTATATATAAATGGAGAGAGAAAATCCCTTTTTCATTGCTGTTTTCCAGCAGATGCCTGTTTTAAAGCTGCTTCTTCAGTTTCTGTCCTTCCCAGTCCCTTCCCAGTTTCTCGGGCTGCGTTTCACGGCAGTGCTGCGTTGCTCTGCCTTCCTGCCCGGGCGCTGCCTGTGCTCCCTCGGGGGGAGGGTGCCCCTCCGGAGCTGGCTGTGGCACGGTGGCAGCACACGCAGCATGCCAGAGAACCCTCTGAGGCAGGGAGACAGCACATACGGGACTCCTCTGAGAAAAATCCTGTGCATCAGGCTGATGTTTGCACATTCTTATCCAGCAAACTCAAAAAAGAGTGGTCAGTCTGTGTGTCTTTACGGTAGCAACCTAAATCAGATTTTCTTTGTGCCTTTTTGTGTGCATGACCATCAGCTGAGCCAAAGTAGTGGCAGTTTGTCAGTGCGCTTAAATATGAAGGTATTACACTTTTCTTTTGAAAAAATTAGCGTGGTAGTTACTCTAAAGGTGGAGGCATCACTTCTTATAACATTCTGGCACTTCAGTATTTCCAAAGCTGAAACTCAACTATTTGAGAAAATCAGTTAATTCCATTGCAGTTGTATCCCATGGACCCAGTCAGGCTTGGGGTCTCTCTGCATAAGGCTTTATGGAGAGATAAAAACCTGTACCAGAGGCCTCACAGGCAAATGCAGTGATGCTTTGATTCATTCTACCTGGGCAAACCCAGCTGCTGTGTGATTTTCAGAGAAGTTAGAAGGGCTTAATGTGAGGTGGCTGAGTCTGCCAGTATGAATTTACTTTCAGGCTCATGACCCAGTTGTATAAGGAAGAGATTACTGTGCTGTCCAGGAGTATCCTGTGATTCATAAAAGAAAACATTTAGTATTTACTGTGACTCATTGCATTTATCACAGAAAAGACTCTTTGTCTTAGTAGGAATATGGATCTCACTTTCAAAAAAGCTTTTCTCATAGATCTTGAAATGGGAATAGCCTAGTGTTGCATCTTAAAATGTACATTGTAGATTTCATAGCTGTTTTTTTCTTTCATAAGCAGTAGTAAAAAGACATTAAAATCTCGTATTAAAATCTCTCTGGAGTAAATGCAGTTATAGTGTGGTCTCCTAAAAGCTCTTATCGTCCAGATATCGTAGTAACTCTGTTGGCTGTCAGATGACACCCATTGTTAAAACAATTCAGGACTGAAATCTATGCATATAACACATTCATTGAGGGAGAGGAACTACAGGAACTGCCATTGTCTATAGGAGAAATATGCAGTGATACGATTATATGCCCCCTGGGATTTGCTCCTACTAGTCACTGATAGGGCCCCATCTGTTTAATGTGAATGGGCAGGCTAAACAGAGTTCATGTTGGAGGAAAGCAGTAAGACTGAGGCTTCTGAATGCTTGGAAAGAGGAAAGAATATTTGAGAAGATAGATCAATGAAAACTCCTACCAGTTTAAGCAAACAATAAACTACCACTTTTAGGCATGTTGTATCTATTTTCTCAATATGCTAGCTCTTGCATTTCCTTTTCTGTTGTGTATTTTAAATTCTTTAAGCAAACATTGCATCTTCTTATATCTATGCAGGACTAATGTGATCTAAATGTGTATTATGCATTGCCTCTGTGCACAGTGTATATAGTTTGTATAAGCAGCAAATATATGATGTATTATGTTTTCATATACAGAAGGTCCTTGTCTGGTACACACAATTACTGGAGATTTGCTGAGAGCCCTGGAAGGAACAGAAAACTGCTTGTATCCTCGCTTAATTTCAGTATCTAGTGAAGGTCACTGCATCATCTACTATGAACGAGGACGGTTCAGCAATTTCAGCATTAATGGCAAACTCTTAGCTCAGATGGAGATCAATGATTCAACCAGGGTAAACTGAAATGCAAACAAACATTTGTCGTGTCTCGCCTTTATTTATTAAAGTAAATTGAATTTATTTGCAGTGTGGTTTAAAGGAAATCACATATGTAAAATTGCCGCCTCCTGGTTAAGTCATATGCAAACACAAATCCTCTCATCTCCACTCCAAATGCAACAGTGCACTTGAGCTTTTCCAGAATAAATAGGAACAAATTGTTTATGATCCCACACGATTCCTGGAAATTTTGTTTGGAATTAAGTTTTCGTGGGAAATAAGTCTTTAAAACAAAATGCTCTGAAAAGAGTCCATTCTTCATTTATTAGCCAAGACATTAATTTGTGCCTTCAGGGCTCTGCTCTGTCACTAGCACTTGAAGCAGCATTAGGAATGCAGATCGCTGCTCTGCTTTATGTGTTAGTGATGGCACCGAGTATTGTAGGACAAACATTGAAATGTTATGTGCTGAACTCAAGTCTTGGCAGATTCAGTTAAAGAGCTTTTTGGTTATATACCATGTTTAAAACCACACAATTGTTTTATTTAAAATTTGGGGATCCAAAGTTTGTTGGTTTATTGTTTGATTGGGCAGAAAGAGAAGTGGGACCCTTTTTCTTCAACTTTAAGTGGGCAGAGCAAAAGAAATGCTTATAAATTGATTAAATTTTTGTAATATTGATCCATTTCCATAAAAGCTAACTGTGTGTTGGGTTTTGTCTTTTTCTCCTGAAGGCCATCCTCCTGAGCAGTGATGGGCAGAACCTGGTGACAGGGGGAGACAACGGTGTAGTGGAAGTATGGCAGGCCTGTGACTTCAAGCAGCTCTATATTTACCCTGGCTGTGATGCTGGCATAAGAGCTATGGATCTGTCTCATGATCAGAGGTGAGTTTGTCATTAATATTTGTATGTAAATGGTAAAATTACACAAGGTATACATCTCCATGAACTTTAAGGTATGATTTTATGGTATGCACTCGTTAACAGGATATGGTACAAAACCATGACCCCAGTTGTTACCTTGTTGATTTGTCTGACTCAGCATTTTTTCTGATCCTTGAGTCTCATAGTGCAAGCGCTTAACATTAAGGTGAGGTCTTATATCATTGAAGTCAGTAAGCCAGAGATTCAGCTAGCAAAATATGGGTAAAATTACATTACCTTAAGAACATAGGAACAGTCAGACTGGACCGGAGTGCAGTAGTGCCTATTAACCAATGCCTTAAAACAAATTACAAAAGCTTGTGGTACATTTCTGATTTTCAGCTATGTAGAGCTTGAGAACTTCTTGGGGTTGCATCTAGACTATAGTGTGTAATATTATCAGTAGATCTATCCACCAGGAGTGAGTGTGACCCTTTCCTTTGACTTTCTTGGGCAATGGAGATGCAGTGTACAAGCCTAGATTTTTGCAGTCACTGCTGTGGCACTAAAATGCACACTGTAAATGTAAAAGATATATGCAACTATGCAACTGGTCCCTCAGTCTTCTATTGTAGTGTGATTATAATGTAAGCCTATATGTTGCATTTATGCAGGGTTATGAGTGGATTTACTGTTTACATCATGCATCAGTTTTGTATTTCTTATTAATATACAAACTCATGAGATGCAAAGAATTCATAGGATATTAGAAAAATCATACAGCATTCATTTCAGTTTATTTTTCTTACCCTTTTCAGCATTCCTATGTTATGTACCCATTTTGCAAAGCAACAAAAATACCTATAAACAAAATACATATCTAATGTATGAGTACATGACTTGTTTCAAGTTTTTTGTCTCAAACTAGTCTAATTGAAACTAACTTACTGGAAGAGGCCTATTCCCTTCTGGAGCTTTGCCAGTTTACACATACAATACTGTGCTCTGTTTGAAGAGATTTATTTACACTGCAAAAAATTTCAGGTAGCCTATTTTTTCTATCCCTGATTGTAATACCAGGCTGGGAAGCCCCAGCTGTGCAAAAAGTGCTTTAAGTACCTGCTTAGCTTTAGTCACATAATGAAGCAGAGAATAGCTTTTGTATGGTTTGATAGAAGTGTGATAGATATCTAATCCAATTTTAAAACTCAGCTACCATAATTAGAGGATATGTGATAACTGGAAAATCACCTCAACTATTGCCACCAGAACAAGGTAAATATGGGGCTACATTTCACTATGAAGCTTTTTAGGAGTACCAAGGTGTGATCAGCTTATGATTAAGGGATCAGTTCTGTTGTCTTCACAGAGGCATCTTATTCTGTCTGGAAGGCCCTAGGATATCCAGCTGATCCCAGCTGCAGCCCCAAGTGCAGTGCGCTCCACAGGTCCTCTGTCCCAGCTGCCAGCCAGTGTAGACAGGTCAGCCATCCTGGGGCACCTGGCATGAGGTGCCTACAATTAGGCAGCTGGGTTCTAAAACACCTGAATGAAGGTGTTTTGACAGAGGTGTCTTCATGTGAGCTATGGGAATAAGCTCCCATAATAACTGTGGCGATTTACTTGATACAGCCTGTGGAGTCTAGAGGAAAATTAAGCTCACCCTGAAGTACATGCTCAGTGACCTGTAGAGAGTTGGTCTCAGGCTGCACTGAGGGTGCTGATTAGGGCCCAATTTGGTTGCCTACCGACAGCCAGTGAGTACTGTTTGAGATACCTTCGAGGTCTGAGTACCTGGGGTGGCACATATGACAAAGGACCTAGTGAAGACCCACACCCTTCTGGAGAGGCAGCTGGAGGCAAGGCAGGATATGCGAGAGCATCTCAAATGGCATGGTCCTTTTACCTATGTGAAGGCAACTGAATGGATCTCTAGATCTCCCTTGACCATAATGGGAACATGGAAATTTGGCTCATGTGTCAACACCTAAATGTAGCGTCTCCATCACAAACTGAATCCCACCCATGAGCTTAATCTTCAGACAGTGTTGCAAACAGTGCCTCATTCTTTTAGCTTTTTTACTGTTTATGGTAAACCCTTCCTTGAGAAGGTAAAAGAGGATTACCAGGACCATCATTTCTATCTTTTTCAGAACTCTGATTACTGGCATGGCTTCTGGCAGCATCGTAGCTTTTAATATAGATTTTAACCGGTGGCATTATGAACATCAGAACAGATACTGAAGCGGAATGAAGAAATGAAAGCCCAGGTAAAGCTGAGAGCACAAGTGCTGCAATGAAAGGTGTAGTCTCTGGTGGAAAACCACGTCTGCATTGACCTCCGTTGTACATTCCATTACACCCAGCAATAGCTGTACATTGTAGTCAGCAACCATTTTACTTTGTGTGTTTTTTCACAACTGAACACCAGCTGCTGAAAAGCAAGCTTGTATCATGTAAATTATATGAATTAGGAGATGTTTTGGTAATTATTTCATATATCTTTGTTTATTGAGAAAAGGTAGTAGGATGCGCCACAAGAGACTTTTGAAAATTCTGGGGAACCTTGTGTCCAGTTGTTTCAATGTTTAGGCTTTGAACCTAACATGCATCCCATCTCCAGCCTCTTTTCAAGCTGAGATAAAAAAAATACGTTTGATACTTTGTACATCAGATGCACATCTTAACTTTGAAGGGATACTTTTGTAAAAGTAAAACCTTGTATAAAGAACAAAACTGTTTCTTAATTTTATTGTGGAGTTACAACTTGCATGTACTTTAAACCTGATGTCTTGAAGGAACAGGTGCATTCACACAAATCAAACTGGAGATCTGCCTAAGGGTACAGCTTGTGTTAAAGGGTTGAATTTGGGCGCAAACAGTAATTTTGACATTTCCACCAACATGTTTTTCACTTTTTGAATCTAAACTTTACCCCTCTTCAGTGGAGTTCTGCTCATGAAGTATTTGGATAAAAAGCCATCATTTGCCATGTTTATATATACAACAGAAGTTAAATTCCTTCCTTTTAAATTCAAAGACTAGACAGAAAGGGAGCAAAGGGGGAAGTTCAGTTTAATGCTTTGTAATGCTTAAATGACTCCCAATACAGACAAAGTGCTATACTTCTGGATTATTAACATTTGGCATACAAATCATGGGCAAGAGAGCCCCCAGTGATTTTTTCCCTTATTTTTCCTCTGAGCAGCTTGGTTTATTTGACAGCCTTAGCTTCATTGTAAAGGTGACTGAAGTTATTCTTTTCGGCTCTTCTGAAAATCTCACCTGAAGCCACTCAGACTAAGGCACTTCATGTTTTACAATGCTGTAATGATAACTATCGGAATAATTTTCTGCACATTGTACTGATCAAATTACACACCCAGGGGTATATACACTTTAATTCATGTTTCTTCTTTGTATATTTGGTGACTGTATTGTCATAGATGTACATATTGTGTCGGTAGGGCTATGAGGCATGTAACAGGAATGTAATTTTCTCAGAATTTACACTCACTTGCAGTCATTTATTTAAAAAGATAATGGATTCTTTGTATTGGCACTTTGCACCAGAAACATATCATTATTTATTGCTGTGATTACTTATTTGTTATCCACCTTGTATTAGTAAGTTTAGCACTGAATTTCCTTCTTCATTGTTGTTTGTATTTATAAGGTTCTGAATCATGGGGATCAACGTAATGATTAAGTTATTCATCACCCGTCTGTAAGCAATATCTTGAGTTTGTAGCTTAGAACTGGGAGACTATTGAACATCTGGAAGACAAGTTCATTTCATCTTGAGATCATGGTGAAATATTTTGGATATATAAATTCCTTAAGCTATTGTAACCATGTTTTATTGCAAAGATGTAAAATATGCCAGATGTGTGTGAGTTGGAAATCAAAAAGAAAAATAAAATATGCAAAGAATTCAGTGATTGTTTTTAATTTCAATGAACTTTTCATCAAAACATTCACATTATCAGTAGGAACAAACAATTATTTTAAGAAATCCTCTCTTATATGCTATGTATATGCCAAAAGTTATGCATGCCTGGGTGGTTGTATTTCCTGGGGTCTCAGGAAATAAAACAGAGTTTACAGAGTGTTTTGCAACTCTTTTGATTGTCAGTACATGAAGAGAAGCTACTAAAGATATTTTGATCAGCAGAAGTGAAAAATCAAAGCCTTTAAGGGATGTTTAGGATCCTTGTGAACAGGCAATAATCTTGTACAATAGAACTCACAGAAAGCAAATATCTGATGAGAGCCATTTTGGGTATCTCTCAACATCTGATAAGATGGAATTAATTTCATCTTATTTGGGGCATTGAAAGTTAGATATCTACAATCCTGCATAGCAAAACAAAACCGGTGGTTGTTCCAAATTGCCTTTTGGAAATGCTGAGGTCCCTACAAAGATGATAGCAAGTAAGTGGAGATAGATAGTTACCTAAATGTCAGATGTCTAATTTAAGGTAACAATGGTAAGCAAGATACTTTCCTCATCATAATTAGGAAACTCCCAATTCACTAAAAAGCAGAATAACAGCCAACACTTCAATTTGTTGCCCCACTCATTGCCTTTCCATTTAGAGGGATTGTTCTTTAAACAATTATCAAAATGAACTACAGCCAATATTTGAGAACCTTACCAGAATACATTATACATTTTAGCAGATATCTATTTATATCAATCAGCTTTTGAAGTGGATAGCCTAACTTCATTGTTTTGGTGCTGGAGGAGAGATGGGAGAGGAGATGAGAGGATTGGTATGTTAATAGTGGCATGTGAAACAGTTTATTGATATGTCGCAGCAACCTCCATTCCATTATTATACAAGTATCATCCCTAATTTCATATTTTATTCAACAAATCAATTAAAAAAAATGCACCATTGCAGTTAAACCAAAAATTAGTATTACTTTTATCTTAATTAATACTGTTGTTCGCATGAAGTCTCTCAGCATTATGTGAAGTACAATTTAGTCACAAATTAGAAGCTTTTGTGCCCAAGCAAACCTTTGTATAAGAAATTGGCCATAGATTACAAAAAGAAAAAAAAAATCCTACTGTATTGCATTCATAGGTAGGGGTACCCAAACAAGTCAGATGCATAATAATAGTAGTAGTAGTAGTAGTAGTAGTAGTAGTAATAATAATAATGGTAATAATAGTAATGTGCCATCTCCATTATGGTTTAAGTTATAACAATGGAATTTCCACAAAGGCACAGGACAAGGAGAATGTATTAACAGGCTGGTATAGTCACATAGACCGCCTTGATATAGTTTTTGTGGTGAAACACCACTGTTGCATTTTACTCTCTATTTAATTTCTATTTTTTAAGGAAAAAAAGTTATGATTGTGCCAGGATATTTAAATTCCTTTGTGTTTTTTGTTGATTTGTGTTAATTAAATTAGTATACACCTATCTGTTGCAGGATTTCTTAATGTAAAAAGACAATATACGCAGATTGCAATTTATGTCACAAGACTTTTCCAAAGCTTCAGCTGCTGCTTTTCTGTCACACAGTAAAGCTCAGCTGACTCATCTTTTTTCTCTATAGAAATGAGAGTTACTGATTCCAGGGAGTCTCAGAGAGCTGCCTGTGGAAGATGAAGCAGCTTTGACCAAACCAGTTAAATGCCACCAATCTCTCAGCTAAAGGAGATGCAGCATTAAGGCTACAACTGTGCCACTAAAATATACCTACAATGAAAATAATGTGCAGTTATTGGCTGTGCTCCTGCCAGTCAGTCCTAGGTTAAGAACTGGACTATAAGTTAATGCCATACTGGAAGGTTGATGCAACAGTATGAGCCTTATTCCTTGTCCAGATCCTACCACTGTTGAGGAGGATGCTGCTTTCTCTAGAAGAGCAACAATAAAATAAATGCTGCTGCATCTTAACCTAAGGAAAGACTAGTTAGGCTCAATTTACTGGAAGAGCCTCGGATAAATCATTATTATATTGATAGAGAATCTCACGGGTTGTGCTGGTAGAGCTAAAAATGCTGCCTGTGAACAACAGTTGTGGCGAATACTTGTTACAATATAGTGCATCAACCCTGCTGGCAACCAAGCAGGATGTTTGAAGCAAGCCTTGTGCTGCCAGGGATACAAGCGTTTGAAGCAGGCACAGGGAGCGAAGGGCTGACTTCTGATAACAGCAAGAGAACCACCTCCTGATACAAGACGTTTAGTACATCATACAAACATTTAATTTGGAGACTTCTAGCTGGAGTTTATGCTCACATTTTCCAAGGGTTTAATTGTGGACTGGTTTTATTTAGGCTTTTGTGTGTGTATGTGTTACTTGCAAACACTAAAAATGAATGGACTAAAACTCGATCTGGTATTAAAGAAGGAAAGAAGTACTGAAAATTTATATGACTATGCAATACAGTACAGTTTATAGACTCTCTAACCCTGGTGATTAGTTTTGCAACATCTACAGTTAAGTTTCAAGATCTGCAACCGACAAGAAAAACAAGTCTGGAGATTGCTTTCTTGTAAAATTTATAAACTGTGACCATATGATTAGTTTACAGAGACATTTACTTTGATGAAAATCTGCCAAACAGTTGACTCAGTTTATGGATCTCTCTATGGTGACATCATGCCTTAACAGCACTACAGCTCTGCATCGTTAGTTAGAAGTCCTCTCTCAGTTGCACCCCATTTGCACAAACAAGGACCTGGGTAACTAACATGGGTACCTACATGCAAAATTCGGAGCCTGGAGTGCTTTTTATTCATGAAAGGATTGGCATAAGGGCTCTGTGTGCCTAAGGGTGCCACAATGCCAAGCTACCTTCAGCCTAGCATTCCTAACATCAAGCAGAGAACATGCTTTTGTGTACAAAACTAGATAGGAAAATAAAATCTCCTCTGGTGCCAGAAGATTACAGACAGCTAAAAGCTATCAGCACCAGTGGATTTGACTTAAAAGTTTCATGTCTGTTTACACTTTGAAAAGACTTAGTCTTGGCAGGATGCTGCAATGACCAAGCCCTGTGGCAAAGCTAATCCCAGTATCATAGCTGTGCAAATTTAAGAATGATGCACTTAGTTTCCTTCACTGTGTAACAGAACTAGTGACTGCCAGAAAAGGCAGCAGAACAATTGACAAGTGGTCTTTCAGTCTCACTGTAACATATAAATCCAGTGCCCATGGCTGTTCAGATACATTGGTTTGTACGGAGCTATCAAACAGGAAATAAAATAGTGCCTGGTGGCCGGTGTCCTTGCACACACGTCTTTTCAAATAATAATAATAGAAAAAAGAGGCTACTTCAGTAGGAAAACAGCAGGACTCTGGGAAGGGGCCAGGGACTTGGAGAAAAGTCAGATTTCCTCTTCAACAAAAAACTTGGTCCATTTCTTTCAAATAGGCAGATTGTCTCAGCTCCGCACTTGCAGTGTCCCTTCTCTCTCCCTTTCCTCTACTAAATCCTTCTGTTCTCCTTGTTTTAACTTGCCATGAAGAGCAGGCTGTAAGTTGGATTTTCTCTCTCCTGCAACCATGTCCCTCCTGGTACCCATCACATGCCCTTATTCCCCCTAACTGTCGGGGAGAACTAAAGCAGATTCAGCATAAAGCACACGCATGTGAGGCTCCAGAACGCCCATACAAATCTCTTCACCAAGTTCCTTGCTGTCCCAGTGTGAGTTGCAGGAGGTAAAAACCTGAAATGAAAAGGGTATCCTATCTTTCAGCTGTCTATTCGAGCAGAACCAGCAGTCATATGGGATTATTATTCTCCTAGTAATTAACACAGGTCAGGGCCCTTCTCTGACCCGAAAGCAAGTGGCATGACAGCCTCTAGCCATGCTGCCAGACTCCCTGGGACCAGCCCTTAACCCATCCTAGCCCATGCACACTGCAGGGCGTTGTTTAGAGGGTGATAGGTTAAAGGCGTGCCAGTTACACCATGCAGATGAGCACAGTGTCCAAGCCTCCACCTTTCATTGCTAAAGTTGTTAGATGTAGCCAAGACACCTACAAGGAGTCCCTTGGGCTCCATGATCATCAGCCTATCAACCGTATCACACAGTCATGACAGATGGGCCTTGGGACTCAGTAATAACTCCCAGCCACAAATTTATGCACAAGACCGCTCTATCCTGTTTGAGCACTACACCTTAAGACTACAGCTTTTGGATCACTGACTACAGCTATTGCAATAACTTACATGAAAGGTGCTGCACTATACCAGCTACTAGGAGGAAAATTAACTCTATCCCAGCTGAAACCAGGATAGGTGCTGAGCTCTTTAAGACCTTAGTGCTTTTTGGCATGCTTAGACTCACGTTCTCCTTGTGTGCTGCCTTATGCATATCTTTACATGAGGGAACATCAATATTGACTGGAAAGAGCTTCTGCTTGCTCTGTAGCCCTCAAGAGGTATGCGGTCAGGGCTCCTCCTTGGCCATTCCTTCATGAAGCTCATTGACACCAGCTTCAGATCCATGAAACTGGATGCCTTGGAAAGAAGTAATAAGCTACCATCACCGTTGCTATAGCTTCCTCTGTTGCCAGAGCCTCATTGCAGAGGCTTATGCCCTAACTTGCTAAGTCCCTCAATGGTAAGAAGTTATCTTGTGGGAGATAAGCCTGCTAACCAGACATCTACTGCAGCACTTATGAATGTCAGGTGGGAAGGATTCGGCTGGGACATAAAGCTCCAGACATGTAATGAATGAATATGGATCCTGTGCAGGACCTGGCTACAGATAGTGTACTCACGTACACCTCATTCCGTGTAGGCTGAGATTTGTGTCCCAAGGGGTGCTGATCCTTCTTCACTGATGGATGATCTGGCCAGTACACTAGTCAGGAATATCTTCTGAGTTCCATGTCAGTCCATAATGAATGTGATGAGGCAACACATACCCAACTAGAGAGCTCACAGCTTATGGTTTTCTGCAAAGTGCAATCTGTTAATTGAGGGAGGGGGTGAAAGGATGGGTTTTGACTGTACTTAAGGATAAAAACTTGAAAAAAGATTGCTTGCCTGTAATTTTTCTTCAAAATAAGCTGTCCATAGGGACATTTTCAACCTATTGCTCAATCCCTCTCTCCCAAGTCCCTCCCTGTTTCTGAGGTTTCTGGGATCCCTTTTGTCACCATGTGTTTGCCATGGGGAGGGAAGGAACCTCTGTGCCTTTCAGATGCACTTGCAGCACAAGTATGCATGCATGCACATGCGTGTGCAAGGCAGGTCAATTATGGATCAGTCTTTTTGCTATTTAGGGAACTTTCTAGCAAAAAACAGGCCAAAATAAAACAAAGAAGCCATTAAATTGCAAGGTTAAATGGTACCAAGGAGGAGAAAGGAAATGGTGGAAATTTAAGTCAGGGAATCTGGCAGGACCTGCGCTCAGGGAGAAAATAGGTCCCCAAGCCCAAGTCCATTTTTTGTATCTAGGGCAAACACTTAAAAAGAAATAAGGCATGTCCACTAACAATCCTAGAAAAGACTGGGGTTTAGCATAGGAACCTTTCCAGATTAACAGATACAGACATTCACGAACCAGGGTTTGAAGGTTAAAACACTTGAATTTATATTGCCACTACTTAAATTATACTCAAAACTTCTTATAAGAATCTAGTATTTCTCTATCTCTGGCCTGTAGAGAATCATGTTAGGGGACTGCAACTCCCAGAAATGTCTATTTCTGGGCATTTAATGTGGATCTACTTGGAAGTGCACAAAATCTCTAGTCCTTCTTGAAGACTGTTTTTCTTTTCAGACATCAGTGTTTGCAGTAATTTCTTTTAAGCATATGTTCAGTAAAAGTCCTCCTCCTCCTCCTCCTTAATAATGCTCTTTTCCACAACAATTAGTTGAAAAGATTTCTGTACTTTCCGTAACAACTAGCTCTCAAATACAAACTATGCACGTTTCAAAGGATAAAAGGCTAAGAAAATAGGGAAACTTTAAGCAAGCATTAACATATATGCAAAGTAGACCCACTGAAAGGCTTTTCCTGAAGAAAACATTTGAAATGCCAAATCAATGAGAAACTTATGAACTCAGAAACAAATCCATTTTTGACAGATAAAATAAAATAATGGGATTCTGCCTTGGGCAAATAAGGGATAATGAGAGTGTCCTCTTGCGGTATTGTCCACTGCTTTTAGACTTTGGAAGGACGTTTCTAATGGAAAAAAGTTTCTGCAAGATTCCAGCAGAAACAACTGCATTTTGGACATTGGAAACAACTATGTTTTGAGATACTGAAATGGATGTGACTGTTATTTCTTGATCTAAACATTATGCAATATTAGTCAAATGCTTTTTATGAAACTGTTGCTATTCCTTTTAACACATTTGTAATCTCATCAAAATCATATCATCTGTCCATTTTTCACAAATTATGTCTCATAATTTTAACTCATCTGTAAATTCCTTATTAACTACTATTTTCCATGGGATCCTGTCAGGATGACAGGCCTGTCATAACTTGATTCATTTTTCTTTCTAATATACTGGCAAGGATTTTTGTGTTTTCATCAGTTTCTCAAAAAAAAAAAAAACCAAAAAAACAAACTAAAACCAAAACAAAGCAAAAATCAATAATCCAAAAGACACCTCATCCAGACCCTTTAAACTCTTGGACGTTAGTTGCAGAATACATTGCCTTGAGACATCTTATGTTAGCAGAACATTTAATCTCAAGCATGTGGGAATTAAGTAGTCTCTATTATTTAATTTATTATTTTCACTGAGAGACACTTGTAGTGTTAAACCAATATGATATTTTTCATAAAGAACTCCTAGAAGGATATAGTGCCACCTTTATAGTCCCCAGGTCATTGCTTTGCCTTGTGTAACACCCCAGGCTAGAGGGATTTCTACCAGAAGTCCTCAGCTCCCTTGTCATTTCAGAGGATCAAAATGCCACCAGCCAGTGCGGAGATCAAACCCACTAATGTCTCTCTCTGGCGTGGATAATTTGAGAATGGACGGGACTTAGCTCGACCGATTCATGAAGCTCTTGTGAGACTTTCGAACAAGTCTCTTGGAGGGGAAAAGGTGATCCCCTGCATATTAGCTGAGATAGGGTTTAATCCCATAGAGACTTCTTGCGTTTCGCTACATTTCCTGAACTAAAGAAATAGGGGTAAAAGCAATGTTGGCAAGAAACCTGTTCTGACAAAAAGGGGCAGAGATGGCAGCCAAGACAATGCCAAATGACACCATATCTTAAGGGGACAATGCATACACAGGGCCTTCTCTGTCTTCTGACACCCCAGGTTTTGTTTCTATGATATGTTTTATTGACACAACATGGAAACAGGAGTTGCTAAAGTCAAACCAAAGCACTTTTTCCTCGTCAGAGATAGTGGGTTCTTTACACCGAATCCTGTCAATCTACAGTTTAGAAACATCCAGACCAGTTACCTTCTGCTAGCAAACCTGAAGACGTCCCATTTCTCTGAGATGTCTCTCACTATGACAGTGTGATAAAAGGGTTTTTTTAGAAATCTGGGAAAGGATTACTTGTAGAGCAAAATGCTTGTTTTATTAAACCAAAGCCAAGAATATGCAAATATTGGATGAGAGGAGACAGAAGGTTTATATCAGACAGGTTGGAAGTCTGGAAAATGTTGACAAACATATTACAAGGACTGATTTCACGTTTGTGTCCCCAACACGCTCAGTTTCCAGGCTGAAATGAGGACTCCTCCGGTTCCTGACTCACTCCCAGGCTCCGCACCTCAAGCGTCAGGTCGAACCACCTTCCACATCGCCAATAATAACAGTGCTGCAGGGCCAAATTAGGTGCTCAGTTACACCTGTGCTCCCCCAGGCCGCAGATTAGGCTGGCGGTGATAGGGGTGTAATCCCTGCGCGGTGGCGGGGCCGGGCGGGTGTCGCTGCCTGAACTCATTACACGATTATGTTGATGACGCGTGAGAGGCACCAGCTGCTCCCCGCCGAGGTGCGGCACCGGCGGCCCTCGCCCGCCGTGGCTGCGGCGATAAGGTGTGGAGCCAGAACACCCGAGTTAAATCAAATTACTTTACTGACACTCTCTCTGCTCCTTCGTTTCCATCTGGTTATTAACCCCGTAGCTGTTTCAAGCCGACGGCGTGAGAGAACAGGGGAAGAGGAGCTGGGCCTTCAAACCCCTCCTCCGAGGGAGCCACGTGCCCACTCAAGGCAGGAAAAGAACAGTAATTTTGAGCATATGGTGGGGAAATTTCATATAAAAAAGTGTGTTCCCTGTGCATTGGACACTTCCTGGGGCAGACAGGGGCAGGCGTGGGACAACACCTATGGTCCACCTAATTTTTCCTTTGGAGCTGGCCCTTGTTGGACTAAAGCAGTTGCGCATGCTACGGTACAGGCTGGCCTTTCAACCGCATATAACAATAAATAATAAAAAGCAACTTTCATGGATTTACAGGCAGCTAGATAGCTCTTATAATAAAAAATAAAGGACTCATAGGAATGTACTTAGTGGTTGGCTGGAAAATAAGTGACCGGAGAGAAAACCATGAAGATATAAAAGGCAATTTTATAAATGTCACTGCAGTTGAATATACAGCAACATTTTAGACAGAAGAGTTGTTACTCCAAAAAAGAAGATGTCTTCCAGTTTAATGAGCGTCCTAAGTGCCAATATATACTGACTGGAGATCTTTTGCATATGTTCTCGGATGGTCCAGGGTAACAGAAGGTTGGTAACAGACACTAATAAGCAAATGCATGCAATCCCTGTGCAGCCTGAAGTAAAACTACGTGTTTGCAAGACTGGTTCAGGAGGCACCATGCTCGCTCCTGTCTAACACTTTCTTCTCAGTCAACTTGAGAAAACTTCATCTTTAGTTTTTCAGCCTGATATTGATCTCAATGCCTTTTGACATTTGGAGTGAAGAGACTTTATATGAAGCCTGGATTTTCAAATACATCTAATACAATGTTAAATAATGAGATCAACGTAATGTGGTAATAACTGTAGTAAACGTTATGTTCTGTAATAGAGTGGTTCTCCTATAAGCATGAAAAAAATTTAAATGTAAAAATATATTTTTACATATAAAGTCACTTCTGAGAAGACTCCATAGAAATTAAGGAGGATTTTATAGAAATATCCATGTATTCATGTACAGACAACAGCTAAATAAGGATTAGAGTGACAACAGCAAAAATACAGAGGTCATTAGCAACTATTTTTTACCATTTACCCATTTGTGTGCTATCTAGAATTCTTCTATCACTTAGGTCTAAGTCCGTACGTGCAAACTATGTCTAGATGTGCAAAGTATGTGAAACACAGGATCCTCACTGTTCTGTATTTCCCAACAGTGTTCAAGCAACTCCAATAGCCAATTTTAGCTCAAAATCATGTTTTTGGTGAAGTAAGTTTTAACCTTAAGCTCATTTTAAATTCTGCCTTTCTTTCTATCTACGTTTTGTGCAATCTTATTTATAATTATATAATATATATTATGTAATGCAGCAAAACAGAAACAAAGCAGTTACACTGTATCTTAAGCTTATTATTGGTTAAAATAACTATTACTAGACAGACTATATCTGATTGTACCTAATAGGTGTAACCCAAATTTCAGAAACAAAAACAACTAAAAGCATTTTTCTCTTTGAGAACGTTGTCTAAATTTGGCAAGCGACACATACTATTGAAAATACTTCAGATCATGGTCTCTATTTTTAATAGCCATGCACCTAGAGCTGCTAGGGTGCACTTAGTATAAAAATTGTTATGAAACAGGTGTGTTTAATTGGCACAATCATAAGCAACATTTTTGAGTCAAGATCACTCAAATGTTATAAGATCAGTAAGTCTACCTTCATGGTTGGCAGTTGCCTAGAGAAAAACCTGTGTAATCTTACCGGTTTTATCATGGAAGTGCAACTGTGATCAAATACTGCAAAATTTGCATGCAGCTTTTTTGTACAATCTTTTAAAATTATTTTCTGCTGGTGATGGTAATGGACTGGATAAATAAGAAGAGCAACTTTATCAACAAACTACTCAGCAAGGATTGTCAGGCATCAGGCAGATAGTTTATATAGCTCTGATTTCCAAAAGACATTTCCCAAGAAGGCTAGATGTGCCAACAGCACTAGGTCATATCAGACAGAACACAAACATGAGGAACTGGAAGCACACAACTAGGTGCTTCAAAAACCCCATTTTCCCATGGGATAATGAGAAGGGACAACACACACCCTGGCATGGTTTCCAAAGCTTTGCTAAAAGCACCGTATCATCCTCTTTTCAAAGCAGAGGAATCAAGCTCTCCTGCAGAAATCATACAAAACACCGCTGTTCAACGTGTTGTTCCCTGAAGTAAGAATATCCAGATGAAAGAAACTGGGAGCAGCACCACCATCGACTGCGTGACACAAGTGCCCCCAGCTTCTTAACAGGTAAAGCCATCTTGCTGACAAGCACCCTATTAGCTCTGTCTTTCAAAGCCTTATCTAGGGAGACTGCTGTGAGATCAGGGAAGAAAATAAGAATACAGTTGTCATAACAGCCTGAGTGAATCACCTGAGTGAACTCTCTATCTTCAGAAACCAGTCACTGTAACCACAAAGCGGAGCTGGAGAGCCCACCTTTGCGCTGGTTCCAGCTGATAAGTAGAAAGTGACACTTGGTAATGCTAGGCTAAATGCTTCTCAGAAAGTCCATATCTGAATTAAGGAAAGACTAGATGCATTCCTTGATTTCACTAACAAGTTCACTTTTCCTTATCTATCCACTACACTAAAAATCAATGTGTAACTGAGAATGCAGAGGCTAAAGGGACTCGAGACACTTATTACACAAGACACTTAAGCTCAGTGCTATTTACAGTAGACAACTACACTCGCCTACAAGTAGTTGTGAGAAAATGTTTTTTGAAATTTTGAAATTGTTCTATATATTTCAAAAAATTTTAATCACACAGATCTTGTGCAAAAGAAGACTGACAGGTATTTAGATACAGAAGGAAGACATTTTGTATTGACTTTACCACTACTAAGTCTAGGTTACAGTGATACACTGGCTTACAGGCCTGGTTAAATTACAGAGAAACGCACTTCATGGCAACATTTATCTGTATATCGCACTTGACACTTAATTTATCATAGTTTTCTCTGTGTCTTCCAGGGGACAAGAGAACTAAGCTGAAGTCTGAATTTCTAACAAAAGTCTGGTGTTAGAAAACTCCCTGAATTAAATATCTGATTCATTAGCATTTGAAGTGTAACATCTTGTAAAAACATCTCCTGAAGACTGAGACTCAAAGCTTACTGATTCTAGTCTAGTGTGTCCCCAGATGAACCGATTCCCTTTGAGGCAAGTCAAGCAAGGACCCTGTACATACATTGATGTCATTTAGCTATTTACCAATATGCAAATGGGTTTCAAGTCCATTGGTTGGGACATGTTCAGCATGGAAATGCACCCACTAAACACAGGATATTTTTCACCCAATGGCTCAGCTGTCTAAGATCAGATCTCTAAATCCATACCTGTCAGCCCAGGATACCTTTATTGTCAATGGAAAGATGTAAACAGGCACTTGTGGAGAGAGAGTCATTTGAACTATTGAGATACCTGTCTTAAGTATCTAGGATACCTCATGAAAGAACTCTTCCTGTGGTAATACATACTTCTTTCTCTCCACTGGTAACAAACACACCCTGGGGTGACTGGCTCAGATGTAAATACCTCACGTCTATACAAGTTAAGGCATTTCAAACTGGTGCTGGCCATCCAGCCCCTCTTTTCCTTTGGTCCAGCCAAATCTGGACTCTCCCTGCCCTGTGGGTATGGCTTCTTCTCCCATCTGCCAGGTAAAGTGGGTCAGGAAGAGGATCAGGCTGGAAGGAGATACCTTCTCCCCCTTTTTTATTCCCCATGTATGTGTAGAGAGGTGGGAAGTGGAAGGGAGGAGGAATACAAAGGACCCCAGGACAGGGATGAGCTACAAAACCTGGCATTCTCTGCCGAGAACAGGTCATCCCTGGGGAGCACAGCCTGAGGCGCAGGTTATGTACAAAGAATTACGTTGGGGAAACATCTACTGTAAGTCAGGCAAATACAAGGAGAGGGGCTTTTCTGGTTGGATCTTGGTAGCAGTAGTTTCAGCATGATTTTCTCTCTCCTGTGTTTCTTTCTAAGCACCTGTAACTGTGATTTCTGTTAGTATGTTGTAAATGAATAAATGGATTTGCCTTTTACTGTATCCTGATTTGAATTAAGGATGTTTTCATGCAGCCTGCTTACAAGAAAGAATTCCTTACACAGGATACAGCGAATCTAAACCACAAGGTCACAGCTACAGGAATAAGTGCCAAAGTCCCCAAAGCCCTGCCTGAAGGTATTCGAGAAGAGCTCAGCACACCTACATAAAAAAGGTGCACAAGCCAGACTAAGATCTGGGGATCAGGTGAAGAAGTGTCTCCCAGATACCAGTAAGAGTCAGAAAAATTCCCCAGCGTTTCTAGCAGTATTTGAGGAGCATGCTTGGACCCAGAGAAGTGTCCTTATCTTGCCCAATTTCTCACAATTCAAAACATTCATCTAAGGGAATGTCTTTATTAACAGACTGAGGAGTACTGTGTCCACAGCAGGAGTTTGCAGCCAGACCCATCATCTGGGCAGAGGAAGAGAAACATGGACAGGAGAGAAGCCTCAACATGCTCTAACAGATCTCTGATCTAAAGACAGGAGGCATATCGAAGGACAAAAATGAAACCTATAGCATCATACCCTAATGAGAAGTCAGGAAATAACATGCATTTTCTGTATTTTGTATCTGCCTTTTAAGCTCAATTGGCTAATGAAGCATACAGCTCCAACACTGTCCCATTTTCTGTTCCTTAGCTATGGAGCACAGATGCAGCAAACAGTTAGAGACAAAGCAGAATTAATTTGTTAAATAATTTAACTAAGCAGGGTGAGTTAAGTAGGTTCCCACAAAATGAAATTCATTATAGCAAGAGGGCCTTACAGATAGCACAAACACCTGCCTGAAATACCTGGAGAAACTCCACAGAGAAAATTTCAAAATCTCCCATGGAACTGTAAAAATTGTCTTGTGTAAACTGTTGTGCATTTTACATTTTATTTGTATACTGAATTTATTTTATTGTTGGAGGGGAAGAAAACTGGTTATTAAAAACATCTGATTTCAGTCCAACATTTCTATAATTTTATTTTGTCAACAGATGCGGGGATATATACTGAGCATGTAATGGGTTTATCACTTCTCAAATGCAACTGCTGCCAAATCTCTAAGGTTAGAGCCTTCTCTCAGCTATAACATTGTGAAATCCACAATGACTATATTGAAATTCATAAATGTTTCTTTATGATATTTTAAATGAAACTAAATTCTGTAAAATTAGTATATTTACGTTATTGTGTAGGTGCTGCCTAGTAATTAGCAAGTATTACCATCAAAGCAGAATGGTTTAGTGATAACATTCATTGGGCAGAATGAGCTCCTGAATGGCTGTCGACCTTTATTCTTAGCTAACCCCAACACAGAAGTGTATAAATGACCAAATGCAATATATCACAATTTCTAAGGTTGGTTTGAATGATACTACTGACATTTTATTATACATATTGGGCTGGCCAGCTTTTAAAATTTTATGTAGTGTTTGTTTTGGAATGGAGGTCATTTCTGTGGTTATGGATTAGTAGTGCAGCTTGGCTTTTCCTACTCCCTGTTACCTCAGGCTGTAGTTGGAGAATATTTTTTGTTTGATATTGCCAACTTAGAATTTATAGGTGCAAAGCTCACACCACCAGTTGCCAGAGGCACTCATAAACCCTTCTTCCTAGCACAAACTATCAATATATATCCTGATCAGGAGTGCACACTGAAAGTAATGGCTCTTTGTTTCCCTCTGGCTGCAAAGTGCCATTGCTGGCCATGCAGGATTTGGATAAGAGGAAAGCAGTGGTAGTTACTGTGCTCTGACAGACGCCTCAGCAATTTTAACCTGCTGATATACAATACAGTGAAATAGCCCTACATGGAGCTACTCTACAGAGAAAATCTGGCCAAAACTCGTATTTGGTCTGAACGAGACCAGAAGGACTCAGTAATCAGTGCCTAACACAATGCTCAGAAAAGGAGGAGAGGTCAATGTGAAAGGTCCTCCTCCTCCTCCTTCTCCTCTTCCTTCTCCTCTCCTTAATCAGAACATTACTGGCAAAGTGGAATTTCTTCTACAAATCATACTTTTTCAGAAATCTGAGAAGTCTGGTAGAAACATCTTTTCAAACTGAGATTTTACCAGAGAAAGGAAGCCCAGAGCTGTGTCTGTAAGGTGCTGATCTGGGATGTGAGGGAGTTGTTTTGGAATGTCAAGACCAGTTTGAGGAAGACTGAGCACGGTCTGACTCCTGGGTGGGTACTGCTCACATACCCCCTGCAGACATAGAAAGAGTTCACCCTTCATCAAAAGCATTCAGAAAGAGGCTTTTAGTGCATTCCAGTGGTAACAAAAAAACCCTCCTAAATCACAGGAGTTATTACCAAAAAAAGTATTAAAATATCTGTCCTTTATTCAAATCTGCCATGGAAAGACCTTTGCAACGTCAATGAGAGCTCAAGTAGGCTGCAAAATTTATGCTGTGTGGACGGGAGGTTTTTAATAAAGGCATAAAAGGAGAATGGATACTAAGCATGACAAACATCTGCCCAAGAACAAAGCAGGTGAAAACCATCTTCATCTGCCCAGGCCTGCAAATACTGCCTGCACCCTTCCTGCCATAGAAACAGGACACTAAAGGCTCAGCTTTCACCTTCTCCAAAGACTTGGACAAAAATGTGGAACAGTTGAAAAATACTTTAGACTGTATAATTTAGGAGATCATAAAACCAGTAGGAGAGTTTGAGAATTATTTAGATTTATGAGCTAATGGAAGTTACTTAGACATCCACACGGTCAGAATCTCTTCCATGAAGTCAAACTGCTTAAAGATCAAAGTATCTGTATCAACATTATCACCAGGCATCAAAAAAAAGCCGCGACATACAACAGATGCCCCCTCTGTCTGCCCTCAAATTGTCAAGAGTTAGCAATTTTCAGTGCTATTGGGCAGGGCACATACAACATACACATGTAACATAGAAGGGGAGGGAGACTGGGGGGAAAGGACAAAAACATTGCTGAACAAACATTTGGATGGAACACTAAAAATAGACGAAATTGTACGTGCCCTTCCTGATTTCTGTTCTTTACATTTATAATTTTCATGCTATACATACCATTGTACATAGAAACTCTAAACATTAGGCAGCATGCACATTTCCAGCAGTGGTGGTGACCGACAAGCATGTCTAAGCTGATGCAGAAGATGAAGTAAACTAGTAATATGCCTTTAAAGGAAGGAAGTGTCATCTCCATGGTCTACGTCAGGTAACGAGGCGACTGCAGATTACAATACTGGAAATGAACGTCCATAACTTTGTGACCGTCACACAAATAGACATGGCTTTCTTCAGGAAGTAATCTCCATTGTGGCTGTTCATTCTTTCATGTTCTGACCTGACAGTTCATGAAATAAGGATTAACTCGACAGGAAATTAGTAATCCATAGTAAATCCTGTACCAATCTACATTTAAATATGAACCCAATTCACTTTTTTTCCCCTTTATCCATAACACGAGTTCTCTAAAAGTCAGTGGGCTTTAGATTTCAGAAAGCTGTTATTCATATGCAGGGAGAACCTTAAAAGTGTAAATATCCCCTGCCTTCTTAAAAAAATACAAAACCTGTTATGCAGAAAAGTTGTGCAGAAAACAGTCTGTTGCTCACAACTGAGTAAGCACAGCACATTGCTGTTACCCCCATAGGTGGTGGAGCTCCAGCTACTCCAGTTGGAAGAAGTAGGGTTTTTATGCCAGCGGGGTTGGCCAAAAGCTATCATGTGATAAGCCATACTTCAAAGATGCACAAAAGCAAGTATGACTAGCCTTTAGAACTATTCGTCAGTGCTTCTGTTATACTTAAGGCAAACCATAGGTATATACACTTGTGCACCCTTACCAATACCATTCTCAAACCCTAGATGCCAGTGCTCTCTCAGCATCTAGGTTTCCACCGCTGAAGAGCTCCTGGGGCTTACACTTCTGCTGTTTTGCACACAAAAAAGTGCCTCTGCCCAAGCAGTGCTAAGCTCCGTAACACTTAATTCCATCCTAAATCCTATCTGATGCACAAACTAGGCAGGAAAAAGTCCATCTCAGTAGCAAGGACAAGTGGATCAAACAAATTCAGATATACCCCTTCCCCACCAGCAATGTGACTTTAGACCATGGTACTTTAGTTGAGGGTGTCAGACACATGCTGACTGGCGCAGGGCCTAGCCTGTCATGCTTGCTTGGGGGACACATACAGGATGGGGCATTTCAGGCAAGATAGCCAAGGCACATTGAATTTCTGCCCTTGACAAGTCCCAGCTGCCATCATCTTCCTGTTCTCATGCAATGTGGTGTACCTGTAAAAGACAGAAATACAATCTCAAATTCTCCTCCTGTGTGAGCTGCTTCTAGCAGAGTGAGGCACTGTACTGCCATTAGAAAAGGTACTCCAATGAGATTTCATCAGAAGTGTGGTACAATTTTGTGGTCAGTCATTCTTAGGGGAAATCAATTCAAAATGTGGTAAGTACAGAGAAGAGTTACCAGGTCTGATAGGCTGTAAGTAGACCAGGAGGGCAAACACAAAGGAACTATTTTTAAATAAAGGAGGATTCTGGCAGAAGAACTAAAAGACAAACATTATGTAAATTAATTTACATCAGAAGATTTTTAAAGATTGCAGAGTGGAGACTCCATGATGCATGTGCCTTCCAGGGCAGTGGACTCAACTCAAATGACCCAGGAAGTGACTTTCTTAGTATATGAAAATCAAAGAGGGAAGAAAGAGCTGGAGGTGCTGGTAAAGCCCTTTAAAAAACCGAAGGCTGATGTAGAGAAACTGATGTCCTTTCTCAGCCCCAAGTGACTGGCCTCTTGAGCAAAGAGGTTCCTGAGGAACCTGTCAAAATTAAAGGGACTTAAAGAACAGCTGCTGGACTTGGAAGGCTCTTACCAGGAGAAATGAAATAATTAGAGGGGACCAGTAATCCTGAATGGAAACGGACCAAAACCTTGGTGAACAGTCACGAGTGGGAACGTAGATAAGACCTTGCTTCCCCTATCTCTGTGTTACCTGCTGCGCTGTCTGAAGAAACCCAGAGCTGCTTCAGAGCTCCTTCAGTGAAATCTGCAGTTACTGGCTTCAACTACAACATGACCCAGAAGGTGTAAGATACGAGGGAAAAGGATTAAGCTAACTGAAATCTTACAGATTTCTCCAACCTGGAGTAATGGAGGCTAAAATTCAACTTTTGGGAAGGTATAGCAGGGTCTGTGGCTGCGAAGCGTACCAGAGAGCTGCTGTGAGTCTAACACAAAATGGAAGGCAAGCCTTAAAGGAAGGTGAAGAGGCGTCGTGGTCTGTGTACACCCCACAATCATCGTTTAACCCCAGCCAGCAACTAAGCCCCACACAGCCGCTCGCTCACTCCCCTCCTGGTGGGATGGGGGAGAGAATCAGAAGGGTAAAAGCGAGAAAATTCGTGCATTGAGATAAAGACAGTTTAATAGGGAAAGCAAAAGCCTGCATGCAAGCAAAGCAAAACAAGGAATTCATTCACTAATTCCCATGGGCAGGCAGGTGTTCAGCCATCTCCAGGAAAGCAGGGCTCCGTCACGTGTTAGTGGTTACTTGGGAAGACAAAACGCCATAACTCTGAATGTCCACCCTTCCTTCTTCTTCCCCCAGCTTTATATGCTGAGGATGACATCGTATGGTGTGGGATATCCCTTTGGTCAGTTGGGGTCAGCTGTCCCGGCTGTGTCCCCTCCCAGCTTCTTGTGCACCCCCAGCCTACTCGCTGGTGGGGTGGGGTGAGGAGCAGAAAAGGCCTTGACCCTGTGTAAGCACTGCTCAGCAATAACAAAAACATCCCTGTGTTATCAACACTGTTTCCAGCACAAATCCAAAACACAGCTCCATACTAGCTACTGTGAAGAAAATTAACTCTATTCCAGCCAAAACCAGCACACCCACCCACAATATGTATACACCTGATTAAAGAGCCCTAGAGAGGTGTCCCAAGATAGTTACTCCTGTTTTCCAAACTGACACCCACAAAAAGCCATGTATGTGTAGAGGGCACAAAGAACAGACTGCACATGAAGACCTTGGATTTGCACATGGGTTTCACCAATTTGTTTTGCAGCACTCACTTTGAGAAAGTCAGTCTCAAACCCTTCTCCCCCAGAAGTACCTTAACCCTTCCCAAGGCTGCAGCCTTCCACCTGGAGCCTGCCTCCCTAAAATCTTCCTCCTAACCTCTTCGCAACCCAGAGCTGCTGTTCTCCAACACTATCCCATTCCCTTATTTTAAGGGGCAATCTAATGTGATCAAGATGCTCAGTATGTCTGGGTTGAGGCAGGAGCAAAGTGGAAACCACATTGAGCTCAAGCTAATAATTTTTCTGAAATCCCCTCCCAGCTGGGGTGGGAATGGGGCTGCCTCCCACACACCTGAGCTCATTGCCAGTTTCATTGTTCCCAGTGAAGGCAGCTGCTGTGGGAGAAAGGTAACAGGGCCGGCTCCCAAAGAGAGCTCCGAACAGGATAAACATTTTGAAACACAATCTGAATTAAAAAAAAAAAAAAAAGACTGAGAACAGAAAACTGAGCCCAGGAGTGGCATGTTCACGTTAACACATTACTCAATGGAAAATCTGCTGTAATTGGATCTCTTGGAGCTTTATCAGGGTGAGACTTTCACTCTTAATAGACTGAATGGCAATGATTAAGTATGAAAATGCACACTTAGTTCCCTGTGCTTAGGTCTGTGCTTGGTTAGCACTAGGCCACTCACAAACAGACATAGACTTTTGTTGCTATCTGGTAACAAATTGTATTGGAGGGGTCTACAAGAAACCCACTGAGAACAACTATCCCATAATATAGATATTATGGAAGAGATACTCTGTAATCCTAACAGATTTATCTCATTTTTTCTGGAGCTGAACTTTAATCAGTTCTTTTTTTACACAGGCGTCCTTTCAAATAACAGAGAGGGAAAAGCCATTGCCATTTTCCTTTGTGCTCACTCAGCTTTCAGACTGGGGTGGACATGGGGCCAGCCTTACCCCAGACAGCCTATTTGCAGCTAGCTCAGGCATGGTTACATGAGCTGCAGCTACATTTATGACTTCCATTCAGACATTGCCTCCAAGAGTCATCCTTCACATTACCGTGTCACTTCTCCACACTGACAGTACTTTGCACTACGGGAGCACCTTCAATGTAAGGACTGTAAAGCACTACAACACCAGACTGCTTATGCATTAAGCCTTGCTTGCACTGGCAAGCAATTCCTGTAGTGAATTAAATACCCCTTCCAAGTCCCCAAATAAATTCATGAGACTACAGGAAGCATCTCAAAGGATATGTGGGATCCTTTGCCTTCCCAACCCTCCTCCTTCCCTCACAGATGTATGCAGTGTTGATTATTGCCTGCATTAAGACAAATTATATTTAATAGAACTGAAGCTGTACACATTTTTAAAGCAGACTGGCTCTGTGTGACTGTGTTGAACAAACAGTCGTACTGAGGCAGTAGTTCACAGTTATTGCTTGGTTCTTTGTTTTCTGTTTTTTGATCTAAAAAAATGCTTCCCTATAAAACTTGGGATGCAATAAAAATGAAGATGAAAAAAACAAAGGGTTGTGAAACCATTCAGAACCCTGATTAATAGCAAAAATCCCAGCAGAACTGAGTTCTTTGACTCTCACATTTCTATGTTAAGAGAGACTTCCCAGGAAGCTCATTCTCACATCAGCAGCGTACCCGAGATCCAGAGAGTAAATGAGCAGGAACTCACTGTGGTGCCAGACTTTATCAGCCATTAGAGCAGGAAGGATTTACAGCATGAGGCTGTATAATAAACCATCCTTATGGTGATAAATCATTTCTCAGAAAAGAGAGAGGAATGGGCTGCTGTGGTTAAGACACAGGAGTGGAAATCAAAAAAAAAGCATCATGCAGAAGGTACTGTATATTGTCATGGTGCTGTTGTGTGAGCTTTGGCAATTCACAAATCCTTTTTCTTCATTGCCCATCTTTTGAGTATGATATTTCCTTTGCTCTCATGTATTCATGCCTGTGAAGAGCTCTGGCATTCTTAGGTAGGAGGTGCTGCAGAAGCACAGTTTGGCAATGCTTTTCTGAATGGGCAAAAAGGGTTTAAAATGCATTTTAGGGTTTTACAGGGCTGAAACGTGGTTGAGGAGAAAAATACATTTCTTGGGGGAAGCATAACAATGAATTTTTAATAAAGAATGGTCAAAAGGTCAAAAGAGCACAATGCGACTCCTTTCAAAGTGATGTGATAAGCTGGAACTACACATCTGCAAGAGACTTAACAGGAATAAAGCAAGCATCCTGATTACCGGAGTTAATCAACTGTCATGGCCTCACCAGCACATACTACCCTCCTTGTCAAGGGAGGGGAAAAAATAACCTTAAAAAGGAACAGCATTTCAGGCACACATTCCTGAAAGAGAAGCTCTGCAGCAAACAGCAAAACCAGCAAGTTTGTCACTGGTGAAAATGCAGATCTCATTTACCAGACCTGCAAGAGACAAATCTGAATAGTGGGAAATATCTGTTTAACAACTTCAAGATTCTATTGTTGTCAGCAACAGATCAATCAAGGAAGAGGAGGTGAATAGGAAGAATATACTGGGACCTATCTGTCCTTGGGAACAGACAAGGGGGCAAGAAACAGAAAGTGCTCAGGTATGCCACAGTAAAACTCATACGCACTGTGGACATCCACAGCAGAGCTAGTTGTCCTCAGTTCCCTTTACTAATGAAGGAGATAAACAAGAGTTTCAAGAACACAATTCCTCTCATTCTAAAGCAAACACTTAAAATGGAGATCTGCTGTTTTAAAATGCTTGTTTCTCTTTCGTCTATAAAGAGAGTTGATGACTAACTCAAATGGAGACAGCTCAAATGGTATGAGGAATCCCATCCCAAGATTCATCCCAAGATGAATTTCCTCTTCCAATTGTCCTGCCACAATAATACCTGTCTCAATGACATGGTAATTCTTTACAGAAATAAAGCTGTTGGGAATATTCCTGTCTACCAAAAGAAAGGAAATTTGAGAATGGTGTTTTGCAAACAACAAAAGTGTTTGGACCTCAGAATGGTTTTAACCATTTCCATGTGTTATTATTTCCATGTCCCTGTTCCAAGCACACACCAAAATTGATTGTGAAAACGGTTTTTTGCTTTTTTGCACTCAGTTATTCATAAGCCTGCATGAAAGCCTCAAATTTAACTGTGCATCTGAATTCTAAGTGCATCTGAAATCCTAAAGGATCTCAAATTTGTAATTGGCTATTGTTTAAACAAAAATGAATCCGTGGGAAAACCGCAAACCTCATTGCGATGTTAGGTATGAAACAACGACTGCTTGACAATGGCATAAACAAAACTTGCTAGTATTTGCTGGCAAACTATAAAATTTGCAGATTTAAAAATGGAAATGAGCAGATACTAAAAAGCAAGTCATTGGCCTGGGCTAGAGAGCGTACTGCCTTCTGCCATCAATAAAGTGCAGCAGCACCTTAGGAGAAGGATTGCATGAACTAAATATTTTTACAGAACATACAGAACTTCGTGACACTGAATGTTAACATGATATAAATATTTAACAACCTCTGCCAAGAAAATTCAGGCCGCATGAAACATAGATTAGGATTGTGTGTCATGAGCATATTCCAGTATTAACATTAATGAGATCTAAACTGGGTAGGCAAAATAACAAAATAGTTGCTAGAAAACAGCAGCTAAGCTATCTGCCATGCTGTCTTCATCTGTTTTATGATGGTCTGAGTCCAAGCTGCAGTCAGTGATACTTACCCAAAAGTCAGAGAAGATTAGTAAGTCAGGTGTCCTGGTCCACAGTACTGAGCTGAAAGATAAAGTGGAATTCATTTAATCTGTTAATCAGGATTCTAACATTCAAATGCCCTATCCTGAAGCTTTTCAAACTGACATTGTGTTGAATGATAAAGTTAATACCAGTTGACAGTTTGCCAGAAGCCATTAATTTAAACTCTCAGTTTTGTTTCAGGGCTTGTTAATTTTGTTGTGGCCTTAGAAGAGGAAGAATCCAAGTAAATAACCACCATGTTCCCTATTCTTTCTTTCTTTTTTTTTTTCAAGCAGAAAGGTCATTTGTAAAATTTTCTCCCCACACACTTTTTTTTTAGAAGAAGTAAAAATGAAATTAGACCTTTGTTTATACAATACTCCGCACTGGTCCTGGATTTATTTTTGAAAGTTGGTAAACTCTCTTTCCAATTTAAATTGAATAAATAGGTACAGCTGAGTAAATGGCCAGAGTTAGGCTGTAAGTCATATGTTTTCACTTTAAAATTACATGTAGAGGAACACAGAGAAAGGAAGCAAAGAAGAAAAAGCGTACAGAGGAGAGTTCACTGTTTTCAAGATTAAGAAAATAAAATTACAACAAAATTTGATGCCCGCCACGTTTTGCTCTCACGTAGCAGATGCTGTGGTCAGCTATGGCTGGCTTACTCACCCCAGTGCCTGGATGCAAAGCATGCCTCTTACTAAGTAGCACTTGTGTGTCCTTTGGAAGTATTCTGTATCTCACGTTGCATCAGCTAGATGGATTTTCACCATTTGTTGGCCATGACATGGAGTAGGTACACAAAAAACACTACCAAAATGCCGCTGCAATGCTTCCGTAATAAAGTACTCTGGTCAAAAACATTTCCTTTCTCTTAAAAATAAATCTCCACCCCTATGTAGCAAGTAGCATCTGTAAGTCTTCAAAGAAGGAATCTAGTAATTCTAGTTAATTCTATTATTTCCCTACCAAAAGCACATATTAGACTGTAAGCCAATTCCTTTGTGTACATTAAATAATTAAGGTACTGCAATGAACTAAGTGGTTTCCACAAAAATGAAAATTAAAGGCAATTCTGTGTAGTCAAAAGGGATTTTATACCGTTTTTGTTAAACTGTGAAGAATAAAACAGGCATAATTTTCTTAATATTGGATTTTTCTCCTTGATAATAGGAAATATTAAATATATATAAATCTTTAGACGTATGAAATATAAAAGGAAATATATGGAAATAGTAAAAATCCAGTACAATGGCTTTGTGGAACCTGAAAACAAACAGATGTCTCCGTCATCTTGAAAAATAACTTATGTATTTTTCTGCTGGAAAGAAGCAGTGTAGGCTAATTTGCAAAGAATTTTTGCCATCCTGAAAGAGGACTGTGGAAACAGCTTCTGTATCTGCTCTGAAAACTGCTGAAGGTGCTATGACAGTAGAAAGACATACTTCTTTCCTTAGTGTATACACAAGGCTATTAAACCAAACTATTATGTTTCTTCTCTGTGTTTTATGCCCTAGTGTTACATCATTTGGGACCTGTCTGTAATAGGAATTTAATCTGCTTTCACCACTGCTTTTCTACAGTATTTACAGTAAGCCTTGCTGAATTATTTTCATCCACATTCCACATGAATGCTTTCCCTTTCCTGCTTGTTTGCTCTAGGCAAACACAGAGAGCAGACTTACACTGTGAGATCCAGTTCTCACTTCTATTTAATGGGTCAAACATATTTTCCATATTACGTTGTTCATTATATCTCAATATTTGGTCATAGACTCAGCCACAGATCTAATCACTACATGACAGAAGTGATATAATATATGTGAACCATTTCCAACACATATGGTTAAAATGTTGCTAAAAATATTTTTTTCTGCATAGGGAAATTTCTTGAATAAGCAAATGGGGATCCTTCCCGTTACACATAGCAGAAGTCCAGGATGCTCTCAGACTTATTATTTTACTATTTGGGGTACTCTCAAGCCACAGAAATGCCCAGTTAGAAGACCGGCAGCACGGTTCTCAAAGCAAATATTGTACTGCTTCTGATCTGCAAAAATGAAGTTTTACCTCACCAGGAGTGCGAGGTGGCAGCTCCACACTTTCTAATGGGGACGTCGGGGAAACTTCTCACTGACTCCACAGGGGAGCTGCTCTGTGAGCCTGCAAGCTCCCAAAAGAGAAAGATTGCCAGACAAATAGAAAACAAAGAGTGAACAGTGGTCGCCTTATGAATATCCCTGTTCACTACAGATATGATATACATCTGTATATAATATATACAGATATATTTCATTCTGTAGTGAACAAAAAGCTCTGAAAGCTCTTTTAGACTAGATGAATTAGTGAGTTAGAAGTACCGGTTTATCGATCCTCCATGCACTATCTTTCAGAACACAGTAAGTTACATTGATACACTAAGTTTCAGCCTAGGGCATTTTCTGGATTTCTTCTAAAAATCAGGCCTTTCATCACCATTTTCCCCTCTGCCATCTACCCAACCTCCAATGAAACCTCCAAGCATGGTATCAAAACCCAGAATGGTGGTTTTCTAAAGCAAAGTAATTTTCTCCATTTCTAGCAAGAGTAAACATGAATTCTGGGCCTGGATTTCTGTTTTGACTTTTTATTGTTTGTTAGCCTTCAAGAAGAGAAATATTTAGAGCAGGTGGCCTGTGTTAAGTCTACATGTAATCAGATTTCTATAAACATCTGCCTTGCACAGACATGCTAGCTTTTACTTTAAGAAAATGTAGTTATTCCCAAGTAGAGGGTTATGTATGTGAACCACTGATCTCCAAATCATCATTATACACATATACTATTGAAGAAATGTGTTTGTACATAGCTTTTAATCTTTAACTATATTCTGGGACTTGATGATATTTGGTAATCAGCAAATTTCAAGGTTTGTCTGAATGCAACGTAGAACATACAGTGTCCATCCCTCCACACACTCTTTATTATGGCAAGGCAAAGGGACAAGCTATGCCTCTCACTGGGGGAAGAGCATCACTCCAGAACAAAGCTGTACCCTTTACTTTTAAGCCATCAAGGATCTAATATTCGAAGGATGGAATTGTTTATTATACATATTGCTAAAGTGTTTCCAGTGATGTGCTACCCTGCACAATCTAGGATAGCTGCTAGGAATAGAAACTGTACTCATAAATAAAGCCTCCACCCCCAAAATGCCAGGAGGCATGAGTTTGGTTCAAATTCTTGCAGTTTTTGCTTGACTGATCCATTCAACACCGGGAGTGATGAAACAGTGCAGCAGTCATGAAGCATATACATTTTATAATCAGCAATATTAGAGATCCAAGAGTTCAAAACACCAGGCCCAAAATATACCAGGAGAGGATCAGAACAACATGTGCAACTGTCAGTCCTGAAGGATGCTGTGCCTTTGGCTCGCCCAGCCTCAGGGTGAGCTGGAAAACAGCAGCTGAACCTACGGTGCTGTCATTTTTGTTAATGAGGACAAGTACTAAAAGCTGCACATTTATTTAGCAGGGAACCAAGCAACATCAGCAAGACTTTGGCAGAATTAGAGTAAACTATACCTGGCAGGTTAGCCAACATGATAACCATAGCCAGCATCTGGTAACGGCCACTGCAAGGGGCTGGCAGCGGGTGGCTGTCCCTTGGGCCTGAGCTGAGACAGTTCCTATCTCATGGCACTGGCTATAGAAAGCTCACTGAAAATGGTGTTGCTTGTTTTCTGGTGGCCACTCCAGGAAAAGGGACAAATACTTGAGCAGCCAGGTGCTACCTGAGCTTTGAAACTGGAGACACATAGAGGTTAACTCAATATATGTCATCCTGTGAGAACTAGACTAAATTAAAATGCCTGGAACCAACTTCAATTTGGGGGGGACGGGGAACTGGATTGTTGCACACAGAATAAATGGGAACTAATTTGTTTCTATAGAAGTAAAATGCTGACTTGTAGCAACAGCACTAGAGAGGCAAAATAAATGTACTTTAGCAAAAACTGTGTCCAGGAGATCCGCTGGGGAACTCAGAGGGTGTGACAAAGGAGACTAAGGGAAACAACAGCAGAACTACAGCTTGAGCAAGTGACAGTTCAGATGAACTTCAGGTACACTCTTATCAACCGACATGCAAGTCCCATGTCAGTGCCTTTCCTTGTGTGGTTCTCAGGGGGGCTCAGACCTCAAACTTCACCTGAAGAAGTTCTTGGCTTCTACCTGCAGCACTCACAGCCACTTTAGGGGGCCCACCCAGCAGATATTTCTTGTGGCATCAACGCATTAGGCCTGACCATGTCTACAAGAACGGTATTAAAATTGTTGCCTCGGTGCATTTCTCAGTGCTGCTCTCTGTGCAGTTGTCACCTGAGGTCAAGCTGGAGCTCACTCGGCCGTCACTGCAGCAGTGCCAGCCTTCAGCCTCAGGTCAGCTCTGGCTCCAGGGCTTGCAGGCAACCCCTAGAGCTCAGGCTGTGCATTTACTCCTCTGTGTGGCCACTGCAAGGTGTGATACATGGATTCCACCTTCTGCTGCTGATCCAATACAAAAGTCGCTGTTTAAATATTTACCTATCACACCCTCTTCTATTTTGTGTCTCAGGCTCTAACAACTGTCAGCTATATTTTTGTCTTTTCATTTCACATTATCAATTTACTTTTGATTGTTAGTCACAGCAAAAGGTCACAGAAGATGGAACATTGCTAGTTTAAAAAGTAGCTGGAAAATACTGAAAATGCTGCCAATCTACAGCTGATGAAACTTTCTAACTTTGTTAGTTTTCTGCATAGGAAATATTGCTGTGCTGAACTAAGACTTTACTAAAATCAAATCAGTGTTCAGCTGGTGGAAGCTGACTTTTATTTATAGCACCCAAAGCCTTTTTTAAAAAGCCCACCCAGCAAGAATTTCTATTTAGCAGCAGACTGGGGCACTTTTTCAGTAGCTTTCCTTGGGAGAAAGCCCTCAAGACCCAAGAAACTCACAGCCCTGCATTGGTGTGTGTCCACACTTACTCAATAATGAACAGCCATGTTAAACAACCGAATGCACAATTTTACAGGAAAGCACTTTGCAGTTTCAAACATTGGTCTTCCCAGTTTAAAATCTGACCCCAAATTAGTTTTGTGAATTGAGAAATAAACAGACTGGTTTTACAAACAGAGATAGATCAGTAAAGTTAGCATACTGAAACTCAAGTTTGCTGTCCCTGTTTTACATAAAGGAAATATTGTAAGTGAAAGATTGCAAATATCAACCCCTTATTCTAAATATCCATCTCTCCATTCTGTTTCACCCTGCATTAATTGAGTAACACACTGACAATCATACATTTTTCCTTGTCATATACTTCAGCCGTTGTGAAACTCGGATAAACACAGGTACCAGGGGATTTGAAAAGGGAGAGTTACAGGGAAAGGACAGCCGCACCACTTAATATAAGCTATAGAAATAATTTGAAGAGCAGCAGTGAACCATGGAATATATTTATTATCTCTCTTCACATCTCAAACTTTCTTCACAAAGAGATTGTAATAGAGCAATAGACACAGAGATGAACAGATCAAGCAAAGAGAAGTATATCCAGTGGGATCATGCAATTGCCTACTCTAATCCCAAAGAAGAGAGAGATTGCTACATCTCTCTCATGCTTCAGATACTCCAACTTTTTCCTACTTTTGTCAATATGTTTAAAATACAAGATTTATGGTGATCTACCCTGAAATGGAGCTTACCTTGGTAGAGCAGGCATGAGAAGATTAAACCAGAACAGTGATCTGGAGATAGACAGTTTCTCAAGATGGAGAAAAAAAAACATAAAAGAAAAAAAAATATTATAGCCACTGAGAAGATGACCCAAAGACAAATGCTTTACACCCCACCCTGATGCCTGTGACATGGACATCCCGGGAGGTGTAAGCAAGAGGACTGAAAATATTGAGTTCCCCACCATAGCACACACAAAGCTGAGTGCTCAGGCCCTGTGCGTTTTAGCACCTCAACCCACAAGTTGGCGGCTGAGATGGGTGCTGCTGTGTCGGGCACAGAGGCCTTGCAGACAGCAGCATGATGGCAGCAGGTACAACCCACCTTCTCACCTACAGTGTTACAAACAGATGTGCTTCCCCAGCACCGCTTCCTCTCATCCTTGTAACAATGCACCATTAGGGAGGTGGTTTGTGTCTGTAGCTGTGTGCATTTGCACACACGTGTATGTTTAGCTAGTTCTTAGTTATGTCTATTGGCTTACGATTATTAAAAATACATTGCACCAGGGAAATTACACCCCTGTGCTTTAGCCTGGGCTTTTGAGGATGCAGGAACAACTCTTTAGTGAAGAATTTTTTGTTTCCTACCTTGCTTTCACCCCAGGGTGCCTAGACAAGAAAGCAATTGCAGTTTGAAAACTGCTTAGTCCATGGTAGCACAGCAGCAAAACTAACCTTGAAAACTTGCAAGCCAAACTTGGCAGCCAAAAGGGCCAACCACGCCCTGGGGTGCATCAAGCTCAGCATTGCCAGCCGGTCAAGGGAGGTGATTGTCCCACTCTGCACTGCACTGGCGTGGCCCCACCTCAAGTACTGTGTGCAGTTTTGGGCACCTCAATATAAGAAGGACATGAAACTATTTGAGTGTGTCCAGAGGAGTGCGACCAAGATGGTGAAAGGTCTTGAGGGCACAACTTACGAGGAGCTGCTGGGGTCACTTGGTTTGTTCAGCTTGGAGAAGAGAAGGCTGAGGGGTCACCTCATTGCCGTCTACAACTTCCTCAAGGGGGGCAGTGGTGGGGGAGGTGCTGATCTCCTCTCTCTGGTGACCAGCGATAGGACATGCGAAAATGGTATGAAGCTGCATCAGGGGAAGTTCAGCTTGGACGTTAGGAAAAGATACTTCACTGAGAGGGTGGTTGGTCACTGGAACAGGTTCCCCAGGGAAGTGCTCACAGCACCAAGCCTGTCAGAGTTCAAGGAGTGTCTGGGTGATGCTCTTAGTCATATGGTTTAGTTTTAGGTAGTCATGTGAGGAGCCAGGAGTTGGACTCAGTGATCCTTATGGATTCCTTCCAACTTGAGATATTCTGTGATTCTGTGATTCTATGAACCCATCTAAGTCTGCTAATCTCTGTGTGGAAATAGCTCCAGTTATAACAACTATTGTCTCTGCTCAGTACAAGTAACTCAGGCCGCCTCCTTCCAAACCTTGCAGCCTGTGGCTTCCTGGGCAGCGCCTCACAGAGACATGTAGCCATGAAACTTCACAGAAAACGCCATATGAGAAGGGATTTGTTACTGTTATACAAGGGCCGTTTTCAGTTATGTGGTGATATACACAACTGTTGCTGTTTCCATTTCTCCCCACACATCATTGGTGTTATTTGAATTAAACTCATGCTACTGATCTCTTCCTGAGAAGCTAATGGAGCAGATGTTATTTGGAACATACTAAATGGAAACATGGCACGTATTTTTTTAATGGACTATGCAGATTTTTGTGAAGCAGAACTGAGGAAATCAGCCCATTACTATTTCTGGCTTTGCTGGCCGGATGTTTTTAGCATAATGTTTACATACAGAAAAGCCAAGTCCTACAACTGCAAAGGCTAGCACAGCCCGGCATTCAGACAGGACAGGCAGAGGGTTGGCTGGGGAATACTGTAATAAACTGAGTGAACAGTGGATGTGGCCATGCTAAAATCTAGATTTTATTCCCATCCTTGCCAGAAATTACTTTTTTACAACCTGTGCATTATGTAACTTGCAAAATGGGTAAAAGATGCTTGCAAACTGGGGGCCAGAGGCGTTGCAGCAAAATAAATGTTAGGAATAGAACAGAATTATTGGTAGCAATTGGTAGACAACATCAATTTACAACCCCTTGGTTCCCAGACTAATGCAGTGTTTTTCTAAGACACAGGGTCTCAACTTCTCTTGAAGAGTTGGGGGAAAGCAAGAAGGAGCTCATATATAAAAGGCATATATCATGTGTGTTGCTCTGAAGAGCTACTGCACAGAGGCAACTAAAGCACTGTCATTAAGTCACCTGTATGTTTTCATGTAGTACTGGGCAGATGTGTAATATCTTGCATGGACCAATTTAAAACCTTGAAGAAAACAGATGGCCTTTAGGACACGCAAGCCCTTTTTAGTCTGAAAGACAGGCATTAAACCTCAAGCCAAGCACCAGGTGAGAACAACAGCTCAGCACCACTGCTACAGGATCAAGAGAGAAACAAAATAAAATTCACCGATAGAGTACCCAGGCAGCACGGACTGGTTCTGTCACTGGTGACTGACCAGACAGACTGGCTCAGAGAGTATAATGCCATCAAACAGTTAACAAATGAGGTACAAGAGACTTACCCTCAGTCTTTACTTCCTATGCAACTGTGTTTGAAGTACTTAAGTCAGCCTCACTGGAATTTTTTTTAAATGAAATAAAATCTTCAGTTGTTGATAATAATAGCAATAACAGGATCAATGCAGACAGTGGTTGATTTAGCAAAAGAGAAATTTTCTGCTCATTCTAGCATAGCTCATAGACTAAGCTGAGCCAGCCAGTCTGAATTAAAACACCAAGTACTTGGGATAGGCATTTTGCATGTGTGCATGAAGATCTACACTTGAAAGGTAAAGCAAAAGTTCGGTGGTGGAAACAAGCCTTTAAACAGGTCAGTAGAGTCCTGGTGAAGTCAATTGCATGAAACTATGATGGAAAGTGAAGATGCAACATGAATTTAGGTAGGTAAAACAATTCAATTCTGGGTCAATCATAGAATCATAGAATAGTTTGGGTTAGAAGGGACCTTTAAAGGTCATCTAGTCCAACCCCCCTCCCATGGGCAGGGACATCTTCAACTAGATCAGGTTGCTCAGAGCCCCATCCAACTTGACCTTGAATGTTTCAAGGGATGGGGCACCTACCACCTCTCTGGACAACCTGTGCCAGTGTTTCACCACTCTCAGTGTAAAAAATTTCTTCCTTATAACTAGTCTAAATCTACCCTCTTGTACTTTAAAACCATTCCCCCTTGTCCTGTCCCAACAGGCCCTGCTAAAAAGTCTGTCCCCATCTTTCTTATAAGCCCCCTTCAAGTACTGACAGGCCGCAATAAGGTCTCCCTGGAGCCTTCTCTTCTCCAGGTTGAACAACCCCAGCTCTCTCAGCCTTTCTTCATAGGAGAGGCGTTCCATCCCCCTGATCATTTTTGTGGCCCTCCTCTGGACCCACTCCAGCAGGTCCATGTCTTTCCTGTGCTGAGGACCCCAGCTCCGGACGCAGTACTGCAGGTGGGATTTAATCAGGGCAGAGTAGAGGGGCACAGAAGAACACAGCTTTTTGATATCTGAAGGTGTTGTAAAGCCATCTTATTTTGCATCTCTTCCTACTGACAAGGACTGGGAAGCTGTGTCCTGCCCTTTATCCGGCCCTATAACAGGCAAGTGTTTGATGTCAAGACACCTGACAGTGACTGCCATGTCAAACAGTCATTTGCTGGATTTTCTCCTGGCAATCACATCGCAGATAACTCTCTATTTTGCCATCTGATCACTGGCTACTGTGCTGAATTGCTCTCTTCATTAATCTTAGCTTTCCCAGAGACAAGGTCACAGGTTTTTCGACTAGTCTCGCAGATCAGCTCTGCCTTTGCTCTAGAATTCACTGTTTTGGGCTAAAAGGGACTCTGAAATTCAGTAGTCAGTGGACGAGCCAGTGATATTAGTATCAAAGGTTTCCCTTTTATGATAATCCAGTGGCTAGGCAGAGCGTTGGGTGGCAAGGCACAGGCTGATCATGAAAATCAAAGGGCGTAATATCAGGCCTAATTGCATCTAGAGCCACAAAAAATGAGTCTCATTTATTTTGCTTTCTGTATTAATAAAGCTGCAGCTCATTACGTAAACCATGTGCCGTGTCCTCAGTTGGATGCATTAATGCAATCCTCTGAAGAAGGAAGGTTGATTTTTTTATATTAAAAATGGGAACTCTTCTTCTTTTGCTAAAATCCCTTTTTCCCTCTTTTGCCAATTTCCATTTAGTCACACTCTCCTCAAATCCACTTCTTACTCTTCAGTCAAAAATGTAACTAAGGATTTCCAAAAGGGCAGAGCCATGGGGGAGGGGAGAGTTGACAGGAACAAGAAATTATTTTCTCCAGCATTTCATGATCATTTTTTAAGTACTTCTTTTGATTTCTCTTCCTTACACCCATGTAACTTCCCTGTGTAAGCAAGAACAGATGTTGCAACGGAGTTCACCCTTTGACCCTGAGATCTCATTGCTTCTTTTCTCTGGTGTATGTTTGGATTCAGAGTGAAAACCCTACAAAAATGCAAGGGGGTGGGGTAAGATGTGTGGCAGGGGAAGAATCTAATTTTGGAAAGTCTTCCCTAGCAAACCTGCCCCGACTTCCACTTGTCTCACTTTATTTGTGAATGTCTCAGTCCCACAAGCTGAAGACATCTGAAATGCACTCAGATACCACACTGAGCGGCATCGTATCAGAGTACCCAAGAGCATAAACTAGATCTCCTTCTCTAAAACTATTTTCAGAAGACATGACCTATTGCCATTCGTACTGTGCATAATGTGTTGCAGCAGATGACAGCCCCTTGTCCACATTAGCCCCATGCACAGACCCCTCTGTAGAGAGCTATGTCTTATAGATCTGCAACTCTTTCTTCCATACAAAAAATTCGTACTCATCAGCAATTAAAAAAAAAACCTAACCCAAAAATCTATTGCAATACTATCACTCCCCTTCTTGCCCTGTTTTTTTCCTCTCGTTTTTGCCATTATTTTTGCACAGACTCTGCTCAGGCTGCCCCGACTACACTCCCGTTTCTGCCCAGTTTGGGACAAGTCCACTGCTCTGCTCCTGTCCACCCTCTCCCAGCTCCCTGTCCTTTTCACACCCAGCTGGCTGGAGGCAGGGTGGGGAGGGCAGGCGTGAAGCCAGCTGCCGGCGTCTGCGACAAACAGCTGGCAAGGGCTGAGGAGCTTGCTGAGAGCGGCTGCTAGCCATGCTGTGCAGGGCTGCTGGCAGGGACCGTAGCTGATACGGTTTGAAAACCGAGCCCTGCCCCAAGGAAAGCAGGACATGTCTCTGCAGCTAGTGTAGGGTCCCGTGAACATCTCCACTCCCACAGCTCCCTTCTCAATGCTGTTTTTTCTCTCCAAATGCATTGCTTGCAGCCAGGACCGTGGATCCTCATCTGGCTGCAGGAAGAAAGTGTTGTCATCCTCCCACGGGCTTCCCGTCCCCATGCTCCCTTTTGTGCTGCTGAGTGAGTAGCGCTGCCAGTGACATGCAGATGACAATGTTGGGTCCTTGCCCCTACCAGAATCGACTCATGCTCCCTAGGAAAACCCACTCCAAGAGCTGCAAGAAAGAAAAACAAACAAGAAAACCAATGCAATTACAGCCATTATATCTCAGCACATAATTCTGAACTTTTTACAGCCCTTTGTCTGGCCTGGTTTTGTTTGTTCAGAGGACCTTTCCCCGGGGAGATTACTTCTCAGCCAAATGCCCTGTCAAAAAATTTCTCAGCAGCCATGGTTTTCCACTCTGTTCTTTTCCTCTTTATGCTTATTTTGATATACCTAAAGTGAACCTCCACATTCTTCCGCACATATACGTCTTAAAGTATTTGTTGATTTGATACGTCCATCCATCTTAACCATCCAAATACCTTGTTTTCTAACAACTAATGTCTGAGAATTGCCTTTCTAAATCTTGATACTAAATATAATTCTCTGAGGCATTTAAGCTCCTTAGAATATGAATTCTTTGTTTACATACGTCCCCTGTTAAAAAAGAAAAAAAAATAAAAATCAATATTTAACAGATGCAGAAGGGTACCTTGGAAACTAATATTCTCTAAAATGAAAGAGCACTTTCTGAGAAGGGAGAAAAGACTAGAGATTAGAGCTGGCAGCTCTCCATTGTGTGGCCACTTACTGTCACAGAATCCAGCAAGAGACGGCTCCTGCCATTTCCTTTTGATTTCTCTGTGTAAATCTGCTCTCACCTAAAGCTTGACCACATGACAGTACATACTCACATTAAACTGATTATTTCTGTCTGAGCTGGGTGTAGAAGGCGCAGTCTTAACTTCCACATAAAAAATGTCCCTTCCGGAAATACCCCCATTCACTGCAGAAGGAGATGCATTTCACATCCCTAACAGACCCCTGCATTTTATGTTAACTTCTTGATGATAACCAGGCAAAAGGCAGTCCAGCCTAAACATCTGTGTTAGAAGTTGATTAAAAAGTCCAGATAAGGTAGCCAGACACACAGATTAACCTAAAAATCTACAGGTTTCCTATCCTATAGATCAGATTAAAATCTTACTGTTCCTAAGCAATATCAGCCACTTGCCACAAAACATGTTCACAAATTTACTTGAGTAACCTGGAAATAGTCTGTAGTTAACCAAGCTTCATCGCGGTACAAAGGGGTAAGAGATGATTCATACCCTTTCGAGCTGGTGCTCCCCACAGGTAGAGTGCAAGCACAGAAAGTAAGAGCAGCTGGGTTTGCACAGTGGAATAAATACCCTGATTGCAGAGATTTCTCCTAGTGATAAGTAGGCCTCCCTCTTCCTGCATGTAACTGGAGAAAAGTGGTGCATCTTGAGGGTGGGACTATGAACGAGTTGGATTAAAGTACTGAGCGTCCTGCTGGTTGATTCAGCAAGCTATCTCTGCAGTCCCCTTGGAGCGAGAGAAGTATGGCTCTATTTCCTCCTTTCTCTAACCTCACAGCTGTTGGGTCAAAGGATGCTTTAAATCCACCGATCAAGCAAAAATTTATAGCAAAACCCAATCAGATGCATTTTATTAATCTCTTGCAGAAGATGCTGACATTATACAAATGCAGGTTTATAGCTATTTATTTGGAAATTTAAGCTATAATAGAACAAAGCAGATAAATCAGTCAGACCAAGTATGTGAACAGTTGTAGAATTTCAAGAAGGAAAGCCTCTTTATAGCATGGACATGACCCAAAATTATTTAGAAAGTCTTATTAAAAGGAACAGGATGCAGCATTTCAAATGTTTCACCATCTCCAGCTTTGGGATAAAGGATTCAGGAACTCATAAAATTAAGCTGTTCACATTGTTGGTTGCACATCATCTCTGAAGCCACAAGGAAGTACCTATCATCACTTTATTTGACTTTCCCTCTCAGGTTTGTGGTATGCTGTTGGACTGCACACAAGAATGGAGTTCAGAAACTCCCAATTTGTGTATGACCTTATACAAGTTACAAGCATTTCTGAACAACCCAGAGATCCTCATACCTAAAAGTTACAGGGCAGCACCCTGCTGTGCTGGGTCGCATACATACAAGGACTGTTTTGAAAAGCTCACTAGCTGAGTAACATAAGAAACAGTCCTTGCAAGCACACAGCCAAGGGACTCCAACAAAGAGCAAGACCATTATGGCCAACAGGACACCCGATGGTCTTAAAGGAGTAACTAACAAGAAACTTCTCAATAAAGCCAGGGTGAAAGGATTCTAGGAGAAAAGGGGAATGGGAAGGCAAGCCAAGGGAAACAGAAAGGTCTTGTGCCATTTTTGTCAGCTTTGATGAAAAGCAGTGAAGACTGTGGGAACACTTACAGGATGACTAGAAGAGTCTTAGTAGTATCCCAAGAAATACCCCTTTTTGATGCTATTTTTGACTAGCATTATTTTGGTTCAAATACTATCATTTGTTATATTGTCATTATCTACTATATCATCATATACAATCTACCCTTCTAACTTCACTTTTACATTTGTCTTTTTGAACTGTATGCACTCTTCAACAGCTGACCTAGGCAATGTAGCTATTCTAACGTATTTCTCTTATCCCTCTGAAATCTGCTTGCACCTGTGACACCAGTTCTTTATGGTTTTTTTTTCTATTTTCCATTTTCATATTTGTGTATATTAAATTTAAGCATGGAGACTATAAAAGTGTCTGCTGAGTTTGCTTTTCTGTTTCCAAGGTTAGAGATCTCTCTACCAGTTGTGCTAGCCTGAGTCTCAAAAGCTTGAAATCTGGTTATTTAAGGGGAGTCCACAGAAATGTAGGATATCTTCCCTCTTCTCAATGGTCAATATCACAAAGCTTCTCTAAAAATTCAAACATGGACACTGTCTTCATAGCTGTGTCAAACTTTGGCCCTGCTGCTCTATGGAACAGAAGATCAATGGAGTTTCCATTTCTTTGCGTAACTTTGTCAACACATGTAATTATCTTTCATCTATTTCAGTGAGAATTTGGGAGTACCATCTGCTCTCATTTGAAGGCTGACCGATAGATTTTCTTCCAGAATCCTTTCCAGCCTTGTGTGCATCCACATGCTTTTGTTCCCTGCTTCTATTTAGTGCGGGCCTAGCATCTCACAGTAACGTGTTGTCATTTGGTTCATAAAAACTAATATTCTTTGTGTTCAAGCAAATTTCATGTTCTTCTCTAATGGCTTTCTGTCTGCCCTCAGATCACTCTGTCTTATCATCTCTCTCAGTGTCACAATTACCTGAATAGTATCTGTGTTCTTCTTTACACTCCAGTCTCGGACTATTGTAGGCTGTTCCATCTTCTTTTTCTGCTGTGCTTGGTTTCCTTTTTTCCTTTGCCACCTATCTTCTTTCTGGTTTTGCCTGTCATTCTTCTGCACAGCAAAACTATCCATTAATTTTATTTCTCTTCACTAGGCAAACTCTGTCTTCTTCCCGTAACCATGTTTTGCCACATGCAACTCTCCTTAACTAGCTGTCTGACTTTCACATCTTCTTGTTTGGAAGATGACTTAGCTTGACTTCAGGCCCTTGTTTAAACTCCATGAAATCCACTGTCCTAGCACCTCCTCCATCTGCTACTGGAGCACCTCTTGCCTAGGAAATGTGTATTAGGAACCCCCTTCAGAAAAATGTAGACCTCATGGTCTTTTTTCTCCCCAAGATGCACTCCATTTTTTTTCTCAGTAGCCACACCCCTTTCTCTTCTTAATTCCTGCTCTTAAAGTAGAAAAGAAAATCCCACAAATCATATCTTAGAGTCTTTCAGATACCTAATCCCATTTCCTATTTTCTGTATGGTATTTCATTAAAAATACATAACTTGAAGTCACGCACAGCAAAATGGCAATTATACAAGGAATATTCCTTTTAATGTCACAGCTGAACATTTAGAGAAAACATCCACATTGATATAATTTATAAATACAATGTTTATCACTATGTTGCCACTGTTATGATTCAGTGAAAATAATTTCTGAGATTTTTCACTCCTATGGCTTTCCTGCTCACAGGAAACGCCTATGTGAATAGCTGTCAGAATAAAAGCTTTGCCTTTCCAGTTCTCACTCTCATTTGCTGCACAGCACTGTGTGTTGTTCACTTAATGTGTTTCACACAAGAAGTTGCTGCAATTCAAGTTTCTTAACCACAGATACATTTTTCAGCCTTCTCTGACATTTTCCATTTTTCCTCCACAAAGCCTTTTCTGAATTCACCGGCTATTGCTCTATAAGGAGATATGTTATTTATATTGGATCTACTCCTTAACCTTACTTATTTGATTTTACCTTATCTGACATCTTGTTTCTCAGCCCACATATAGGTATGCAAATCTGCTTAGAGTATTTCCCATTTCTTCATAATTTTTAGTTCCCACAGTTGCGTATCTTGTACAGATTTATTCAACTCCCTATTCACTGCTGACATCTTGACACTAGCAAACAGCCGTTCACTGCAAATCTTTTCCCATGACTTAGCTTGGGAATCAGTTTTTCCCCATTTCCTTTGTCTGCCTGTAAGTTTAAGCACCGAACGTTTTCCTCTGCAGCAGGCACACTGGTCTAAGACAACTGAATTAGACTTCCTCACATCCTGCACCCTAATGATCCTACCAGCCCAGGACCACAAGGAAGCCCATCCAGGCAGTAGATCCTGGCACAAACCCTCCTCTGCAGAGGCAAAAAAATCAAGTTAATTGAATCAAATGACTTTGAAGCCCCCAATCACCGTACATGGAAGGACCTCATCAGTATCTCCACTATTTCACAGTTTATTTCTTTCAGACTCCTCAGATTAATACCATCTGCTCCTGGTAATTCACTGCATTTGTCTTTCTCAAGTTGCTTCGTAACTTCCTCCTGAGAGACTGCAATCTCTCTTAAGGCCAACGTCTGATTTCCCATAGGAAATGCCCTCTGAATAGCACCTTCCACGGAAAACACAGATGCAGGAAATTTGTTTGACTTCACTCTTAGCTAAGCCTCCTTTCCAGCTGGCTCCTCATTGCCTGACGGTGCACAGTCACTCATGCAGTTTTCTAAGCACTAACAGGTACCTGTCAGTTACTTGTCTTGGAAATATTTTTGTATTTTAGACAAAACTTTCCTGTACATACATAGCACAAAATCTCTTTTTAGTCTCAAAGTTTCTTTATAGTGTTTATCCCCAACATTTGTCTAGGTAGAATGTTTCAGATGAATGACTAAGAATTCTAATAAATATTTTCCTTATTTTTACTCATTTTTCTTTATGTTCACCACCATTATGTCTCCCAGGAGTAATTTCTATTTATTAGAAGCAAGTTGAGCCTTCTACATTCCTCACTTCAATTAACTCCTGCAATTACATGATGAATCTCTTCCTTTTTCACAGTCTCCAAAATGAGTTATCAAATAATCAGTTACTTTTGCTCTCAGTAAACTGCTCCAATTTGCCATTCTGCAAAGGCCAACAAGGTGATGCACTAATTATGCATCGCTAGAGCTGCCAGTTTAGTAAGTATTTTACGAAGGAATGGCTTTGGCCAAGACAATATTTTGGGTTTGAATGTCATGTAAGGGTGCTGCTTGTTCAAACAGAGCCAGTAACATTATTTAAATCTCACTGACTCAGAAAAATATGGAGAGGCATGCAAATTCTGCTGTCAAGCCAACAAAGTAAACAAAGTAAGACACAATGAGATTAAAAGATGGGATAAAAGTCTGAGATCAAAGTAACCTCGTCAGAAACTCTTACGCACCAACAGTCACTTCTCATGCAAAACGAGTTGCAACTATACTGAAATCAGACAGGTAGAAAAAGCAATCCCCAGAACAACCAGAATTGTTGGTTTCCAAGGGGTTTACAGCATCAAATACAACTCCTTATAATACTGCTATAAACAGTTTGGAAACTAGTAAATGCTACAGAGAACAGGTGTAGAGTACTTCTCGTAAGGATTTCTAATTAATAGGCAGCTGTATTCTGTAGTTCTGTTTTGCAGCTACGGCAGATCCAACAGCAGTGAACCCTGTTCTCTAATTATGATGTGCAAAGTGGCTTAATCAGTTTGCAGTCTTTCCTTTTTAGGTAAATGAAAACAGGATTAAATAAACAAAAAGGTAGGAGGGTATCCTCTGAACAAAATAATTCCTAGCTAGGTAATGCTGAACTGTCATCAACGTCTGATGACAGTGTGGAAAGAATCAATCACAGAGTACTTTTGTGAGGTTTGGAAGGAAGAATTTGTGTAAAGATAATATTTAATGAATACACTCTTGGTAACATCACCTAATACCTATAGGATGCCTTTTCTACAGCTTCCGATATTATTTATAGTGAATTTTTCTACAGTAAGTATATTATTTACATTCTTTATAATCAATTCTTGTAGAAACCTAGTAAATTCTCTAACACTGGAGTCAATTGTGTGACTCTATGATTTTATCAAATTCCTTGACTCACTGAGTTTCCATTGGTTTTGTCAATACAGGTGGAGCTTAGAAAGATTATAAGGAAATTAATCTGCAGATTGTATCAATGGTATGGCCATACCAGTCAAGAAAGACAGAAGAAACTTTCTGGGAACCAGTCATGGCCTGACTTACTGGTGACATTTATTTCTACCTACCATTTGAAAACTGGCTCATGTTTTGAAGCATACAGGAATATTATGCCTTCAAACCTTTATTAAAATTATTCCCTAGAGAATTTCAGTTATTTCTTCAAAAGTTTCCTACTCTATATGAGATTATTTGTAAACTCTATTTCCAAAGTTGTTGCAGGTTTTCCAGGTATTTCTCACCTTGTAGAATAGCTGCAGATTATGCAGCAAGAGGAAGTACTTTTTCATGTCCATTTGATATGTACTGTCTTCCAATTTCATTGAACATACTCTTGTTTCTGTGTTCTCAGAATGGGTGTAAAAATAGTGCTCATTCACCTGGTGTTTATCGGTTATTTCTTAGTACATTTTTATTATGACCCTTTTCTCTCTCTTCTGCCCTAAAGAAAACAGGTCAGGATATGAATTAACCATTTTCCTTTTTCTAAATTCATGTCAAGAATATATCCCTTCCTGATGAGATAGATAACCTGAATTAAACATATTATATAGTATTATTTCTGTTCTGAAATAACTACTGATTTATGTAGATGGCTTTATAATACTACCAGAATCATCATTGTCCCTTTTCTAAAATATTGCTGAGGCTGGGGTTTTTTACTGGTTTTGTACTTCGGGTAGAAGTCATAATTATGTTCCCATAATAGTACTCAGGTGTCTTCCCTGAGTTAATTTAGAATTCAGCAAGGCGTATGACTAATTAAAACTTCATTTAAGAACCAGATACTCTTGAGGGCTGTGCATAAATTACTTTATGACATTTTTAAACATACAGAAAAATGATCTGTGGGGTATGTCAGCTGCTTCACGCCTCTACTGTCTGATAAGCAATTAAATTTTTTAAAAGTATATCCTTCTCTATCTTAGACTTTTGAGTGTATAGAATGAGCAACAGATAATATTTTTTTTAATGTAAAAAAAAAAGGAAATTAAGAAGCCATAACCTTCAATCTAATGTTAGTTGTTTTAACTATTGAGACAAATTTTACAAGAAAAGGCCAGGGAAGAGACTGCAACGTGGCTATCTAAAGCCAGACTGGTCTTGAATACAATCACTTGATTCTTGCTTATAGACTCAGAAGATTACAGACCCTGCAGGTAACAAAACATGGCTCTGGAACTGAAAAGGAATATAAAGTTATAAATAGAAATTCACTGTCAGACATTTCTTCAGCATCAATGGAGATGACACACAGACAGAGAGGAGATTAAATCTACAGGAGACCTGGGGTATATTAATTAAGTGTCTGACATTACAGAACACGTTTGGGGTAAACATAACCAATCTCGTCCTCGTGAATTGATTTTCTGATAGTGTCTTGAAGACTAGTGGCCAGTACCCTTGATAAAAATCTTTACATCTACATTACTTAGTGAAATCAGGAAATAAACGCCACATTCTGGGCATTTATTAGATTTAGCTCAAATGCCAAGTTCTTGCATGGCAAATGGCCACTTTCTCTAGAGTTACTGAACTTACTCCCTATCAGATGGAAAAGCAACTGTGAAAAATCTTTACATAAGCCTGCTGGGACTCCATCAAAGCCAGGTGTTTTGGCAAGAGAGAATTCTTCATCTGATCTCCAAGTTTCCTAAAACATTGCTGCCTTTTCTGATATTAGCTAGAAAAGACAGGAACTGTTGTTTAACTTACTGACTGAAATGGAAAACGGAGATATGTTGGGCACCATAACACCGGGTTTTTATCATGCCTTTAAAAAGATTCAAATGTAGATAAAACTAAGCAAAAGCTGTATTAAAATAATCCGAGTAATCTTGCAAAGTCAGGTAGTAAAAATAAGGAAAACTGAGGCAGCCTTCACTGAATCCCCCTTATACCTGTCCATTACCCTACAGCATCACTCTAACATAATAAATGATGCAGTCCCCATTATAATCAAAAAAAGTCTTCAGAAAGTTTGGGAATAAAACCAAGTTTCAGAATTAAAAGTTTAGCTACCCATCCCAACAGGATACATACAGAGCCTCGACACGCACACACATAAACACACATTGATAATTTCTCCTTTTGCAAATTATTTTCCCAGTCCTTACTTACAAATGACCTTTTTTCCAGCAGCCTAGTGATTTTCCTTTCCTTTGCATGCAGGGAAGAACTGCTATAATTTTCCACTCCTTATGCACTGATGCAGTGAAGCTTTCTGCTCTTCTCACCTTTCCAACCTCACTTCATCTCTAAGCATATATATGAAATCAATGACTAATGTAAAAATGACTTGTCATATTGCACCTTAAAGAGCACTGCAACAGCAAAATGAGACAAAAAGAAAACTATTAAGAGATCCAAGTTCAGATCTTCTGAATCTAGAACCTCATCTTCGCAAACGTAACAGGATGATGGGTCAGGAAAAGGATGGGTGGAAGAAGTTGTATGTGAGAAAAAGAAATAATGAACATTGTTGCATAGTAAGATGAAATCTCAGCTCCTTCTTAGCTACTGTCTCCTGCTCCAAGACTTCTACTTAAATACACAATAAAAAGTTCATTTTACAGTTATCTCTGACTTTTTCAGAACTCAGTCATGAGCTTTTTATTCTTTTTTACAGCATTTACTGCAACGAGGTCCTGCTTTGTGGTTGATGCTTCTGTGCACTACTTTATGTCAATAGTGAAAGCTTCCCATTTCAGAGGATTTTTTAGCCAACATAGGCAACATTATAGTTTACTATATGATACATGGATGCTTCCCCTCAGCTCAATTTGACCTTCTAGTAGGCTCCACGATCTTGGTGGAGTATACATGTGTATCATCAGCAGAACAGACCATTAAGTATTTAATTTACACTTTAATCTATGCCGGGTAAGACTACACACTTTTTGGTATATATCCACTGAAAACGTCCTCTGAGAAAGAATTCAGTTAGAACCAAGAGAGCTAGTTTCCGTGAAAAGTCAGCATCAACCCAGAGTCATAACAAAGCAATGTGTATTTGAGAGGAAGCCATCAGAAAACTTGAGAAGTTGGAACATGTAACTCGGCACTTCTTTTTTCTGTTTTTGTATGTATCATTGATCCATAAGTAACCCAAGTGATGGTTGGAAGGGGTAAGCAGATGACTTCTCAGTTGTTCAAAGTATGAATTTAGTTAAAGTGTCATGGCACTTTACAGGTATTAAACACACAAACTGTTTTCTTTTCCAATGTCTAAAGATGTGCTGCAGGTACCTCTCCTGGCCATTTGTTCTATCAATAGCTCACATGAACTTCTAAAGCCAATCTTCAAATTTTAATCAGAGTTTTACCAATCTACTCAACTAGAAAGACAAACATGTTATACATATATATAATATATACATATATATAATATGTATGTGTGCATGTGCACATATGTGTGTGTATAAATATATGCACATGTATAAGTATATATATATTACTTGCAAAGGAGCAGCAGGTGTAATGTATAGAAGAATTATCCTTATTTACTTTTTAATAAAGACTGGAAAAGTTTAGGGAATTTGTTAAAGCAACATCGAACTCAGCAGTAGTATTTTACAGCTATTAGTGCAAGATCTTGTTGTATTTTCTTTTCTACAGGGGTCATGCCCCTTATAGTGTTTTGTTTTTATAGCGCTTCAGAACTGAACAAACCCGAAACTAAATTAAACTCAGCTAAAACCATTGTGGTTAATCTAGGTGTGAAGCATGACATCATGAAAAATTTTTTGTCCAATTTCCACATGAAACAATAATCAGCCATGGCTGACTCACAAAAGTTAGCCCATGTTCACCAGAAACTGCTGAAACTTTGTTTTCCTTATGGAACTTGCCTGGGGTTTTGGTTATTTTTTAGTTTTTCAGGAATGAAGATTAAAAAATCCCGAGAAACATGTATCTATGTTTTTCCAAGTTTCTTAGAATCCTGGGAAGGACTATAAAACTCAATTTTCTCCTTTATCTTTGGAGATACAAGGGCAACCCAATCTGAAAGAACTACTTTAACAGAAAGAAAAAAAAAAAAAGGACGTGCTCATGAAGAAAATAAAATGCCTTTGGAAACCTCAGCCTTACACTAGACCAGATGTACTTGAGTTTGTTTCTCAGTCATGAGAAACAAACTCACACATTCAAAGCTTAAACCAACATTTCAGTCACTGAAGCAAGTAGCTTCATATCTCAGCTTCAGCATTTAGATCAGCCCATAGCCCAGTTCTTGTCACAAAACAATACATCAGCTGAAATGAATGTTCCCTTGCTAATTTGATACTCTTTAGGTGCAGGTTTTTCCTTTCTCTGAAACTATTTGTAACCCTCTTAAGTTTAGACCATTTATAGTCTCTGCCCTCAATGCCCAGTAGATATTATCAAAAATAAGCATGAAACAGATAACTACAAAATATGGTTTCTTTACTTTTCTGTAATTGAGTTACAGTTATACTGTAAAAGTACTGGTACCTTGTGTGACAGACAGTACTTGGGTTTTTTCCCTTCTTGTCCACAACTCGTTGATACTCCTGTAAGGAGACTGAACCAGGTAGGAACCCCAGGAGTAGCAGAAATTGCTGCCACCGTGGGTCAACATCCTCAGGCTTTGCCCAGCACGAGAGGGAGCCACAGCCAGGAGATGAGTCTTCTTGTCTTCAAGCATGGAGACAAAGTGCTGCGAGGGACAGATAGAGTGCAACCTCTGAGACGATGGGAGGAGCTTTCCTAGGGACCAGAGATCACTGGGCAGGGCTGGTAGCAATGGAGAAAGTCCCTGGGATGACTGAAAATGAGTCGTGAAGAAAGGACCCCAGGAGAAAAAGGGAGAGTTACCCACACATCTTAGTTATTTCTGTTTGTCTGATCCAATCACTGGGAGTTTTATTACTTGGGAATGCAGTTAATTACCCTAGCCCAGATGTGAACAAAACCTGGCTTTTGGGCATTCAAAAGCTTTTCAGTCTCTCAGAGGCATTCACTAATAAAAAGGCCTGACAAAACATCTTTGGCTAACTGATCACTGGCCACAACTTGCCACCGTCATCAACTTGTGAGGCAAATAAAGCACTGTACAGAACTCGCCCATATGGCCACTTCTGCAAACTGCCTGTACAAGCACTAGCGACATGGGTGCATCTCCAGAGATATGAGACATGCACCCCTCCTCCACTAAAATAACCTTTCCATATCTTAGATCTAATTACTATTTCTGGATCTAACGAATGCCTTCAATATCAGTTTAGTATAAAATATAGCAGAGGATAAAGCAACAGCCAAGATATTTAAGGCAGTACCTTAAAGTTATTTCCTCCATCTATCCCTAAAATTTACTGTATGACAGTTTTCAAGCCAAAGTATTTAATAGATAGCTACAAAAGACATTTCTGAAAAAAACATTTCCATAAACGAGCAAAGCACACAGCATGCTTTGCAAACAGGCACATCACTCAGATGGAGACATGAAAAGCCCAGCGTCCAAGGAGCAGTATGGCTCTCTGAACCCTAACCCTAAAGACAGCTTGGGGCTGAGGCTGATGTCCCCAGCACCATGGGTGGCCCAGATTAGAAAGGTGTGGAGGGAACAATGTTAGTGCAGTGCCATGATCCCCTTGGCACGCCTTTTCCAGCCCCAATGTCCCAGGAGCTGAAGACTTTGTGGTTCTCTCAACTCTTACCCTAACCCTAATGGCAGCTTGGGGCAGAGGCTGATGTCCCCAGCACCATGGGTGTCCCAGATTAGAAAGGCTTGGAGACATCAATATTGGTGCAGTACCGTGTTCCCCTTGGCATGCCTTTTCCAGCCCTGGTATCCCTGGAGCTGTAGGCTTTGTGGCTTTCTGAACCCTAAACCTAACACTAATGGCAGATTTCTATTGAGACTGATAGCCCCAGAACCATGGGTGGCCCAGATTAGAAAGGTTTGGAGGGAGCAATATTGGTGCAGTGCTGTGATGCCTTTGGCATGCCTTTTCCAGCCCCAGTGCCCATGGAGGTGTAGGCTTTTTGGCTTTTAGAACCCTAACTCTAATGGATTTGTGTTGATGGTGATGTCCCCAGCACCCTGGGTGGCCCAGATTAGAAAGGTGTGGAGGCAGCAATGATGATGCACAGCCGTGCTTCACTTTGGCACACTTTTTCCAGCCCCAGTGTCACTGGAGCTGTAGGCTTTGTTGCTCTTGGAACCCTAACCCTAACCCTAACACTACTGGCAGCTTGGGACTGACGCTGAGGTCACCAGCATCATGGATGTCCCAGATTAGAAAGCTGTGGAGGCAGCAATGTTAATGAACTGCCGTGTTCCGCTTTGGCATACCTTTTCCAGCCCCAGTGTCCCAAGAGCTCTAGGCTTTCTGCCTCTGAACCCTACCCCTAACCTGAAGAGCAGCTTGAAGCTGAGGATGAGGTCCCCACTACCATAGGTGGCCAGGATCAGAAAGGTGTGGAGAGAGCAATATAGGTGCAGTGCCGGGCTCACTTTGGCACGCCTTTTCCAGCCCCACTGTGCCTGGACCTTTGGTCTTTCTGCCTCTCTGAACCGTAGCCATAACCCTTAAACTAATCATATCATAATGGCAGCTTGTGGCTGATGCTGATGCCCCCAGTACCATGGGTGGCCCAGATTTGATAGCTGTAGAGGCAGCAATGTTGGCGCAGTGCCATGCTCCTCCTGGCATGCCTTTTCCAACCCCAGGGTCCCAGGAGTTATGGGTTTTGTGGCTATCTGAACCCTAACCCTAATCCTGATGGTGGATTTGTGTGGAGGTCTATGTGCCCAGCACTGTGGGTGGCCCAGATCAGAAAAGTGTGGAGGCAGCAATGTTGGTGCAGTGCCGTGCTCCCATTGGCATGCCTGTTCCAGCCCCAGTGTCCTTGGAGCTCTAGGCTTTTTGGCTCTCGCAAACAGACAGCTTGGGGCTGAGGCTGAGGTCCCCAGCACCATGGGTGTCCCAGATTAGAAAAGTGTGGAGGCAGCAATGTTGGTACAGTCCTGTGCTCCCCTTGACATGCCTTTTCCAGTGCCAGTGTCCATGGATCTGTAGGCTTTGCGGCTCTCTGAACTCTCACCCTAACCCTAATAGCAGATTTATGTTGAGACTGAACACCCCAGCACCATGGGTGGCTCCTATTAGAAAGGTGTGGAGGCAGCAATGTTGGTGCAGTGTGTGCTCCTCCTGGCATGCCTTTTCCAGCGCCAGTGTCCCTGGAGCTGTAGGCTTTGAGGCTTTCTGAAGATTATACAAGAAATACCCTATCCCTTGAATGCTTGTGGCAGGAAAATATACCTCCAACGCAAAATTATTCCTTAGATAAGATGGGCTAAGATTCTTTCAAATGCTCTCATTTAATGATTTCTTTTCATGTTTTCATTGGAGAAAAAACTGCGATGTAATGGACTGGTAGAAGAGTATATATTACTATCTGTCTTCATAGGGCTAGGGTATAACATGTGTCACGACCTGTTAGTACTGAACAAGATTACACAGGAAAACGTTTAAAAAAGAATTGAAATAGCCATAAAGATGTAGGAAGTAACTCCACATTTCATTAACAGTGCTCTGAGAGCTAGAATTTACTGCACTATTTGTATAGGATGGATATATTCTTTATCAGTCCAACCAATATGATTCAAAAAGACAAAACTTCTGTTGGGCACTTCACAGGCACGAGGTTATTGTGTTAACTTATGCAGTGCTTATTCAGCACATGTTTCCTTTCAAAGGTTTGCACACAAAGATTTTGTGTCTACCTTTGCCCAGTCAGAAGTGTTGGCAGAAAGGGTTTCAGGACAAGATTCAGAACCTCAAGCAGTGTCTTCTTTGCCCTTTGTAACCAGAGTGAGGCCATGCCTGTCACACCGTGAGAGGGAGAGTCATGGCATTGCTGCACATCTTTCCCATTGCCTTGCTTGTCCTCTAGGCTTTGTACTGTCCCCTGATCCCAAAACAGCTCTACTGCTTCCTGCACCTCTCCCTGGGTTTGTGCGTGCCTTCTTTCAGAGACATCAGGAAAAGGAATAGTCCTACCTGCTTTTCTCCCCCATTCCCCTTCATACCACTCCTCTACATTGTGCACTGTGTCTGTTCCCAAAGCATTTTCTTCTGCATTTCTTTCCTAGAAGGACCCAATTTACTTTTATTTAAGGGACTAGATCTACTTATGTGTCCACAGTTAGCTCCCTGCCTTGTTGTATTGCAACACGCGTCCCAGGCTGAGGCAGCCGGCAGGTCCTAGCTACTCTTGCAGTGCTCTTTCTTCACTGGAGCGCTCAAATGAAATTCCAGAATTGAGGCACCTTCTTGTTTAGGTTTTTAGTTTTGGGGTTTTTTTAGGTCTCCTAAAATGCACTATCAAAGGCGAAACAGAGAGTTGAGGCATGGTGGAAGTAGTTGAGCAAATGAGTACCCACAGCTTTGGGAAATGTCATTTTTTTCTAGAGACTTTTGGTTGAGACATATGAATTTCTCACATCATGCTTTCAAAATACTGGCTGACTGAATGCTTAGGAAATCCTGTTAGTATCTAAATGATCAGCACCAACCACTGAATGATGTCAGTTATTTGTACATATAGCATATCACATCAGAGGGTGAAAAATTATTTTAATCCTGAAATAAAGCTTTCAGCTACCGGTGGTTTGAACAGGTTCCATCTGATTGTTCGCTGAGCCCACAATGCCTGACACCAAGAAATGTGGAGGAATTCTGCCACCAGGAAAACATTACGGGAATGTCACGGAGGAGTTAGGGAGATAAACAGTATAATGGACCGAAGCAGAGAAATTGGAAGGGATTATTCCCAAGTAATGCTAGCCTTATAGATGTCTACATCTGAGCAAGTCATACAGCTAATGATTCATTTGACATGTTTCACGTGACCTTAGGATGAGAAGAGTAGTGCCTTATAAGTGCCTGTTTCTCTGCACCGACTACAAATGCAGATCGGAGTGACGGGCTCCCATGTAGACGCATGTGGTGCCTCCCTCGCTGCCGATCTGTGTTTCTCTGTGAACCTGCCCCACAGGGCCGGCAGACCTGCCTCGCTGCCAGGCCGCAGGGCCTCCCCGGGGACCGTCGCGTGCCTCTACCTCTGCAGGCCCCTCATTAAATCTGCGGAGCACCGATTTATTTAGCAGCAGCTGCAACTGGTCAGTGTTTCTTCGGCCTGTACCAAAGTCTGACCTCCCCACAGTGGTGAGGCAGCACAGCTTGGTGCAGGCCTGGACCGTCCATTTATTCCTCGTGCCCTGCCTCATGTGGGTCTTTTTTCTCACTTAGCCAGGTGACCTACACCCATGCAGGCTGGCGTCAAAGTATGGTTATACTTTGAGACGTTTAATAAATTCACTATCATGGTGGAGAAAAACTTGATTCTCTCATTTCCCAGTGCAACCCGCCCTGCCACGGTGATGCCTGGGCCAGAGGGATGTTGTTGACACCTTCCAGCATAGCAGAGAGCCTCTGCCTCGCCGACGGGGAGCTGGAAGGTATTTCTGCCTTTCCTGTGTTAGCTCCCCATGTGGTTCGGATGGGCCTGATCTGTTGGATCCCTTGGATGCAGTGGACAAGGTGCAGGAGAGGCGGGTGGTTTGTCGAGGGCCAGGGCTGGCCCTGCCACAGGCCAGGGAGAGGAAGGCCTCGCTGCTGCTGGCGGGTGACCTGAAATGCGGCTGCGAGCCAGCTGCGCTTCCCTCACCTCAGGCTAAGAAAAACACAAACCTGCATTTATTCATAATATTCAAAACAGACAACACAGTCACAAATGTTTATAAAAGATTCAAGCAGAAAAAATAAAAGCAAAAATATGCTTAATCTGCTTATACTAAGGTAACATGAGAAAGTTCTCTCATTCCATTATTCAGCGGATTTGCTGTTTACCTCCTGGTGAGATGACAGTTTCTGCCTTTGCCCATGCCTCTTTTTTGAATGGATAGCTCAGTTTTTATAAGCAAAGGGCCCTTTGAAACCTCCTGAAGAGTAAAGAATGGCTTCATCTTTCACCCCTAAATGCTTATTTTTGTTCCTGAAGTAGGAGACAGTCTGCTCACCCTCATGAGCAGAATAAAGGTTGCTTCCCAACCACAGAAATGTTATAGCAACCCCAGTTGTTTATTGCATTTTACTAGTAATTTATTGGATCAGTTACAGACTCTTAATAGTTATATTAATAATTCAGTAATATTTTAAGGAGTACTACATGAGGAGACACCTGCTGTTCTTAACTGGTGAGTAAAGGACTGGGGCTAAATGGGGTCTGAACCTCTTGCCCCCTCCTTTTGGCAGCTTGTTGGTGTGACTCAGTGAGGAACACATCTTTCATCGAACCCTGCGTTCTCCATCATTTTGTACTTAGAAACCTGCATGCTTGTAGCAAGCTGGCTGTATATAATTCATTACTAGTCTTTTGACTGAGCCCAGACAAGACAGCAATCAATCACGGTGAGGCAGCAGTGGGTTTGGGGTGACTGGTCCTGAATCTCTACAGCAAAGGATGAGGCACATACCGTGCATGGATCTGAGAAAGGACAATGAGAATGCGGACATGAATCTCCATATCGTGGGCTTTGTAGGTGCTTCTGGATTTAGAAGAAAGAAGAATTGGCTTCATTGGTTATTTGTTTACTTTTGAGCAGAATGCTTCAACTACTTAGTTATTTTTCTTCCCTTTGTAATAAAGCCGTATTTTGTTGACATGTTTATTTAATTATGAGATGGAAGTGGGTGCTCTGAACTGTCACACACCAGGATATCAGAAGACAGGCATTGCAGGTCTATTTTTGTTAAAGAACATTAGTGAGGGAAAACAATCCTTTATTCAGAGTGGATTAAGGACCAAAATAGCTTTTGTTCACTGCTTCAGATTAGGCATGTAGACCAATTCACACGTTACAGAAGGTAGAAGAAAAGAGGCACAAAGGTAGAAGACCTGCCAGGTTATGCAACTCTGAACAGACTTAAATGGTCCCAAGTCTGTGTTCTGTACCTGTTGGATCATGCTTCCAAAAAGGAGGATTTGCTGAAAGTCAGGGGAACAATTGTTGTCTAATTAATCCACCAGCTGATCAAAAGGGTAATCAAAAACAAAGGAGAGGATAGAGGGAAAAGATCCACTTGTTTTCAATGCAACATTATGCAAATAAACACACAAACAAACATAAGTCATCAAAGTAGCTTGTTTAATGCCAAGCTGAAGTGGATGGCAACCTACTGGCAGGAAGGATTTCGAAGACGTGGATATTGGTGGTCTATCATCCTGGAGGTAAAAAAGCAGAGTCATTAATATTTAAGAACTTGCTTTTGAAGCTCTGGATCATTGATATCCCATATACGGTTTTTCCACATAAAACCAACTGAGGCCACTTGAGAAGGATTGATTTACACGGCAGGTTAGAATGATGACAAAGTGTGCAAATGAATGGTGAGGATAACAAGAGTTTCTTAAATTTTAAGTTCTTGTATGTGAACAAAAGAGAAACATGCTGCTTAAGTTAACAGAACAAACAAAGCAAAGAATGGGAAGAAACCTCAAGTAGGAATGACTCAGCCTATAAACCTGAGGGCTCGGAGGAAAAGCAGAGATAAGGGAAAAAGACATAAACTTAAATTTAAGGAAGAAGAGATTTAAACTGGATGACAGGGAAAAAAATCCGACACAAAAGGTTATTGGGTTAAAGATCAGACTGCCAAGGGAAATAGTTCAATATACAATTATCAAATAATTTAACACTGGAACCAAAAAGCATTGAGAGACTTATAACTTTTCAATATGGGGTGGGTTCACCCTGACAAAGCCAGTGGCCCAGACTAGACAGAGCTGTGGTTCTTTCCAGCCAAATTTCTCCTATAAAAACCAGAACGGAATTCCTTTTATTCATTTCCAGTAAATTAAACCACATCAAACTTAGTATTTTTTATTTAAATGCTGCAATGTGCCTGTCCTCGGAGTGTTTGTGCTGTGCCCTGAGTTTACAAGGTTATTGCAGGTTACAGTGTTGTCATCTGACACATGCACATCATTAATGGTCAGAGCTGAAGCACTATTTCTGTAAACAGCAGTGGGCTGGGGCAAAAGAGCTTTCTGGTCTAAGTGCCAAAGAACAATGCCAGCTTCTGCTGCCATATGGCATGGGGACAAGGAGCAGGGTCAGCATTTCACACTGTGTCACCTGGTTTCCTTCCTCAGATTGATGAGCATTAGCCAAGGAACTGTTCACATAGGCTTCCAAGGCAGTGCTACTTGCATAGTCAGCCTGTGTGGATTTTTTTTTTAAAGAATAATGTTAAAAAGTTGTGTAAAATATTCAGGGGTTGGATTTTGTGGGGTTTTCCCCCCCCACCCCCCCATGATCTTTTTATTTTCTTGGTAAGAGCTGAATAATAGCTTCTAAGGAATGCTAGCTGGAAAATCAATGTTTCTTCTGAGAAGAAAATTAGAATTACGAAATAAGGGAATGTTATTTTCGAAAAATATTCACAGGACTCAACTATTGAAGAGGTCTGTTTCAATAAGAGCTACATTCATGGTCACAAAATTTCAGAACAGCACATTTTATGTTGGAAAGATCAAAATGATACAATTCAACCTAGGACAGGAAACCTAGGAGCAGCCATTTTCACCTCTAATTTCAGTGCATCAGGACAAAAAAAAAGAAAAAGGAAGGCAAAAGGGTACTTCTCTCTCTCTTGCAGGAAAAGAGGAAGGATAATAGTGTCCATTAAAAAGAGGGATGAAGGAGACTTAGGAGGAAGAGGGGAAGAAGGTGAGGGAGCTGTTGCTTCCTCTCAGGGCTTTCCTGCTATTCAGCTATATTGCAGGGCAGTGAGATCAAGTCCTCCAGCTGCAAGTGGGAACAGGTAACACCAAAGTTGCAAGAGGTGCCTCCTGAAGGTCCATCATACTGCCTGCTGCTCGAAGCAGCACCAAGCCAGCTCTCCACCCGTCCCTTCAGCCACCGCAGCCCAGCACCCCTTGCAGAAAGGCAGCCAGATACGACCACCAAGCTGCCCCTTCGGGCAGGAGAACTGCCGGCTCCCATCCGCCTCTCTCTGGCACAAGGGCCGACAGCTAATTTAGGCTTCTCTCAGCTACTGAGCTACTGATTTTCACAATACTTGTATGTCCTTAATTATTTTTGAGAATTCTGCCTCCTCTCTCCAAATTGGTTGAAATCAGCCAACCAAGTCAGAAGTTGTGAAGGGAGAAGTGGGCGAGGAGCGGGCTGATGACAGTGGGACATGCAGAGAGGAAAAGAGGTAAGATTTTAACTAATGGTATTCTGGCACCCAAACTAATGAATTTTTATCTGCAGACGCAGGCAAGCAGTGGTACGTTGACAGTTCTGTGGGCTCAGGAGCCTCATTTGAGTGTAATTTAAGACACACATGAAAGGCAGCACACGTGAGACTGAATGAAAGTCCTATGGGAGATTCTTCTTCCACATTTGGACTTCAAGTAAGTAGCGAAGAGTTTGACGCTTGATTTCTGGCTATCCCATCCAATTTTCTGACTAGCCCAAATTTCCATTACCTCATTTACAGTGTAACACCAATCACCGGGGGGGTAAGCGCACAGCCCCGGTGCCCCAGGGAAACAGCTGGGTGAGGGAGTGTGACACAGCAGGCAGATTTGAGCTTGCTGCCTTTTGTGCATTCACATTGAAATGTGTGGCCAGTTTGCCTCCAAATTCTCATGATTTTCTTTCACTTTTCTCCATATTACTTGTCTGTTACCTTTTTCCTCATTAGCTCTCCTGGTACTGCAATACTTTCTGGAAAAGTGCTTTGAATTTATCCTCTTTGCACAGTAACCTGTGTGCATCGCCCCTCTGCCCCTTGGGCTTTGCCCAGTCCGGAGGCTGGCTGTAGCTGAAAGTACTTGAGCTGAACGGGCCTTGAAAGCTTTGCCTTTGACTGACTTCCATTTTTATTTCAGAAATGGGAGAGCAAAGAAACACTCTCCTGTTCCTCTCTCTGAACTGGGCAGTGGCACCCAGTTGCTGGGATGGCAGAGAGGGGACAGGGCACAAGGGCTTGAAAATGAGCAAACTTTTAAAGAGGTGTTCCTGAACACCACTATCTCAAGTCAGTGCAGCGTTGAGCTGGCCCCACCAAAACTTGCTCTTTTCAGGGGGTGGCCACAGAAGGAACCCTTGAACCACCCAGACAGGCTATATTCAAACACAAGCTTGGCCAGCCAACTTGTTTTAAGCTCAGAGTGGTTATGCTGGACAGAATAGAAATAAAAAAGATTTATTAACGCACCTCCCCCTGCCCATTGCATCCTTGCAGACAGATCCTTTCTCTCAGTCTCAGCTTCAGCCAACTCCACGGCTTTTTGGTGGTAGCAAACTCTGCTGAGCCCATTTTGTTCCTCCAGATGCTCTTTCCATCACCCTCAAGCTCAGGTCGTGTCTGTTCCTTGCTGTTTTCAGCAGTTTCCCCATTTCTGTGGGCTCCAGGGCTCAGCGGAGCAGCCTGCACTGCTCCTGGAGGAGCTGGCTGCTGCCCCTCCACATGGACCACCGCCTCGCTAAAGAACACATCATGCAAGCTAAAAATTAACAAATAAACCAGATCTTGGCCATCACATAGGCCTTGACTGTTCAAACTGACAGCTCATTTTCCCGTTGTTTCTTTGAAGAGCTCTAGTACTTCTGTGCTCTGCTGCAAGGACATAAAATTGGCCACTAAGCTGATGCTGGGGTCAGAGAGAGGTCACATGCTGCTCCTGTAATTTGGGCAAGTTGAAAAGTTTCTGGACACCGATAGTTGCACAGGCTCACCGGAGGCCGTCAGAGCTTTACTTCTAAAAATCTTCATCTGTTTGATGTGTTTCAGGGCTTCCTCCACACCAGCTGCAGTGAAGTCTCCCCTGAGCAGAGCGTAACCCTGTAGCGCAGACACAACATCAGAGCTGCAGACAGAAGGTTAGAACAAAAGCAGCTGTCACCTCTTCATTTGGCCTAAAAGAAAAATCCATGGGTTTGGGAATCAAGTGGAAAATGTGAAGTCTAGTCCTTCGAAGTGGGGAGCTGGGACAGCCAGCTCCTGCCCCCACGCTGGCATGGTCCATGCGAGCCAGCTGCCTGCTCCTCCCCTTATGGCATTGCACCTCGCCATCACTACATTATTTGCACGCTTGTGCAGCGTGAAATGCGCTGCAGCCAGAGCAGCCGGCCGTCTCTCGCCGGCTCCTGCACCGCCAAACCTTTTAGACCGTGAGTCACTGAAATCCTGCAGTCTGGAAACTTTTGCTTTGTTCACGGCGTCTCAGGTTTTTGTGCTCTCCTTTTCAGCTCATCACTCTTCACTGGGTATGTTCTCTTGATTTGTGAACTGCTGGTCTCTAGGAATTTCAGTGCCACATGGTTATTTGTGGTTTGGCTTTCTCCATCTATCATTTTTTATATATATATATGTATACCAGTCTCCATCCCACTCCAGCTCCTAAGACTTACTGAGTTCTCAGCCTCTCTCAGGGTTTTACCAGTGGCCTCAGGGCAGAACAAGCCAGTTTCTGCCAGTCTGCGTTCCCATACAGGCACACAGCTGGTCATTAAACCTTTCCAATGGCCTCAGAAAATTTCCACCTATGGCAATTATGGCACCATCAACCTCGAGTCGCAGGCAGGAACCTACAAGTCTCCCTTCCAAGTATAGCTGCTATAAGGAGTAAAGGTTGACATTTTAATGGCAACCGCTGCATATTTTACACAAATTAGGCTACTGAGCACATTAATACATGCAGTCAGCAAGTTAGCTACTTTTAACTAATCCATTTGTGTGAAATGGGAAAGACTACAGGGAGCAAGGACCAGTTTCTTCTGACATGTAAAGAGAAGAGGATGTCACTTTCTGATCCATTACAGACTCACAATTAGAAGAAATTATTATAGTTTAATTACCCACAGGTGTTCTCTTAGCAACAACAAAAACACCAAAGGGAAAAGTCCACAGTTTTCAAAAAATGAATGCAGAAACAACACAAACTTTTCTGCTACACACTGGTGAAGGAAGGATGGTGTTTTTCACTGATGCCCAGAAAATTGGAACTATATTGGGGAAAAAAAAAAATCAGGATTTTCTTCTCCTCCAGCCAATGGAAGGGACCACTTCTTCAGGAGAGTGATTGCAGATCTTTAGTGGCACTTCAACCCAGCGTTTCAGTAAACGACCAGATTGCTGTGCCATAACAGCAGTATTGTGGTCTACAACATCCTTCCTCCCTTTGTGTCGTGGCTCTCAGAGCAGGGGGAACAGCTTGCCTGCCGCTGTGCTTTGCTTCCAGCTCTGCAGCTGCAAAGTCTGCAGGTAGAGAGGGCCCGTGGGGCTCTGCAGCCTTCAGTAATTAGGTGTGCATTAAGAAAATGGTTTTAAAGAATTTTTGACAACAGAAATCTAGGTCAAAATGTCTTCCTTGGTTGCAGTTTAATTCAGTGTCGCCTGGTCAAAAATGAGATATTTCATATTCTTAAGGAAAAACTGGAACTGACAAATTTATTACTTAATCAGGCTAATCTAGTAAATTAAGCAGTAATTCTGAAGAAATAATGAAACCTCTCTCGTGGCATATTAATTATGACTTTCTTTTCAGCTATTAAGAAAGGAGGATTATGGATGTGGCCAAGAATAAAAAGAGATCTATTTTCAGGGTCAGTGGATTTATCTTTTCAGGGATCTAACAGCAAAGAATAAATTGATTTCTCTCTATGCAGTTGATTTGAGAAGCCTTGGGACACAGATGTCTTTTTTTTCACTACATTGCATAATTAAACTTGCTGCATTTCAAAGTTCAGTATCTACTCAAACAAATACATGCAAATCCATGGTTTTGATCAAAAATCCGGCAACCTCTGATAACAGGCAACTCTCTCAGTGCTAAAAGTTTAACTTCCTAATTGTAATGTCATTCATTAAATTTGCTACCTGTGTATTTTGTTTATCCTACCTAGGGCTGGTATAAAAAGATATCAATTTGGGGGATATCCTGGAACATTGTGGTACCATAGATTTGACTTTGTGGCAATTGCTCGTAAAATAACCATACCAAGCTCCATGTTACAAGAAGGGAAATAAATAGGGAACTACCAAGGTTTCCATTCAAGTGATTTCTCTGCCAGGAGTGCAATATGTCTATACTTCAGAATGAGCAGCTGGACATAATTTAGATCCTATCTTCCTTATCTGCCTGTTGCCCAAAGAGGAGAAACACGATAAGATTTGGATAGTTCTTTGATGTAATGCTGTTAAACTTTCTTTTTTTTTTAATGTTTCCAAAGACCCATTTCCCTGAACATAACAGAAACAAATAACAGGAGGCAAGTTTGAGTTTTGAACAAGTTTCCTGTTTAGAAAAACAAAAACAAAACCCAAACCCCAAATCCATCTACTTTCCAGGGAAGACTTGGTTATGACCATTTACTACTGATTTGCAAGATGCCTACAGGGTCCCCGTTGGCTGCCTGATGCCTGGCACTCAGTCACAGCCAGTACAGAAGCAACAAACCAACACCCAATAGCTGCATTTTACCGTCCCTTTGCAGAAGTGTCTTTCATGATTATCATTGGTTCAAGTATCTTTCAAAAAGAGGTTTTCCCTGGCCTTCATTTAACCAGACTAAATGGTATTTAAGGCATCATCAATTTTTACCTTGTCGGAAGTTGCTGATGAACGTACAGTGCAGAGGAGCCTCGTGGCTGCTGGCGTTTTCTGGCAGAGACCAGCAGTGCAAAGCCTGCCTGCTGGCGTGCAGTGCGCCAGGGTTCATTTTCCCACCTACACCACGACAAGTGGAAAACATTGCCTAGCCAGCGCAGCTCTGGGGCAGAGCAGAAAAGCTATGACCAGGGCAGCATCTAGGCTTAAGGTTTCCAGCAACTGCCTTTTCCTGTCTTGAAGGTTAAGTGGCAACAAATAATAAAGCTATATGTCATTTTTCACCTTGGGGCAAATGACTACAAGATGGAGTCTGTGTGTGTCTTCCATCATTGTCCTTTAGAAAGTGTTGGAAAAACCTAAAGCACATAGGCAATCTGAAGGCAACACATGATGTCTCCTCTCCACATAGTCCCAGTTTTACTGAGCGTATGTAATGCTTAAACATAAATGGTCGTGTCCCAACTTCCTCCAAGTCTTTCTTCTTTTGTTGCTGCAATTTTTTTTTCACATCACCGCACTCTTTCAGTTTATTCAAAATAAAAATGCTTTGAAATATCCAGATATAAAGAACAACAGTGTAGAACTTGATCCCAACAGACACAATACACACTTTTTGCACCTTACCCCTTACTCTCATTTACACTTTAAGCCGCCACTGCTGTTGAAAGTAGTCCCATCTTCCCACTGCAGCAGTCACTTTTTCATACTCTTTTTCCTTGCATGCTGGTGTATCGGAACAATGAACAGAACCAGATGATTAATTCAGGTTTAAACTTTTTATTCCCCTGGAGCAGTTTCCATGATCTGTTTTGCCACACAGATGCACAACATTTGCACTGCACGAGAGAAGGGGAGTGTAGGAAGGAGGAAGAAATGAGTGGCCCGGAGGGGCTGGAGGTGTGTGAAAGGGAGCAGAGAAGAAGGGGGCTGTTCTGGTTGAGGACAGTGAAGGTTCATGAAGGTTTATAGCGTTAATGAATCACTAGCCTTCATTTCAGGATGCCAAAAATTTGTCCTGCCGGTAAGATGGAAGACACACTCTTTGGGAAGACAAAGTCCAAAAGGGAAAGTACCACATGCTTGTCAGTCCAGAATCTCTGTGAACATAAAAATTCATCCTCTAGAAAGACTGAGTACTAGTCTTTAGTTTTGCAGCTATTAATCTTCTGCATCAAGAATCGTTGCATGAACCAGCTGTTAAATAGCAACTATTAACTTGTAAATGAAAGTAGGATAAAATACATGCTTTTATGAACATAGATAAAATAGCACTTTTCCTGCCTTTCAGCAAAAATAATCAGAGAGCCCTGGTGGGATCTCATATTACTCAGACTCCTTATTTGTAGCTTTTACACTCCAGCACACTTGCTGATAATGTATGAAGTATGAAATTAAAACTAAATCAATTGTCAGAACAAATGAAAAAGTATACTATGCAATGTCTTATCCTCTGGTCTTTTATTGTATATCTTCATTCACCTGCTAATTCCCAAAATCCAGCTGTTTACAATGAAACTTCCAGTCATTAGTAGGATTTAGCAGGCTTCCACTGTAAAATAGTATTCACATTTCTCATGAGACTTGGTATGTATAGTGTTGAAGGGCGCCAGATACAAAGGCTGTCAGTCCACAACTATGTTTGATTTCCATATGCTTATCCAAACTCACCTCCTGTGCTGGGAAATTAACACATGAAGTGCGAATTCTTTGAATAGTTGCTTCTTTTTTTTTTTTTTTTTTCCTAATCATGCTCATCAAGACTCACTTTTGTGCAGTGGTTTATGTGGGAAAACTAGGATGTGGCTGCATGACTAATTTTTAAAGCCTGTGCACAGCTTCTCAGGAATGCAGCTGGACGCAACTCCTTAGTGGCTTGCTTGTGATGACTGAATTGAAGTATATTGTAATGTTTCTCTGCTCAAGAAACATGAGCTCGTTAGAAGTTGAGACTAGAGCTGAAGTGTTAAGTGATTTGTCATTTTCTACTCTTTTATTACCACTTTTGAGCAAATATTTTATGTAAAATTAAGCACCAACTTCAAAAAACTTAGCTCGTAAGTTAAGGTGATAATATCAGATCTCATTCCTGTTCATTTACATTTATTAGCATAAATGGCAGGATTTGAAAAATGCCATTTGGCTTCCCACCTGATTTTTGCAGCAATATGTATTGCGTAGAAATTATTTAATTAGTACTTTGAAAATTAAAGATTCATCTATGCCATTCAAACTACATAGCAATTCCTAAGTTTCTTACTTTTCAAAAGAAATGGAATTTTTTCTAAATTGAAATAATTTAGAAACTTGTTTAAAGGCCACCACTTCCTTCGATAGCTTTTTAGCATGCATGAGAAAAGTGCTATTTAATTTCACACTCAACTAATCCTTTAACAATTTTCTTTCAGGCAGAATATAAAAGGTTATTATTAATTCCTTAATAAAATAAAAAATAAGTTATAGAGGATATGGCTTTAACCTTGCACCAGTTTGAGTAATTTTTTTCCCTCAGATAAGACACCGAAGATCAGCACAAATGGCGAGTGATAAATTGGCCTCTGGGAATTACTCAAGAGTCGTCCTCCTCCCGTTTTTCACATCAACTCTCTCTGGAAATGCCCCTCCTGAATGACTTCTGGTTTTAGCATCAGTCAGTCAATTTGATTCCTCCCACCCCTTAACTATCAATGGCAAAAGTTGTCCAGACCTGACATTATCCACCTTAAATTTTAACTCCCTATTGCACTGAAGTAATTCCACAAAGACTACACCTAGCTAAGATTCATGATGAACACCAAATTGTCAGAAGTTCATATCTTAAAGGTTTATTTGCCTTTTCCTATGTGCTTGGATTTGCTGAAGAAAAAAATCTATCGCTCTCCTTCGCAAGGTACAGCACCAGGAATTCCCTTGGACATACGATCCATTGCATTTATACCTAGCAAATAATCCGCTCTCTCTATTTACCAATTTCTCTCTTACCGATTCTAAAACTCTCACCATATTATGGAACCCAGCTTCAACAGCTGTGGGTGTTCTGTTTGAAAAGAAAATAAATGTATAGGTGCTGTTATTCATATAAGACCCTTCTGGTTTTATTAGCAGATGTTGAAGCATTCCAGGCACCTAATGGAGATGCCTAGGTAAAAAAAGTACTTACCTCTGAACGGCGATGGTGGTGGTGGTAGTAGTAGTAGTAGCAGCAGTAACAGTCATAGTAGTATTGTCAGCTCTTCTTGAGCGTAACTCTATACAAGTAAGCTAGGCTTCTTTTTCATCACTGCTTTTTTCTCCAGACACTTAAAATTAGATGTGTATGAATAACTCTCATCACTAGCTTTAAAATCTGTTAGGAACATAGAAATACAAGGTATCTTCTGGGCTTCTGAGTCCAATGTCTTCCTACAACAGGAAACGCATACTAGAACATATCAGAAACACCTCAAGAAGAAAGTTTCTCATCAACAGATCAAGTTCCACCTGAAAATCAGTTGAAGTTTCTCGGCTCCAGTGGTTCTATTGGAAAAAAAATCCTCTAAAATCTGTTTGGTCAGTTGGTCGGAAACCATCTTCCAAATGCCAATCTAAATTTGTCATGGCTAATTTCTACCTATATACTTTTTTCTAGCTCTGTCCTTTAGCATAAACAGCTGTTTTCCCAACCTGATCTTTACTTGTGGCTTGACAAAATGTGCAGCACTGCTGGCGGCGCAGCTAGACCATTCTGCAGGTGCTGGGTACTCAGGCAGGTGGATGCCAAGAAATGGCACAACTCTGTCCAGTGTCCCCTCCCCACCCGCTTAGGTAGGCTGAACACTTTTGGAAATGACCGAGCTCTGTGGTTCATGACTGACATCAATCACTAAGAAGGATTAGTAAGACATCTCCATTACAAGTGTGTCATTCCATGAACTCTTTAGTTTGTGGATGTTTTGTTCCTTCCTCTGGCCACAGCTACGGAAAACTGCAGGTAACATGAAGCCTCAATATGGCAACTCAATTCTTACTGAAGCTGTTTGGCATGGGCTATCCAAGCATATATGCAGACAAGTATAAAATGTATACACATCACTTTTTGAAAGCTGTCATTTCCCAAAAGGACCCATTAAGGTAGAAGCATGCTGCAGAATTGGTATTAAAAAAAAATTAATTTACAGTCATTTTTTAAACACTTAATTTCCCCACTAGCCTGTATGTAACACTACTTCAAACAGCTACACACGGTCTCATTTAGTGAATATATGAGGAAGAGGTCTGCATTACGTTTTCTAAAAGAACTAGGATTTCAATTCCATCTGCTGCTGGGTGTGTTTGATTTGTATATTAATTATGCCTGTTTGTAGCTGTAAATTTGCTCCAGATTAGTAGCTGATTGGCTCTGCACATGGATTCATTACATTGAGTGGCTCCCTTGCACTTTTATAGTTTTCAAATGATTCCATACTTACGCTTTTTAAACTGCTTTTAATACCTCTCTTATTCAGTGTGAGCTTTCAACCCTGTCTTATTCAGACATTTTTTTTTCCCCTCAAGAAAAAACATGTTCCTTTGATTCTCGTCTTCGTGGACCCTTCTGGCTGGTGTAACGTCAGCTTTGTCCATGGTGCTACTCTAAAATACAAGACGAAGCTGCTTCTTCTCCCAGTCTCACAGGGACATTCAGCATATTCACATTTAGCATTTGCTACGTGGAATGACTTAAACTAACGGGTTTAGGATTTACACGAGCACTCAGCAGGGCATATATACATACCCGTTACTGCGCAAACTTTAAATGCTTGTCACGTTGAAATAAAACTCTCCCACATGTGGAACATTTTTGCTCTTGGTCAAGTTTTCTCTGAGTTTTCTCCCTGGTTTTCCAAATGCCCAAAAGTTCTGAGCTGTCACCTTTGTAGTTAAGACCTGCGAGATATGCCTGAAAATGTAACACATCTGAAATGAGCTGCATAAATTGGCCTTTGTTGAAGCCGCTCCCATTTGTGTCTGTGTGTGAATGTTTGTGTACACTTAGAAAATAAATGTCGAAAAGGTCAGGCTGATTTCCCTCATATTTTAGGAAAAGAATCACTCTGAGCTGAAAAATTGTATGCCAAGTTTCTGCCTGAAGCAAATTTTTACGATCAAATTAAAAACCTTTGAGACGAAGAGTTTATAATGGAAATACTAACACAGCCTTAACCATGGCAGCACTAGCAGGCACTGCAATAATATTAGGAAAGCTCTCCCTGCCCACAATCTAAACTAAATAAAAAAGATGCCATTTTCCAACATACACCCCAGGCTAGCAAATAACAATGATTTAATGTACTTGCCCTGTGGTAATATAGTAGCACTGCAAACCTCTGAGCCAATTTTTCTTTTCTTTTCTTTTTTTTTCTTTTTAAACATATATGCCCCATAGGGAAAGGATTGCAATTTAGTTCTTATTTGTGGATATATCGCTTTCATTTCGACAATTCTTGAAAGCCTTCCTGCTGCCACATGCTAACGTATGTGAGCACCCAACTGAATAAAGACCCACCAGGCTTTTTCAGGAGTTTATTCACAGGTTTGGCTTTGCTTATTGTAGTATGCACCACATTTAAATTAGATGAGGGCTACTGTAAAGCAATAACATTGTCAATGACTGGAATCTCACTTTCCCCTCTAACAGTCTGAAGCAAATTATGTATTGGTTGTTCATTAACAAGTAAACAGTTTCTGCTACAATGTCAAGGAAAAAGAATGTGTTCATTAATATGAACAATCTTCATCTACAAAGATGATTTACACAATGCATGTCATGAGATAGCTTTCCCCTAACTAGTACACTACCAAACTGAAAAGCTGATTCTTAGGACTTTCTTGAAATTACAATATTGTTTGTTTACCAATAAGAAAGACAGTCTCAGTCACCTATGCCACCATTGTAAGCTCTATAGTAAGTACTTAAAAAAAGAGAGATTTCTGGAATCACTTGTGGAATTAATAAAATTGATAACTACAGACTTACACTGCATCAATGATACATATTATTCCTGTGATAAGTTAAGCTAAAAATAAGATTAATTTGGTTATAGAAATTCCTTAAACAACAACACTTAAATTATTTCAAACTTGAAATTTTTCAAGAATTTTCTGAAAAAATCAGCAAACACTGGCTAAAAAAGCAAAGCAGTTTGGATACACCAATGTAATCAGCATGCCTAGTGCTTTTCTGTTAACCCTCTGAGTAGAACCACAGTATTCTGGGTTTTTTGTACATTAATGCTATGAAAATTGTAACTTACAGAAATATTAATTTATATGTCATGACTTAATAAATCATGTTCTAAATATATTTGGGCTAGGCACCTCATCTAGTGAGCGACTCATCCATCCTAGAGTTTTAATTATTCACTAGAGAAGCCAGTCTCTAGCAACTATAAGGGAAATTTAGATGATTGCCCTAGATTAGATGCTTAACTCTTAGATGGATACATCTAGATGAGACAATGCCCAGCTCAGTACCATTTAACTAATCCTGTGCTATCACCTATCAGTACTACATTTTCACACCAGAGTTTGCTTACTGCACGTAAGTTCACTAGAATATTGCACTTAGGTTGGAGTCCACGTTATCCCCACTTACATCTAATGAGAGGAATTAAGCTGGAAGTGACCCTGTTCAACTCTTCTGTTAATACTAAGATCAGACCGACAGGCATCTCCAGAGACCAAATATTAGATGACCTGAATCACCCTTTTGAAGTGCTTCTTTCCATCTCCTTGGTGATGGTGCCTACCACGACTGCCATCCATCTCAGCTAACTACAGAGGCGTGGTGGGAGGAAGTTGGCCTTGTATATGTAATAAGCATTAAAAAAAATTGTTGTCACATTTAGCACCAATACAGTGCAACGATTCAAAAGGGAAATGAAGAAAGAAGTCGGGAGGACTGGTATGTATTACAGTAAAATGACCACAGTGTGCTATGTGCTCTCCCAGATTATCACATTAGAAATAGTCTGTTATCTTTGATTTCTTTTTTTCACTGGTGTTTCAAGTATTTTTAGGGCCACGTATTCTGTCTTCACTTACCCCCAGGAATTCAGAGGTTAGACAAGAAAAGGGGCAGTTGCTGCCAAACAAGCCTGAACCATTATTATTTCCATGAAACCATACATATATATACATATATATGGTTATATTTAAAAATATATATGGATATATTTAAAACCATCATGGAAACCACTTTTAGAACAGTTTAAATATTCAGATACCTTTCCTTGAAGCCTAAAAAGAGGCTATCAGCAATTTGAAACCTAATCTCTCACAGATCTAAAAATAACTTAAAATAAATATTTTTATAGTTATGTTCATAAAACATGAACCAAAGATCAGAAACATATAAGATGTTGGGGATGAGTAGGGATTTCAAGATCTAGGATTATTTTTACATACATTTTAAGTAGTACAAGATGGTATAAGATGAAGGAGCCAAACATCTTATTTTAATGATAACCCTGTATTCCAAAGCAAAGCAAAGGTGATAGGAAAATCCCAGACGGGTTTTTGAATAATATTTTTCATGCATAAGGTGAAGCATATTTTTATGTTTATTTTTTTTCTCCTGACTCCCCTCTCTAATTGAGAAGAATGAACATCAGCCTTTGCTTCAAGGCTGCCAAATTTTCCCAATAGTCAAGGAGCCATATGGTATTAATGGACACTTTTTTATTACCAAATGTGTGTCTTGCATTTACACGGTTGAGTTGTATCTCTTCTAAAGGGAAGGCTGTGATGTGATGTGGGAAGGGCAATGCGGGAAAAACATGTGCCAGATCCTGATCTATTGTAAATTCATGTAGGTAAGTGGCAAGGGGGGGTTTACCTTGGCTGAGGGTTTGGTCCCATGTGAAAATAATCCCTGTCTTATCCAAATGTTATCAAACAACAGCCTTTAACATCACAATGCTGGTGGCTGTGCCTTATCTACCAAGGGTCTACTCTCTACAGTGACTCTAGGTTGGATGGGCATGGTCAAGGATCTGCCACAGACATGGCCCTTTCCAAAACCCTAAAATCTCAGAACCTTGTATGGCAGTTCCTATATCCTTTAATCTGCTGGCCCTGTGGAGTTCTCCAACAAGACACCTATTTGCTTCATTTGGGTTACTCAGGTTCCAAACAGAGTAACTGAGGCTGTGCACAGGCCGTCTGCCCATGGACATACGTTCAGAGATCAGATTCTCCTGATGGCTTAGGGTGAAATTCATTCTACTAAACTCCTAACCTCAAGTTTGGTGTCTGATGTAAGCTTTCACCAGCAGTTCCTTCTACAGTCAATGGAGTGAGAGCAATAGGTGAATCAAAGCATGAGTACTGCCTAAAATGCATGCCTGTGACAGGTGAGATGAATCAAACGTGGAAATGCTCATCTCTCTGTATTACCAAGGAAGTCTGGAGATCTAGTTTCAACTAAATGTCTCACTTCTAGGTTATTAACATTGGGTGAAATTAACTGCATTCTGTATGAAATACTTGTACCACTTGTGTGAAGACTCACAAGATGAAATTCCTGTATTTGAAATCGTCGGAGCTTTTAATATATAAATTTTCATGACTGAGACAATGAAAGATGCATTGTAAAGGATGGAGAAACAAAACAATTTCAGCGTTTCTTGAAATATGGTTCAACTGATACTTCCAACTAGAAATGCAAAAAAGCATTACACTAGCTCCAACAAGCTGCAGGTACACATCCGCTGCCACAGCTGCTCGTAGGGACACTTCCATGAGCAAACACAACTCAGACTGGAAATGGTGCTGTGGGCAACTTGTCCTGTTCCTCCAAAAATTATTCATACTTCCCAGTAAGATCAGAAAAGTCTGCACATCTTTTTGGGCAGCATATTAACATTTCTAGCTGTATGATATGAAGGAAAAAGGGAGAAAGAAAGAGAGAAAAAGGGCAAGGAGAGACAGGAAACCACATTTATGTGACTTTTTAAAAACACTGTGAGAAAATTTTAACTTTAGAGGAGAAAACTTCCATTTTATATGAGCAATAAGAGCAAGTATAAATTTCATAATGTTTTTTATTTTAGAAGAGGACTTTGGGAGTTGTCTTTTTCATTCAAGTGAAATTCCAAGTGATTTTATAATAATTTTTCTTTCAAATTATCACATTTGAAGCAAAAGTCTACAAAGCGTAATATTTCCGTGGAAGCCAACTTCAGGATAATGGTTAAATAAAATGCTATAATGCTGTGTTCAGGTTTTAACAAACCAGAAATATGTATACTCTGTGTAAATGCCCATTTTATTAAATATTACAGATAGAACTGGTGAATCATTTTTAGTTTCTCCATTCTATGACAAAACTTTTGCTAATTCAATTTAGGCTTTACATATATATTAAATGACTTGTATTTTGCCCGATTTAGAAATACTCTAGCTATTTTAAGGGTAATTCTCATCAATGTTAATCTTGGAAAGTGAATCTTCTGGAATAATTAGGTCATGCCGAGAGGATGCCTGTACATTCTGTGAGGCAAAGGAACCAGGAACTTCTCAACTAGGTCATTACGTACCATTACATGACAGAACGTGTCCTCAAGCCATTTCCCAAGACTCTGCATTGTCATTAGCAGCAAATGATATCGAAGCAACCTTTTGTGGCCCTCATCATGTCATCTTCTGTAAACTATGAGGCTGCCCTAAACTGAATTTCCCATTTAGCCTGCATAATATCCTCCAACAACAGTCACTCCCTGTGGAAGTATGATGCAGGTTTAGAACAAGATGCTGTAGAAGATACTTTGTTTAATTTTATTTTCATTTTTAAAGCCTATATTTGTAACCCCTAAGCAATAGTGCGTTTGATATTGTTTTGGCCAGAAACAGGCAAGGAACTTTAGGGTACTATAAAAGATATGTGCGTATAAAAGCAAAAAAGCCAGAATAAAGCCCAAATGTTGGTTGTCAAGATTTAAGTTGATCGTTTACTCAGAGGGTTAACATGTGCTAAAATTACATACTGCAGTTCCTAGCTTCACTGATGAAAACATTCACTGCTTCTATCTTTAAATAAAAAAGCAAAATAGCCTTAACCCTTTGAGGATCATATTAGCAGCAAGTTGCAATCTAAACAGAGAACAAGTATTTCAATCAATTAGGAAATTATTCTTACAAAGATTCTGTGAGCACCCTTTTGTGTTCCACCATCCCAGCGTTTACTGATTACAGATCAGCTGTAATCACTTCACACAGGTCTGAAGGATTTTCAGGGTCTCAAAGGGTTAAAGCCAAGACTTTTGAGTAAAAGTGTTTTATTAAAAGGGTGAGTTAGGTGAGCGAACAGTCTCGGATGAACTTGGTGAATAGTCTTCCGATTCGGAGTTGAGTTCAGGTGGAGCTTGCTGTGCCTTATAACGTCCCCTCACATCCTGGTTGCGTCTTCGTCGGAAAACCTGCCTCTCCTTATCAAGAGCGGTGGTCTGGCAGGGGCATAAAATAAGAATAAATGAAATTAGGCTGTGTGTGAAATGCAAAGCTATTGAAAACGGTGAGTTTTTATGTGGCCTGCAAATACCAGGGATAATAAATGCTCAGACCAAATTAAACCTGTTCTGTCTCAGTCAGGTCTGAAAGGTTTAGCCCACAAGATAGCTAAATGCTTTAAAAAGTGCATTTCCCAAACCTTAAGAGGTAGCGTGACATCTTCAAGCAGATACGGTACCATATATATGGATGCCTTATGTTCTACTTCTGAATGCTATTAATTTCATCCTTTAATAGATTCAAATTTCAAGCCAAATACCAACTGACCTTCCCCCCACCCTTCTCAAAGTATAAATCTCTTTCTACAGGCAAGGCAGAGATGTACGCTTGTCTTTGATTTGACCTAATGAAGGCTGATACACACTCACCCATGTTCAAGTCAGTGCAATCGGCTAACAAAGATGGATTGTGATGAAGTTGTCAGACAAGAGAGGAAAAACAAACACCGAAGGGAGCTAGCCCAGCTCTTTGACACCTCCTCATGCTGCTCAATGGATGTTCTTAGGGAGAATGCTGAAGAGCTCTGATGGAAAGATCCGTTTAGCCTGACCACCCTCTCTCCTCCTGTTAACCAAGGTCTATTGAATTAAATACTCTGCTAATTTTATCTAGGTCTATCTAGACTATCTAGAAATAGGGAAGAAGAACGTTTACTTGATGGACTTTATATTTTGATCAGTTTCTACCCCTATTGAGAATGCAAGTCTTAATAAGATGGCTGTGACTTCTAGCCACATCCTTTCTTCTGCTTTGTCTGGCACATTTACAAGGGGAAACTGCAATCCAGGTAAGGGCAGCCCAACTCTGGCCCACGATTTCAAGCATGGGACTGGGTTTTGCTGTTTTCTTGCTTACAGCAAGACTGCAGTCCCTGAAACCACTGTAAAATTACAAGTTCAACAGGATGGCCTTGGCTCAGCAAGAGCACTTTGACACATAGTTAACTGCCTTCTGAAGCAGGGCTGCCTTCTTAAAAGGCCCACGATTTTTTTGGAAAAAGCAAAACGGGAAAAGGTAGGTGGCTAGTAAGATGACACACAAAATGCAAACAAATATCTGATCATGGCACTGGAGGCAAAGATAACTTTGAGAACTGAATAGGTTTAACTGCTAAGGTTTGTAAAATTTGTCCCCAGTATAAAAATCTCTATTTAAAAGAATGCAGCCAAAAGGTTATTCTGCTTCAAAGGATTTATTGTTTTCTCTTGAGATATACATGACTGATTTCTCTAGAAAATTTACCAGTCATAGTGTGAGCCTCACAGGAGAGGAGAGACGTATTTATAGCCAACATGTTTTTGAAAACAAAATGAAAACTAAATCCATCATACCAGTGCAGAATAGCATTATAGCAATCCCTGCTCCAAAATAATGCAATCAGCATTCAGTAATGATGTAATAGAGACAGAAAGATGGACAAGAGTACAGAGCTACTATAGCAAATGGATTTAGTTAGGCTAAATTGCTGAACTATTATTTTTGTGTCTAGAACCTACATAGCACTACCTTAAAGGGGTAAAATAATTAACTTCAATAAGTCACCCCTGTATTTTAAATAATAATTGCTACAAAATCCAACACTTTTCATTTGCTGAGAATTTCTTTGTTTACTGCTAATCTTTTGGTTAAGAGCTCTAATTAGTATTTTCAACGCCTTCTATGTTTCTTAGCCTTGAACCAATTCAGTTTTTGATTATTTTTTAATGTGAAACAGAAGAATACCTAGATCTTTACACACAGTGAATATACTGCATACAGTATGTAATTCTGTGTGAAAATTGAAAAGAATGGCATATATTACCATTCTATAAAATACAGATTTCCATTTAAAAGATTTTTTATGCTTACAGGAAATAAGCATTTACTTAAAGTTTAAACCACATCACATCATCCTGTGGTAACAGATACTCTCCTCTGAGAAAGTTAAACATTTCTGGCAGAATAAATAAAAATACTTGTATTAAATTCAAAATGTATTTTTAAAATCTGCTACATGAGAATGGTAAATGTATATGTAAAAACTGAAGGTATTTAAAATTAGATAAGTTACACAGAAGTGAATACTCTTGAATAAAAGATTCTTTTTGAAATTTAGCCTACGGTATTGCTTTTTTTAAAGGGCAAAATTATGAAATTGCCAAACTAGCTAATTAAATATCAGAACATCATTTTAAAGACGTCTTTAAAAAATAAACCCCAAGATACTATTTTTCTACTATTTTTGGAGAAGCTTTGGGTGCTTTTGTTTAAATATATGTTTAAATAGACATAAAGGCACTTCCTGCCTCGTTAATCAAAAAAGTTAAGAAAAAAACCTGATGATCCCACCTAATCCAGCACCCTATGCTGTAGTTTGCAGGACCAAACATTTCTGGCTTCCTAACCCTTCAGAAACTTCCTGAGATATTTCTAGACTATGTTATTATTCACATTTTTATCCCAAGTCTCCCTTGAATTTCATCTAGTTGGTCTTTATAAAGGCATGCTTGTAGACTCAGGGGCATTATTGTGGTTACTCTCCTGGGCTGAGAGACCTTCAGAGACTTTCTTGTCCAAAGAGCTTATCGAATAAAAAATGTATAATGTGACAGAGAGCTAAAGAAGGGAGCATTTATCCACTGAAAGCAAAAACACACAGATCATATTCTAACGTTTAGTGTTTCACACGTCAGAACCATAAAATGGGTCAGTTCTGGCCACAGACAGAGCACTCACAAGCCTTACAGAACTTGCAAGACCGGGCTTATACTGCCCAATATCACGATGACGTTTTGCACTTCCAGTATCTATTACACTGCCAGGCGGTATGGCCACTCTGCGTTCTGCGCAAATGCTAGTTTTCATTTAATGAGGTCACAGTTATTTTTTACCTCTAAAGAATTTCAGAATATGATAGATTAATGCTTTGGAATGCAGGGGAGATGGTAATATACATTTGAGTAATGACTGCACGTGTTTTGTAAGTGCAAGTTTTACCTACTGTACCCTCTTGTGCACGTGGGCATATTCCGAAAATCAGCTTTTTCATTATTACCGTTACTGTTTTTGTAACAAAGGCCTCTTATACACATTGCCTTGGTTTAATAGATTTATTATTTCATCTACTATTCAGCTGGGTGGTTCGCCAGTGCATGAACCGGTCCATTATGGATTTCCAGGGCATTTCTGCTTTAAGCTACCCTTTCAATAAATAATAAGAGTATCTGAAGTGCTTATGCTTCAGAGGGCTGCAAATCCCAGATTTTCATTATCACATTTGAACATTTTTTTTTTCTCAGCCTGAGGTGAGAGAGTGAGAACTTTGAGCACTATATGACAGTAATGGCAACTAAAATGTAAGGGTAGCATTCTTATTTAGGATATGTGGCTGTCCTCTTACAATCCATATGAGGAAATGTAGAGCTTCTTATCCAGCGGCAGATAAGTGGATTGCCTCTAATAGTTCGGTGCTGATGGCTCTGAAGCACTTCATTAAGCACTAATGTATTTTGCATCAACATTTAGTAATGCTGACACCCGGTACCAAATGGTTAACAAGCCATTTTTGGAAACGCATTTAATCTGAAGTAATGGAGCATTATTTTAAAATCATTGTTTCTGTCACCTATATACAAAGGCGCAGTTAGCATTTTTCCAGGATTTTGCCACAGGGAGTGTCTTCTTCCTGATTTCTATGTCTTGATGTTGCAGGACTCCAGAGCCATGCAAATTCTTTTTTCTTGGAAAACATTGAACTCTGTGTTTATGAACAGACATTCAAAAACTACAACTGCTTTGATATATGTGTTGGATTTGCAGCAGGAAGCACCTTATTTTAGCTGTGGGGTGATATTTTTTGTCAGGTCAGTAATTATTGGATTGAAGTAACTGCATTTTATGAATGCAAGCAGTGACTGTTTTTCTTTTCACTTGTCTTAATTTACTGCTGGCCACCAAATATAGATATATATTCATTTCATTAATAAAAGAACATTATTGTGCATTTTGCCTCTTAGCCCATCCATTATTCATACCAGCCAGGAGACTGAACTGGGGATGCAGCTGTTCACGCATTAATCTAAGAAACCCTTCTCTGCACTCGCTTTCATTCTGCAGGAGCATATTTGCAATTTGTTTGCAATTTTCATGATGCTTTGTTTAGTGTGTGAAATTACGTGGACATATGTATTGAAACACTGGTATTTTTCTTCCAGCACATTCTTTTATATAAATGTATGTGTATGCATGTATTTCAATGTTCACACCTCCATAATTTTATCCTATTTCCTTAAGTTTCTGGCTAGTGACCTTGATACGTTGAGACATGTAACGGCAGGTTTCCCTACTCTAAAAATGACCTCTAAACAATGCTCATGGCACGAGCCAGGCAGCCCTTCAGTCTGACCTTTTTTTATTTTTTCCATGGGTTTCTCAGGTTATATATATATATATATATATTTAAATATATATATATGTGTGTGATTGATTCATGATTCACGACACTTTTTGGAGAGTACTTCAAACTTAGCAATGCACTCAGTCCAGGAGTGAAAGACACATGTTATTTTTAGCCCCTCAGGCACAAGCTATAACTAAGACAAGTTACACGGTGATTTGGAGACGTGCAAATGACCACATCGAGGGGACAAACTAATCGAGTGGATTTGAACCTAGACCTCCAAATACAAAAGGCCAGTGCTTTAGTGCACCATGTAACTTCTGGCATGGAATTTAGCTAAAATGAACGTAAAAAAGAAAGAAAACCAAATCAATTTGATGTATGCTTTGTACTGTATTGGTGAGTGAATACCAAGACAAGTATTCTACACATATAACTGCTGAATTCATATTGCTATATTTAAGTTTGTGTTTACTCTTTGACATCCCCCCTTTTTAGAGACACGATTCCTCAGCTGGTTTCAATTACACGTGGAAGAGACTTAGTGCCAAGTTGTTTGCATGGGTGAATTTTATTTATAGTTTGTAAATCAGTTGTGGTTTTCTAAGTCAAAGAGCAGGAGAAGAGATTTTAAATGAGTTTAGATGTTTGCCCATTTTTACCAATATTCAGTTTACAGAGGGTTTTACAGTATTAAAAATGGCACTTTACAGATAGCAAGCCTGATTCCCAACTTCCTTGTCCCATTGTCAAGATGTCTGGCTGTAACTTTTGACTTGAAAGTGTATTGTATCCACTTGGGACAGGTGTAAGTAACTCGACAGATGCATAGTAATGGAAATTAGGAACCAAACACAGAGGATGGAACTATGGGTTTTCAAATGAGCTATTCAGATACTTTTTAAACTGGCAGTGAGAGCTGTATTTTAAAAATCCAGTATTTTATGAATTCAGTATTGACTGGATTGATGATTTCATTAAGCGCCCAATGTAACTCATCTCCTTGCTGTTGTCATTACATAGATAAGATCATTAATGACTTTCCCATACATTTCCTGGGTTTTATTTTACTCCTTTAGCTTTTATATAGTGTCTATGGATATATAAAAAATAACATATGCGGACATTCTATGCTAATTTTATATATAATACTACCTATACTAATATTTTCTACTAATATTTTACTTTAGATACACCCACTCTGGTGCTCCCTTGATATTCTAAATCAGCCCAGAAAAGGCAGAAAATTCAGGCCATTCTGTCAGTAGCAGATTAAAATAATGTTGAGATTCAGACACAAACCAGAACCAGTAAGGAGATTCAGGGTTGAAGAAAACATTGGCAAGTTATGCAAAGCATTGCCTTCAAATTGTGTTGCCATTAGGAGGAACAGGTAAAGCAGCTGAAGAAGGTTATGGACCAGACACTGCAACACTTGGGACTAAAGAGAAGGCTTGAAATACTTTCACTCTTAATATTCCAGCTTAGTTACAAGCAAGTAAAAAAACCTGAGTCACACAAACTGTTAAAAGACTCAGTTAAGTACATCTTAAAGAAAAGTTCCTTATAAGAAAGTAAATCTATCAATTATGATATTTCTGAAGGACAATGCAGGTGCCATTTGGATTTTTTGTGGTCACTGTTGCTAAGTTCCAGTAGAAGGGAAATTATAAAAGATGAATGCATTGGCTTTAACCCTTTTACAAAGAGATCGAGCAGAGAATGGGCTGACTTTGGAGAAAAAAAGAAACCCCAACCATAGTACCTCTGCTCAGAGATGGGTGATCTCTGCTGTCTTTCACTTGAGTTGACATTGGCAATTTGGGGTGAATGAAGATGTGATTGCACCATGGACATGACCCAGCTACACCAAGGCTGGCTTTCCTGGCTATCAAGAACAATAAGTTTCACCAGCCTTGGGGCAGTGCAGACTGCAAGGGTTTAACTGGGACCTCCAGATCTCATTCCCTACTGATGCTGCTTTGGCCTTTTCTGCAATTCTGACTGCAGGGCTGATGTCCCGACAGTATTAGGTGGGCTGCTTTTAAAACATGTATCAGTCTGGGGTCCAAGTGATTTTACTGATTTGGCCCCTGTGTTTTTTCTGTTCCTCATATTCAAGGAACACTGTAAGATTTTCCAGGCATTATATCTCATACCTGCTACAACAACTATTGCTGTACATAATAAGGTTTGTTGTATTTCAGTAACTCAAAAAAGTCATGTCACTTTTGCACCTATTATCTTACTGAAATGGAATAAAACAGGATGCGGAATGAGTGCTCAGAAAATTAGGACTTTGAGGCACTTTGAACAGGAAAGTCTTTTAGGCAGAGAAAGGAAAAGGTTTTCTGATTGATTGAAGGAGGAAATAGTGCCATTTAAAAAGATGTTTTAGAAGACTGCTAGAAACTAGGTATGAAAACGATCAAAGGAGTGGAGAAGAAATGAATCGTTTAACACTAACAAAGGGAGCATTACATTTTCCTTGGGACCTGCTTTCATTTTTCGCTGTACTTGTGAATTCAGGTTAATTTTCATGGGTCTGTGATAAATTAACTGTTTCATAGGTGGGAATTGATGAACCGTTTTATATGCTTTGCATTTGCGCTTACAGTTCCTACGAAAAAGTAGACACTTGCTAAATTGAAATGGTTTTATTTGGACTAAAATATTGGTCACTTACAGCAGTTGCTTGTTTCTCGGAGATAAAAGAGGCCCAAACACAGGGCAGTGCTTGTTCGGAGGTACTCCCCGTTAGAGCATTTCCTAATTAAGCATCTACGCCTAAGAGCCCTGCTCTCCCAATTTCCCTTTCCACACTAGGTGCCCTGTTTAGAAAGCACTAATTATAAACATTGTTGTTACTGCCCCCAGCTGGAAAACAGAGCAGTTTATGTATGAATAAGAGAGATTATCGCCCATCTGCTCCAGCCCATTATTCAGGGACGTGTCATTTTGTATGCTGATGGCAGCCATTACTAGTGCTTTAGTCAAATGGCCTTTTTTTTTTTTTTTATAGCGTTTATTTATTTACCAAGTTGCAGAATTAGAGTCCTCCYCCCACCCCCCCCMCCCCCCCCCCCCAAATGCATATGGTTTGTTTCAAAATCTGGGCTATGCAGTTAAACTGAGTCAAGGCCAATCTGAGAGGAGACGCTCGCTTTTATCACAGGCTCTTGTTTCTGGTGGTCTGCTCCCCCCTGAAGCTGGGGTTTTAAAAGATCCAAACATTGTGTATAGCAAATGGAAAGACAGATTTCTTTTGTGTGTGTGTGTGTGTGTGTGTGTGTAAAATAAAAATAGTAAAGCAGAGAAGGAGTGTAAGCTGATCATGGATAGCAGTTAAACTCCAGGAAGATAAATAAAGCTCATGTAGGCTGCCCCCCATTTTACAGAGGAGGCATTAAATTTGCAACTATTTGACGAAGTCCTGCTTGACACAAAATGCCATCTTTCCTTCGTAAGAGGAAAAGAAAAATTCCTCTCACACTATCAAACCCACACCTAGCTAAAGCTGGGCACTCGGGTCCCATTCCTCCCTTCTTCAAAACCAAAAAGCACAGATGCTGTGCTGCCGTCTCTCGGCTGTGTTACAGGGCCTGAACCTGAGAAGCTTGATGCCAAGTGACAAGATAGACCAAGCAGGTTTTGCTATGTCCTTGCAGGCTGCAGTAGGTTTATAGCCACGGGCACAAGTGCGATAGGCTGGAATTACAGCTACTGCTACACATTCGAGCACTTGGAGTGAAAATGTTCCTCAATTCTTGCTAGCCAGTGTTCAGCTAATGGATGGGAACTACTTTTCTACTTCTTGCCTGAAAAGTAGGATTATTTTTGTTTTTTCTTCCCCCAGAACATCCATATCAGAATCTGCTTAACCCTCAGTGTGCGCTCGGGGCACTGCTAGGTTTTATGGAAACTGTGCTGTAGCCTGATCCATGCACTCAGTGAAACAATCCAGGGTGGGAGTTTTACTTTACTGGAAACACTTGTAGTGACCATCTCTGCTGTTTCGCTAATGCGGTTAATTTGCTGGGTTTTTCCAAATACCTCACAGAGGAGATTTGAAAGGCTTCAGTTACTGCAGTGTTAGAAAACGCAGGTTTCACAAGAAACTTACAAAAATTTCTCCAGCTATCAAAGCGCAGGTCTTGTGAGTAATAAGAAGGAAAAAAGCCAGCAAATAACCACTTGATGGAAATTCCAGGGCTCTGGATTGATTGAGGAGGTGCACGGGCCTCGCGTGGGCTATCAGACCTGGATCCCTCCTTGCCCCCACTCCAGAATAACCCCCTCCCGCCCAGAGTCCCATTTTATCATACAAGTTAAGCCAGCTAACAACAGCCCTGGCACAGTTACACAATGAAGAAAAAGATATTCAAAAAGACTCATGCAATATTTAAAAAAAATCAAATCAAAATAAATAGGTATCAGAAGGGTTTTAAAAAGAAAAGAGAAAGAATGCCTTGTTAGAAACACAAGCTTACCAGCACACACAATGCATTGTATTTCATTGAACTTGGGAGAGTTTCTACATACCGTGTTATGTAAATGCATTGTTCAATCTAAGGTAAGGATTGTGTTTAGTGGGTTTAAAATGACAGTATATAGCTCCACATCTCGCATGGAAAAAAGAAGAAAATATATGCTGAGAGCCTGTTGCTGCTCCGTGTGTTTCAAAACAGGAGCGCAGGGGAAGCAGATGCCTTAACAAGCAATAGGGAGGGGGAGGGTGCGTACTTCAGCATATCTAGTAGATTTTCTATATACACTGTCCTTTTAACTATAGGGGAAATTGATACTGAGCATGTGCGATGGAGAGAAAGCTGGCAATGTGGGTGTGAGGGATGGGTGAAGAAAGGGAATGAGGGGGTGTGGCATCTCAATCAAGATTAAAACGAAACTGATAAAGCAGCATATGGACTGGATAACAAATCAAAAAGCATGTTTATCCACTGAAGGAACTGGTTAATGGAGACTGCCAGCACGTTGCCATGGAAACACTGACTGTTGGCGCTGCACCATCTCATACCTTATCCAATACATTCCTGGTTGTTGGTAGTAGTCCAAAGACCCTGATCTCTTGATGGTAAACCCGTGGTCCAGCTGAGCAGAGAGAAATGGGGCAACTCAGTGGATCGACATTAGGCTAAAGAATTCAGACTCCAGAGCAAGCTGTTCCTTATTTAGTGCATATTTACTGTTTTCACTTTCAGAAGGCACTTATCTAACATCCTAAAGCTACGTACCGGAGACGAAAATGAAAAAGAAAAAAAAGTAAATAAATAAAAGAAAAAGATACTAACTCTAGATTAGCTCTTGCTAAATTAGAAGCCAATTTATTCAAACTAAAAAGGAGTTTGCGAAATAGGTTACTTAATGCATAATGCATTCATTTAAAAGTCTGACAAATATCTTGTTACCTCCAAAGACAGAAGTGCCCTTTCAAGTTGCACATACCAGTAATGGAAAATTATCTTTTGCAATTAAACTGAGAGGTTTAATAATAATAAAAAAAAAAAAATGCAGTGCAACCATCACAAGGAGCAGGCTAGACAGACTACACAAGGCTTAAATTAGACTGCTTCATAATCATGGAATGTGTAAAGATGAAAAGAATCAGGTTTTGATACCCCATCAATCATGGTAATTCATTTCTAAAAGTGCGTTAACCTTGGAGAGTCGGACTACTCAGAGCCATGAATAACATTGTTTATCATTTCAGCTTACACCTCATGCTCAAAAAGATAACAGTACAAAACTATTTGGTTTAAAATTGCACCAATTAAAGTCAAAATGGAAATGAACTTAACATTGTGTCCAGGAAAGTGTGCTTGTGATATTACTTAAGGAATATAGATCTTTTAAGTTTAGTTTATCACTAGCAGAATCATGTGTATAGGAACAAAGAAAATGTGTTGTTTTCTCTAATCCTTCTGTGCTGCACTAACAGACGGTGGAGACATCATTTAGCTGAGTTAAATAAAAATTTAGAGGAAAATATCTTGAGGGAGACACTCTGCCTGCTTTAAAATTGTTAGTTGTGATGATTTTCACATTTTGCCCCATGAAGAGAAAAGGCCATTTTGTGCTTCAGTAAGAGCGTGGCATATATTTCCAATGCTGATGACAGTTTCTAATTCTAAATTCAGAAAAGCAGTTCAACACATTTCTAGTTACCAACCACTTCAAGGGTAGCTAGGAGCTAACTGCAAATTTAAATTTTTCTTGATGACTCCCCTGCAAGTGTAGAATTTAATAATTTATTCCATTTTGTTAAAACAATGCCGCCTTCATCTTATTTAGAATTATTTAAAGGACGTTTCCTGTTTAAAACCATGAGAACCTTGTACCTAGAGTTAATTTTCTTTTGGCTTAACTACACTGGTCTACTATTGCCATCTACTGGCTTCCTTGTATGCTGCATATAAAATACACAAAAGGGATGTTTTCTTAAAAAACAGATCAATAATATTGCCCTAAAATCGAATAGCTAAAAAGTCATATAGAGAAAATCGGGAGAGTTGCTTCCTAACACGAGTTGAAACAATTTGGTCGGTGTGGAATTCCTGCCACGAGAAACCCGACTGCGGACAATGATCCCAGGACAACACAGACAATAGATGGGAACTGACATCCGAGGCACGGGCTCATCTTTAAGCCGAGCAAAACTCGCAGACTAAACTTGGCTTCTCTTCCACACCACCCAAGAAATCCCACTGCTAAAAATGCCACTTGGAATTTGTAATTTTATTTTAAAATCGTCAGAACGTAGGGCATCGACCCATCCTCTGCCTTCCCCTTGCCGGACTGCAGGCCGCGGCCCCGCGCCGGCATCTGCCGCCCAGGGAAGGCTCTGCAAGAGGCAGGGAGCTGCACCCACTTTCTGAGCAGCTTTTCTCTTTTGCTGTCCTATTGGATTCCTGGGAGACTCCAGCTGGAGTTTACTCCCATTGCCAAGACAGAGACCTCATACAACCTTAATAGAACATTACCATTAGTCTCTTCCTCTGTCTTAACAATGGCAAAAGTACAAGCACAAAAGAGACAACATACAGGCAAAGCTTTAACACTTCAGACAAGAACACAAATTAAACGATGCTCAGTTCATATATGGAATTACAGCACACCTCTGGATCGCAGAAGCATTCTCAAAAAATGATTTTGGCTCTTGGTCACTTTAGCTACTCTCACTAAAGCCCAGAGGGTACAGCCACAGGGTATTGTTTTGCGGCCAAAAAAAAAAAAAAAAGAAAGATGACATCCTTGGAGAATTGAAGGAAAAAATCTATTCCCAAATTTTAAAAAGACTATTTAGTAAAGTCTGGGTTTATGTTTTACTGCAGTACCTTTATAAACACCACCACGGAACTACAAAATACTATTCCTATTGGAAAGCTGTACGAGAAACCTGATCCTGCAAATATTTTGGCACATGTTTAACAGTAATGCGGCCGTTCTGACACAGACTGGGGGGCACTAGCCCAGCTCCTGTCTCCTACAGAGACCCGTAGTCAATGCCTATGACAAGAGTTTAAGAACAGGGCAAGTAAAGTGATCTTTCTCCCACATACTCTCCCATCAGCAAGCAGTGTTTTTCAGGGACTTGTTAATTCTCTTGCTGTTTTAAAAGCTAGCTCTCCAATTAAAATTTTGCTGGCAAAGCTATGTTGGATTAAGGGAATTTTTTCCCAGCTGACATAGTTATGCTGGCAGAACTTTTAATGATATATTAATGTATCAACAGAAAAGTCTCTTTGCCTGTATAGTTAATTTTGTTTAAGGAATCATCTTCTGCTACATCAGCAAAGGGACTACTTTGCTAGGCATGCACAACATGTTCATTATTGTAGTTTGTCCAAACTGACAAATCCTTTCAAATGTGAACAAACTTGAAGTCTGGACACATGCAGGAGAACTTGTAGGATGTCTCTGCCCTGAGTGGTCAGAGACAACTTTTACTGAGGATTACCACGTCAACAAAGCAGAAGTAAGTCTGAACCAAAGGAGTCAATACAATGTGTTTGGACATCGCTGAAGGAAGCAGTAGCCACAGTAGACGTATGTAAAATACACATGGCTTCAAACTTCCTCCTAGTCAAGCTGACCACAAATGCATCTTTAGGAACTTAGTTTTCATATTATAGTTTTAATTGGTGCATATGATAAATACTGCTTGAAATCTTTGAGGTGTGTTACTTCTTACCACCGAAGAAAACAGGCATATAATATCATACCAGTGTAAGGACAAATTAAGAACTAAATACCACACATTAGCTATCTCTGTACATAAACAGAGTTATAGAACTCAAAATAATGCTAATATTTATCTTTTATACTCTTAAGTAAGGTATATAAATGTATGCACATATTAACACTTTTTCACAAACACACACACAGACACGAATGTGTTATATAATATATAGAAGGCATCACTATATATTATATACACAAGCACTCTCTCAAGAAGTTACAGTAAACATACAGGCAGGCACAATAAAACAGTATTTTTGTAGAAAATATACTTAGTGCACATCTTTAGTGCTGAACAATATGTTACAGCATCTGTACATATTTTGAAAATTCTAAATCTAGAGCAGGCTTCATTAATAAGATGTACTTCTATGATACTTGAGATTGCACTGTTAAAGGAAGATTCCCAAACATAAAACCCTGATGACATGCACATCAAATGTATATAAAGCATGCTTTCAAATGCAGAAACAACAATTAAAGGCTTTGTTGTTTTGCTTTTGGCTTTATTTTACTTATTAAATTAGTTTTGTAGAAAATAAAGGCAATTTATTCTTAAAATCAAAATTATCTAGCTTTCTGGAACACTACGAAAACACTAAAGAGGTCTATACTTCCCCATCTCTTCCAAGTTTTTAGAAAATAATTGACACAAGCTAATCAAATCACTTTCTGAATTCTGTAAAAATATTCTAAACATTTCTACTTTATAGGCCAAGTTGCAGGATTAATCGTGCCAGAGTATGATGTTCACCCATTGAGATGATCACTAAAAATAATCCGTTAAATTTCCAAACACTAAAAAATAAATAAAAGCCATTAAGAATATAATTAAACATATACATTTTTTTTTCTCTGATGTATAATGTTTCGCAGTGGAAAGATTCACTGCAGTGCCTTTTTCATTACTCAAGTGTCAAACTGCTGTAAACAATTTCTTGGCAGAGCAACTGGGGCAAAGAAAACAAAGAGGAGGGTGGGGAAATTAAAAACATAAAGGAGGCGAGGGATGGATGAGGACAGAGGCATCATTTCTCGCTTTTAAGCTTTGAAGTCATTAGCATGGAGGATCTGAGCAGTAATTCTCATGGACAAGCGTGCTGGCAGTCCATTCGAAAGGAACACGGTTTCAGCTAGTCTATACAGAACATACCTGCATTTCAGATGAGCAATGGGTATGTGATGTTTTAGTTGTGGGAGAGTTGTTGCAGTATTATTGCTTAAAAATGAAAATAAATAAATGCTGACTATGTTAGCTGATGACTGAGAAAATCTAGGAAAAGCATGAGGAACAACTTGCTTCCATGTTGAGGACGTTCAGGGTTGGAAAGAGTAAAGAAAAAATATGAGAGAGGCACAGCTTGAAATTTTAAGTACTTATACCAAGTAACTTTTAGAGAGTATCCATTTTGCTGCACAACCAGTTCACACCTGTGAGCCAGATTGCATGTGCTGAGCTGAGTTTACTTCATGCTGATTTAACTCACCACTGGAGGGGCTGAGCTGAGAAACATGAAAGTGGAAACAGTACAAGAAAGTGTACATGTGCAGTCACACCACCTGCAATTTATGGAAGCTGGGAATGAACACTGAGTAATCTGATATGGGAATGGTTATGTTTAACGTGTCACTTATTTTTAGTGACTATTTGGAGCGTTAACATTACCACGAGTAATAAAGAAAAACTTACAAACACAGGCAGATGTATCAAAAATGTAAAGGATGTGCATGTTGCTATTCAATGGCATTAGTATGAATAATCTCATAAAACACTGAATATATGCTGTGCGCATGTATATCTAATACACATGTTCATCCTTGGGGAAAAAATACAAATGTATGCGATGTATGCTACACCGAGGATGCCATTGAAACCTCAATAAAGCTTGGTCAAAAGTTTGGTCAAGCTTGGTTTCAGAAGCTCCGACACGTTCTAACCTGGAATGCCTAGACTGGAATTGCAAAATGACAGAAGGCAGCAAGGAGCTCCATTAAGTCTTTACCCATTTAAGTCCTTCTGCCTAAAGGGAAGCAGCTTGCATGTGGCAGTACAATAAAATGCTGCTGCTCAGCTAAATTTGAAGTGGCTAGACTCGTATCAACCCTGAAGGTAGCAGTGAGGCATCATAGCTTTATTTGATGTCTTCAGAGAAGAGAAGCTCAGGCTGCCATACGGATTTTCTGTTACAATTTTGAAGTAATTTCCACTCATTGTAAGGTGCTGCTGTCCTTCTGCTACAAACTCTGTGTGGCCCCAATCCATGTGATGATTCTGCTGCCAGGTAAAATGTCATGATCCCATAGTTTGAATTGTTGAATCTACATTGGAGTTAAATCCACTATCTTCTGGTAAAATGTGGAAGTGTGGTACTGTTAGATGTCCTAGGACTGTTAAATAACAATGTGACTCACAAGGAGAATCAATGGAGAAGTTGTGCAGATACCAGTCTAACTACATTACTATTAATTAAACGCTCAAATTGTCTAAAGACTAACCCTCTCTGGTTTCTTTTGGTGGCATGTTCTAAACACACACTGTCTTGTGGGCACATATTTAAGTGTTTCAGCTGTGTATTTCAGATGCTTACTGCTATGACAGAAACTCCAGCTGCAGTGCTGTTCGGTTTAGGGCCTGTGTTGAAATGCTTCTTTATCTTCCCAGCTACTGAGAGCTGATGTTCATTCTCTGGAAGGCCATCGTCCTGCAGAGAAATAAAGCCAAATAAAACTTCAGAGAGAAAAGGTGAGATAAAGGAGTTGCAAGATGATTCTAATAGCACCTGTCAATGCAGAAAAGTTTACAAAAAAGCTTGTAATGAAATGCGGGTCAGTCATTGTCTCCATTAATATATCTAAGGTATTTATAAGATGAACATCATATTATGTCATGAATCAGCCTCTCTCTTCTTTACCCAATATCTTCCTCTCAAACTTTAGGTAATGTTAATTAATAATAATTGTAAAATATTTTATTATTCTTTCTACCATGTCTTAACTACCACTGCCCAGTTATTTTTAGATCCATTAATATTTCAAAGCTTGATAAACTCAGACCTGTTTATGATTCTGTTTACTCATCACATAAATTTAAAGATAATGACTTCAAAAGGAGAAGAGCTCAAGAGATTATAGAAACCAGAAGCCCCATTTTGGTAGGATGCAGGAAAGGATCTCCAAAAGCCCTGTGAGACACCAATAATGTCCCTGTCTCGTTGTAAAGGTTACAAACTCGGGGACTATGAGGTTGGGTGAGTGTTCCAGCCACGGCTCAGTGAGTCCCACGGAGGGGAAACCCAGGCCAGATGGGAGCTGAGACATGCCCCAGCCAAGACCCTCAGGGCAGGTGAGCGCAGGACCTCACCAACGCCAGGATGTATCATTGCATACGTCTGCAGACCAGGTTAGGCGTGGGCTTACGGCTTGCTGTGGCATTCCCCGCAGACTATGACTGTACCATACTAAAACCATAGTTAAACAAAACCACCTCTGCAAATCGAATCTCCGACTGACTTAACAAGGGAATGCAATTCCTTCCCCCAGTCCCAAGGCACGGAAGTCTGGGGTGCTGTGGGGAAAGGACAGACAGAGGTACAGACTGCCTGGGAAAGCAGAGAAGGGCTGGAGCCAGCTGTGGGTGGCCTCCTCTTCCTTGCCAAAAGACATGTGTTCTCAACTTGAGCTAACCTGAGGTAAAAGCAGGCACACAACTACACATCCAAGCAGAGGCAGACACGTTCTGCCATCGTGCGCACCGAGCGAGCCGGCCATGCGCGAGCTCCAGCCCAGAAGCCGTGCGGCTGGGCCGGGAGGTGCCTCCTCCCGGCTGAGACATCCCGCTTCACAGAGCAAACGTGCCTATCTGCACCTAGGCACGCAGGCGTCCTCGACGCTGAAGAGAAACCTTAGCAGAAAGAAGGGAGTTTGCAGTTTTGGGCAAGTCAGCAGGTTGAATTCAAGCCCAAGAGAAGAAAGGAGTTTTTTAGAAATTGGAAATAAGATCCCTACGCCTGAAAGAAGTGCAAGAAGCCACCGCTCGGTAAGACTTCCCTGCTAGCAGAATATGCAGGATTTCAGGCAACAATATGCAGAACAGGCAGAATAGGCAACAAAGTCCAGAATAGGCAGAATATGCAGGATATCAGGTCACTGGCCACCTGCAATGGTCATCCCAAGGTGGTACTGCATGGTATGTGTAACTATCAACAATTGAAAAAGTTCTTAAAAATCCACTGAAGCGAAGTCCTAGCAGAATACAGGCAAACAAGAGACAAGATCAGAATACGGAGAGATGACAGACACTTTTTTTTTCTGGCTTTGCAGCAATTCAGAGTGCACTTAAAGAGTGACAGAGTTGCTGCAGTAAATCATGAGTTCAGTGAGCATATGGGAATTTTAGGGAGGTTGGTTAGGGTTTGTTATTTATTTAGCTTGGGGAGTTTGTGTTTAGAGATCCCTCACTCACCCCTTAACAAAATGTCTCAGCTGGCAAAATATGGTCAAGTGCACACAGCTGCAAAACACAAAACAAAACAATACAACCCAGTAGCTGATTATTGTCTAGCACCGGGGAGTCTTGGCTCGGTGGTGTATGACCCCTAAAAATAACCTGCTTTCTGCTGACCTCGCCTTCCCCAGAAGAAAGCTAGTCTGTAAAGTGAACTCTTCTTCACTGGGGGGGGGACTCATTCTCTTGGCTTTCTTGACATGAAAGCCTGCCAAACGTTCATGTTGTCTTGTCAAAAGACTAAATTACGGAGAAGACAATAGTTACCAAGACTGTGGTAATATTTTATTGGTGAAGCACCACACCCACAGTTCCAGTGGCAATGCTCCAGAGACACATAGTTTGGGCTCCAGCTTTTAAATGAAATATCTTCCAGCTCAATTTAAGATGCAGCATAGGGATATATGGGAATTACTCTATTGTTACTAAATTTTCTTACTACTGTTGGTGCTACCTGATGTTTAGTAGTTATCTTTTTTTTAATTCCAATGTGCTTTATAAACAAGCTAATATATATTAGCTGGCTCCTGGAATCCCTTCAGCCAACAATAAAATAGATACTGAGGGTGAGAGATGACAGCTGTTTAACTACATACAAAACAAGCTGCTGTGCAGTTTAAAAAGGCAAGAAGTGAAAAAAACTCCATCAGGTTCACCAGAATCAGCAGAATAAGTTGTAGAATCAGAGAACAGGCTAAATATTGCTGAAAATAATTTCATCAGGTTGCTGCAATGGGAAGGATGTCAGCCCCCAAAGAGGTTAACTGTTCCTTTCCCCTATTTTAACCTTTTGCTATAGGAACTACTTCTTGCAGCAGGTTAGGATCACAGAATTTCATCTCAGCTTTAGTCAGAATAAGATCTTTTAAAAATGACTAGTGATTTCTGGTGCTCAACTCTCGGAACTTTAAAGGGTCATGAGCTTCAGAAAACGTTGACTGCTGATGCTCTGAAAGAAGCGCTCTCCTGAGCACGTCTCAGAAGTCGAGCAGTCAAAATCCTTTAACAGTTTGAAAACTCTGGTTCAGAATTTGAGTTTTCACCTGGAACATGTAAACTGCTTGGGATCTTAAGATATATATATATATTTTTATCAGCATCCACAAAATACCTTTCATGGTCTATTTGCAAGAAATCAAAATAAAATTAAAAAAAAAGAGTCAGAGGGTTTTGGCACCATTTGGGTAATTAATAAACATTGTTTTCATATTTGCATTGTTCTCTATGGCAGAAGACATTGCCACTCAAAGAAAAAATAAGTGTTAAAAAGATGGAACAAAGTTCTGGATTCCCAGACTCCTGCTGCCCTGAAGCACTCAGATCCATTTCATAAGCTGGTCACAAGAGCTTTACTTTCCAGGTCTAAAAGCATCAAATGAATAGGTCATTATAGAAATAACAGCAGAAAATTAGAGCAAATAGAAATGCTGAGAAAGCTTTTGGACTCTGTTTCTTTTAAGGATTAGAAGGAGATTTTTCTTTAGGCAGTGTCCTAGGGTGTAACCAAAAGTAGTGCAGCTGCCAAATAAGAAATCTCTTTTTAAATTAACTTCCTTACAAATGTCCAGCTTATTGCTATTTACTGCTTGGTTATTCATTTCTTTTGCACACAAATTTCCAACGGAGACATGGTTAAAGAAATATGTAAAAGCTCCAGTTTCCCTAATTCTTTTTAGGCTGGTGTGTGCCATCTTCCTCCTCCAGCAACAACACACCACATTTTATATTATTTTAAGAGAGAAGGATTTACAGAATGCAATCCATCCCTTTCAGCATTGACTGCTCAATGTTATATTAGGAAATATTTACTACTTATACAACAAAAAGAAAGTAGGTTTGTACTGTAACTTGTATAGTATAATTCAGGTTATCTATATCATCAATGTTTAAAATGCCAGAACTCAAGCTTCCAGCCTCTTTTATAATTCTTTGGTTTTCCGAAGAATTTGAGCAGATAAAGGAAAGAGCTGGGGTCCCTGTAGGGGAAGTATAAACTGATGGATTTGTTTCCAGGTCTAAGTGTACTGCATAGGAGAGACAGATCCAAATAAACTAAATGGAGGGGGCAAGGATCTGCTGCTGAATTGCATTGAGAATTCAAGATCTCCATCTGTGGCAGTGGCACATAGCCAACATCTTTTCAGGTTTTGTTTCTTTGAATTGAAAACAGCTGGGGTATTATTGACATAGGAACTGCTTTACTGGTCTGACTCTGACCATAACAAGCTTTGCAGTTTCCAGGAGGATTCCAGCTATTTTTATAGCAAAAACTGAAACTGAAATGAGGGTTGGCTCCTATTGAAACTGTCAAAGCACATTCCAGGAATCTCAGCAATTTACCAAGTAATCACATAGTAAGCAGCTATAAAGTAGAATGGTTATTTACAATCTACAAAATGGTTTTATACAGTGTAAGCAGTTACAACACTTCTATCAAAGGTTTGATCAAAGAGAGAAAATGTTTCTTAAAATTGTCGAAGAAAACACATGCCTGCTTTTCAAGCCAGCTGTCCTATCCAGTATTTTAGCTGCAAGTTTACCAGTCTATGAATAGGTTCAAAACCAAAATAAGCAAAGAGAAAGTGAAGTCCAGCATTTCATGCCACAGAAAAGTATTTAAACAGGTTATCTGGGAAAATGGAGCCTTAGGTGAAAACTCCATGTGCCATCTCTTCTCAGAAAGACAGCATTTTACGAAAGTTGCAGATAATTGCTCAGGTAATTATGACACATAGATCACAGAGCCTTTTCTAAACAGGGATAAGTATATGTTAATTCCCTGTCCTGAAGCTGGGAAAATGAGGTACAGGGAGGTTGTGTGACAGACTCCCAGCTGGTCAAGCCAGTGATGGGATGGGGATGCGAGGTCGGATCTGACGCCAGTGTATCATCCTGCCTCCCTACCCAAGCAGGCTGTCCCTCCTCGGCTATCTCCTGCACCCGTCTCAGACCCACTTCAGGGAAGTGTCCTTTCTCACGAAAGCATTTAAGCACCTGTTTCAACTCAGCTTTGTTCTTATTTCTTCTGAAGCGAACTGGGATTTTAGTGCCATCTAGTTAATTTTATGCCTAATATTAAGCGTTTCCATGTGTGATGCCTTGAAATAGGAGCGACATTTGGAATGTGCTCAATCAAGAACTTTCCTGAACTGGTCCCAGTGCTGGCCTTTCTCCTTCCAGATAAAATATCTGGAGGATACATAACAAAATTCAAAAGGGGTTTTGATCTGCATTATGAACTACCCTTAGTGTATTGCTGAAGACAAAATACTGATTTGTCTCAGTTGCTAAAAGTAGCAATTGGACAGAAAAGAAGAAATTACAGAACTGTCATGGAATATTTGTTTCACTTCTTTATGGACAGAACTGCTATAGGTTTTGATTGCAAAGAATTATAATCAGCATAAAACTACGAGAAATGCAGCAGAGCTAGACCAAAGATGAATTGAACACGTATCCCATTTCCACCAATGCATAGTAGTCACTTTTTATGAAATAGCACATTTGAGGGAGACAAGTAGATCTTGAACTTTCCCTGGTATATCCTCCCGTTTCTGCCAACCAAGTACTTAAGAACTCTGTGAGCCAAAAGTTGTATCCAGACCACCATATTTAATAGGCACCAAGGGGCTCATCTTCCAAAAATGTATCAAACTCCCTTTTGAATCCATTTATACTTGGCCTCTACAGCATCCTCTGGCAAAGGGCTCCGCATTTTAACTTATTGCACAGAAACCCAGGAATTTGCCAGGGTGCTTCAGTAGCCAGAGCTCAGATTTTGGTTACTGGAGCTCTGGGGTGTTAAAAGACTTTAGCCCCTGGCCCCTTTCCCAGTCCCTCCCCATCAGCAGGCACTAGCGAGGGCAGGGAGCAGACCCCCATGTCACCTGCACACCATCACCATCACGTTACTGACAAAGAGCTGCACCTCTTCTTCTTAATACATCTCGCTAAAATGGCTTCCTAAAATACATCTGGTGTAACTGAAGCCAAAAAAAAAAGGTGTCGGGGGGGGGGCATTAACAGTTCCAATGTATTTTCCAGAAAAAGAGGAAGATTAGTGACCACATCTTTATGTGGTGCAAACAAGTGATGTCTCAGTAACCTCAGCGGCAGTGTGCAGACTGACACCGCCGGTGACCTGGCCTCTCTGCGGCTTCTGATCAGTCACTTCCATCTCTTCCTCAGCAGCACTCCAGAAATCCCCACCCGTTCTCCTTCCGCGGAGACAGAGAGACACCTCAGTCACCAAAAGTCATTATAAACTGTGACGGAACACTATGTCCAAGGACAGCACCTGGCACCAAGGAAAATTAATATTTCAGCTGCTTGAATGTCATCTTAAAAATGAGAAGATTTTCATCAGATATTGTCCTGGATTCTTGCACTCTTCATACACTGCAGAAGTGCTCTGCATGATAATAGCATTTATAATTAAAAAAAAAAAAAATGGTTTGGGCAATAAGGGAGTCTCCAAGACTAAAGCATATACTTGGTAAACACTTAACTGATCACCACTGTTCTGGGCTATATGGAGGACACTTTCATAAAAAAAGATTAACATTTGAGGTTACTGCATATCTGAATTTTTAAAATAGTGTTTTAGTGAGAAAAAGATTTTGGATCGAGCAGCTGAGGAACCAAAATAGTATTCCAGGGAGGACTGCACACTCAAACTTGCAAGAAACAAAATGAAATATTGTTTTTTCCTCCTTTATTTTTTTTTTCTCTGCTTGTCCCAATTGTATTTTTCTCAATCTTCCCTTCTGAATTTGAATCTGGATTTTCTCCAATTTTTCTTTCTTGTAATCTAAATATTTTAAGACATATTAAATAGTCTGAAATAATTAACAAGTATTAAGTAGTGTCCTTGTCTCAACATTAATTAAAGAGAAATTTCTTTATTCTCTGCCAGATTTATCTGTATGCCACCTCACTGAATACCACTTTTATGGCAAATGTCCAGTCACTTAGAGATAAGCCAGGATACATAAGTAGCTATTTCATGGTAACTCAGATTAAATGGATATGGCTGCACATAAATATATGTATATTTCAACGTCAGAAGCTAAATACGTTTCTGAAGGTTTCCCTGCTTCATGCTGGATCAAGTAGGCTTAACACTATGGACTATATTTCAATAGCTCTTAATCATGACTGTCAGATTTTTGAGTCCATCTGATTTTAGGAGAGCAAAATGTGTCACTGAACCTGCAAGCTGATTGTTAGAGGTATAAATTTGTCAAGTGTGGTTGAGATATGTTGGAAACCCAAAATATCTCAGAGAAAATGTAGCTAAGCATGCATAAAATAGTGGATACTCCAAGGTATGTGTGATATACTAAACCAGCCTGTAACCCAGCTTATTTCCAGTTAAATTTGTGGCATTTTTAGAATGTGCTGGCTCCAGAAGGGCATAGAAAGGACTTGACAGAAAAGAGCTCAAAGGTGCCAAATTACAAGCAGGATCTACAAGCCTGAAAATACTTACATTAACCCATGGATGCTCAAGAACTTGCAAGGCTGAGAATCGTAGATCTACATCTACTTGAAGCATCATTGTGATAAGTTCCTGAGAAATGGAATACTGGGTCAAATTTAAAGAACATTTTTAAAGAACAAATCAACATTTAATTCACTAAAGTGCTCTTCAACTGATTATGTAAGAGTGCTCAAAGAGAGAGTGAAATACCAACTGCAGAAATATATTAAGATTATTAAAAAAAAAGAACTATGAACTGCTGAACTTCAAGCTGAACTTCTAAATCAATATCTAACAGTACCTTGAAAAGCTAGAAGACAGTTCTGAATTACAGTTCTGCAGCCACTGTTTAAGAGAAAAGCACTTAATACACAATGTCCAAAACAGATGGTCGCATGAAATTAGGTTAGCTTCCCATTAAAAAATAGCCAAGTCCTCTGTAGGAAAAAAGCCAGCAAATCTAGAATTTTACTTTAAGCTCTTGTATAAATGACATAGAAGATATTAAAAAAAAACCACTTAAACCCATTATTTTTCATCCTCTGATTTCCTCTGCAATTACCTAGTTTTCAACTAGCATGTAAATAAACATATATCTAATTCCTCCAGTGAGTGGAGTGCACAGAAAACAGGATGGCAGTATGACAGCAAATAAAGGAGTATCACCAAAGTTAATAATTCCTAGTGACAAGGAGAAGTTAAATGAGTAGGCTAATGCTTCAAAACAGAAATTTTAGACTGAACTATCTGTTCATTTGCAAGAAGTTTCACAGGAGAACACCACTGGCAAAGGATTTGCAGAGTTCTCATTAATGATGTTACAAAATAAAGCCTGCTACAATACCATGATGTGGTTTAGAGGACTTCTTCCAACCCTATGACGGTATCTCATTTGTTAACCTCATTAATTAACAGGCTAGAACGCTAGTCCTGATCACCCTCCACGTATCTGTAAAAGCAGGATGTAGCTCTCCGAAGAATGGAGACTCAGGATGTAGAACGTTACTTTCACTACATGTATCCACCTCCAAATTTCATACTTTTTTTGTGATTAATTAAACACTGTCACACTGAAAGAAACAGGAAGACAGTTTTGCCTGGATTTGCCTTACAGGCTACAGAAGTAAACTGGCAGAAATTAAGCACTTATCTACAGGATGACCATACGAATAGTTCTATGGTTTTGGCTTTTTTTTTTTTACATACATGTGTATTATCTCTTTCTCTGTATATATTTATCCACATGACTACAGTGAATGCCAGATCCCTAGAAAGTCTGTGAGTTAAGCTGCTGCTCCAGTGCACTAATGAGAGTTAAAAAGCTTGATGTGATTTGCAGTGAACTCTGTCAGGATCTGCATCTGAAAAGTACTGTATCTGCCTTAGCGCACCTCAAGCTCTACCTCTCGTGTCATGTGCCAAGAGGCTATGGCCCATGAACTAGTGGACAAAAGTCGTCTGTATTTCATACCACACTGACAACAACAAGGAGTCACGGGCAATGCGAGGCCTGGTTCTTTGACAGAAACAACAGACATATCATCTAATGGGATTAAAAAGGGTAAAACAGCCTCCCTATAATATTATTATATAATATTCAAAGGCTCCAGGTTGGTACCTGGTCCCCATCATAAGAGTAGATAAAAAGCACAGTCCCAGGGAGACTTCAAGCTAAGAAGTGTAGGTCAAGCACAGTTACTTAAAATTTTTCTTGATCAGTAAGGGCTGCTGGTGTCTCTGTTGTGTGAGACATCATATAGAGACAGGGTCCATTTCAGAACCACCTGGAGTCTAACAGATAGTGATAAAACAACAACATACTCGGTGACCCAGAGGAATTTATAGGTGTATCAGGAGATGTATGAAACACGTCAAATACAGCACAGTGAAAGAACAACATTCATTAGACACTGGCACTGGGAATAATATTGGAGAAGAAAGTATCATCAACTATATAAACCTACCTTTGCAGAGTCAGAAACGTTGTCCCAATATGGAGATGGAAAATCCACCTGTCCCATCAAAATCTGATCAAAAAGCACTTCTTGGTCATCTCCACTTCTGTAAAGTAAAAACCACACAAAAACAACAACAAAACCCACAAAGAAATTATTTCCAGAGCTGGTTTCAATAGGCTTCTTGAAATTGCTTTTAACTGGCGATCCCTTAGTATGCTTTTGGAAGCTGTTGATTCCCCCCAAGCATGCAACCATGGGTGTGAATGGTGAGATCATAAAACCAAGTGCATTTGGTACATTCTTTCTGAGGTAACCTGCTTGTCTTTAGGATTGTCAACAACTTTGCAATTGCTCTGAGGGGGAGAAAAGATCTGATATGTCCTTATTAAGCGGCTTACATTTTAATTACCTTTTACCGACCACAAAATATGTTGTATTTGGTCCATGAAAGAAGATGCTTATTTCACTGTGTATTTTAAACATCAGGCAAAGGCACCCAGAACCCGTAATGGAGGCTCTTGTTTTGTAATGCAATGAAGTTTAAACTAAAATAAACAAACATGAGACAGAGATTGTACAGTAAAATCACAGACATTTATGGGGTTTGTGTAAATTACTATGCAGAGCAAGGGAAAAAACAAACCCTAAGAGCAGAGAACTTTTTCTAGTGGGAATCTCTGTGCTTAATGCAAAAGCAGCACAGGGACCAATTCACAGAACAAGGATGGTTGAATAGATCAGTCCATACCCACGGAATGGAGGGAAACCACAGAGCAGGATGTAAGTAATCACACCCGCTGCCCAGATGTCCACCTTCAAGCCATATCTAGAAGTGTGAGAGACATGGTTAGAGACATCCGACACCTATGAACTACAGTACAAGAACAGAGGAAACATTTTCAGAATTATTAATAATTTCTTATATATTCTCATCTGAACTTTCTCTATGTCCTATCTACCTACCCTAATTCCGCTTTCAAATCTTTTTTACATTTACATCTTAAAACCACATCAGATCAGAATGTAGGAGTGCACAGAAGATGTTGTGCTGTATTCTTGAGTTAGACAATGACGCCTACCAACATGAAGCCTGCAAAGGTGCTCAAGCCAGCAGGCATTTACTCTGTGGAACAAATCAGAAGAAGAGGACAGTGCGTGATAACGAAATGAAATTAAGTGAACGGTAGTTAGCAGTCTCTGGGGACAGCTTAAGAATGACTTTTATTGTATGTGCAAATGGCTAGTTAGTAAGTGTTAAGCTGAGAAGTCTGAGACCAACAACGGGCAGAGGAACCTAATATAATTCCAAAGTTGGCCCTGCTCTGAGCTGGTTTGGACAAGATAGCCTGTAGAGGATAACTAAATTGTTCTATGAGCCATAATTCTGCATCATACCCAAGCAAAGGCAGCATAACAATTTTAATTGCAAGAACTCCTATCTAGCACATTGGCGAGAACATGCTCCACTGTGTGCACATCAACGACTCATCACTAGAAGTGATTTACCCAGTTTCAGCGATGATTTCTGGAGCTACATATGTTGGGGTCCCACAAACAGTATATAGAGGTCCATCCACAATTGTTGCTAGGCCAAAGTCTCCTAGCTTCAGGGACTTGCTTCCATCTTGGTGTTCATAAACCTAAATCAGGAGGAAAATTCAAAGGTGTAACATAGTACCATCAAGGTAACTACAATATCATTTACTAACTGCCTGAAATGTTCCTTCTAATTTACAGTCTTTTTTCTCCTCCTTACCTACAACATACTTCTCTGCATGCTTTGGAAATTCACAGACAATTTGGACAACTTCCCTTGAATGCACTCAGGGTTTTTGCGAAAGACTTACCTTATGCCCTGGCCAACAAAGGTCATACTACTTGCTAGAAGCTAAAGCCCAGAAGCAAAGGTCTGACCTTCCAGCAGTGATGTTCCTAGGTTAACTCCCCACTGACAGCCAATTCACAGTGTAGGGTTTTTGAGTTTATTCATTTCACTTGCACGGAGCTTAAAGGCTTGCACAGGAATTTCAGCTTCTTGGATAATAAAACAGTGACTGCACTCATAGCAGCAACAGATTCTTCTGTGTATTGAAGTCACAAGATGTAAACTTGGCTGGACTATTTCACCTAGAACCATTGTCCTCTCCTTGGATGACTGTTAAACGCCAATCAGTGTCTTAATGGTATGTTACCATTGTCATCAGCGAACATAGGCAAGGCTGTTAATGAGTATACATGAAAATCCTGTCTTAAAACATGGTCTTCACAGCAGCAACATGATCTTTCATGGGTTTTTATGGGTGCAAAGGGAGATTAAGATATAGTCACAAGAAAAAAGCTAGAAAATCAGTGAAAAATACACAATTTTAAAAGCTGGCTCAATGTGAAAGAACAATCCCAAACCTGCAAACACTGAAAACATAAAAAAAATACTTAAGATAAAAAGACTAAGTTAAACACTAGGCTGTGAGTCCTTCTTTAATCCAGCTTCTGGTTTGGGTTCTCGCTTCCTATTTTGAAATTGTTTATGATGCAATTTAATGCTGTTTACCATAACAGCACCTTAAAAAATTCAAACAGTCTACAGGAGGTCTTCTTAAAGTATATATGCATCACATTATTATTTTGCAACCCAAATCAAAGCTCCATGCATCCTGGCTCATCAACAGTGATATCCTGACAACAAGTAGCAGTAACACTGCGCAAAAATAGAAGATATCATACTTCACAATCAAAACCAAAATCTTCCTTAATACCCATCTTGACCAGCTACTCCTACATCCCAAATCACATTTATCTACAACTGTTTGCAGAGGAAAATCCTAGGTTTTTTTTCTGACAAAAATGCAATAAATTCTACAATGGACCCTTGAAGAGTTCACTTGGTGCAAAAATGAAATCTTGAAGTCTCTTGCGACTGTTTGCTACAGATCTGCTATAGCTCATAATAATTAATTATATTATACAGCCCCCCAAATTTCTCCTTTGTTAATGTTAGTCATGTCTAGAGAGAAAACCCCTCTCTGTCCTGAATCCCTGCTACCAGGTGATACAGCCACAAGCAGACATTCAGAATACACAAAATTCTTCTCCTTTCCTTATGTCATTTTTAATAATACAGCTGGATCTTTAAGAGGACCAGCAATTTGATATGGATTCTCATTTCTCTGCTACTAAGCCAGAAAAAAAGATAGGCTTATAGAAGCGCACTGGGAAAAAAGCAATTATGGTTTTATTAAAAACACAGATTGTTAAATACATCTGGTTCCTGAAACTAAAGAAAGTGCTCTCTGAAATGGCAGTAATAAATCTAATTTCAACAACAGTTTTAATTAAAGGCTAGAGACTAGAGCTTTAAATATCCACTTGCTGAAAATGTAAAGTGTGCACTTAGACATCAAGAGCTGAATCCACTCTAATTAGCATCTTGTATTCTATTTCATGCGGTTATCTTTTACAAAGCCTTTTCTCAGTTGTGCTAACCTAGTGAACGTTTATAAATTCCCTCCTTCAACAGACCACACCTTGTATGACTCATATATCCCGGAGATTAATTATGGAAAAGGCTTGTTTGGCAATATTTGCCAATGCAGAAGGTTTGGTACTGTGCATTTTCTAGTATTTTGCTCCATCTGTTTCCAGGAATTACTTTCCTCGGAAAACTACTTTAGCTGACTTGTAAAACTGAAGAAAGTAACTTTTCCCCACCCTGTTATAACTCCATATAAAAAGGAGCCCAATGTGAAGCTGTGGTATGTTACTTGCCAGTCAAGGAATGTGAAAGATAATTTAATGCTCATGTTATTCAGAACAAACCTATATATGTTCCACTGCATTTAAATACTGAAGGGCAATTAAAGAAATAGGGATTAGTGCAAATTACCTACTATGTAGTGCTTTCACTGTTTTAACTAAGCAATAAAACTGTGTAATTGTACAACACTAATTGAATGCAGCCACACATAATTGTGTGCCACCATATGTATCCTATTACTATAAAGACTGTCAGTATTTTCTAAGCTGCTCTTGTGATCAGTGCAGATGGCAACAGTCAGAGAAGTTGTTCTCTAGGGTTTATTATATGGCTATAAAGACATCCCATGACTTGACAAAATAAACGTGCTAAATAGCAGCAATTATGAAAAATGTTCCAATTAAAACATGGAAGACACTCTCTAGAGAACAAAAAAATTGCTACAAAATCACAGGTATTCAGCATACCCTAAACTCTTGGACAGTTGACTGTTAGGTGGGCTTTGCATGCCTTGAGGATAATAAGGAATATTTAAGCACTTATAGAAATAACTGGTGTTGCACATAGGACGTTGAGACAGGTTCACACACACAAAGATTTATCAGCAGGGTCTATAGCTATGGCACACACCAGCTCTAAGCGTGAAAGTTACTTTTGGAGGAAAGGAAAAACCAGAGGAGAGACAGAGGGAGGCGAAAGGGAAAGCTCTCCCAGGAGCTGGGAAGAGATGCAATAAGGAGGCTCCAGATGAGCATCCTCCTCTGGACACCCTCTAGAAAGCAGCATGTTCCCCTTCGCCCTCCATATTTTTCCTGTAGTAACTCTATAGCTTTTGTCAGGCCTTGCTCATCCTCCCTGTCGGTTTTTCCTGTTAATGGGGCATGTATTGATCAGGGTAGATGCTGCCTCCCCCAGTTAGTTGCTCTGCTTTGGGCAGGCCTGTTATAGGCTCCCCTAAACCTAAAGCTACAACCCATGGGTAGGTAAAGGGCGGGGGACAAAGGGCAGATTCTCACACCGGTGGCCAGGACAACCTGTAACAACACTACTGGGGTTTGCAGGTGCAAGACCACGACAGTAACAGTGTGAAAGCAACAGCACAAGAACAGCAAGGGGAAAATACTGCCATGACCACCCAGATGAAGGGTTACAGAGCTGCAAGAAAAAGGCAGGCTACGGAAGGCAAGTAGAAGGTCTTTAGCAACAGAAAGGCTAAGACCCATATGGCATTTTGCAAGTGTTTTATAAATGCCACAAAAATAACCCTAACTGCAATCTTGAGATACAAGGAACTACCCATCCCATTTGACAGGTAATAAGATAAAAGTAGAAAGGTCAAGAGACACTAAGGCCACGGACAGCCAATGTCAGAGACAGGGTCAGAACTCAGGCAGGGGTGGTTCCAAAGCACTCCTCTAAAACAGCGTTTGTTTCTTCCAAGGACCTGATAAACCTTAGAGAATTAATAATTTGTGAATCAAATGCTGTCCTTTGAGAGTTAGGATGCTGCAAGAGGTTAAGTGCTCCATCCTCACTGCTCAGTATCCATATCAGCGTAGGACCTTTACATACCCACAACACCAGAAAAATAACTCAGAAACATTCAGCTACAATGCAAACAGTGTGATCATTCCTGGTAGTGAGCAATTACCAGAGATGGCTAGGCAGGCAAATCCGATCCTCTCCCTGTTGCCCCCACCTCCTGCCTACTTCTCTCTTTCCCCAAAAGTTTAACTCTACTGTTGTCAGACCGTAGGCATTTAGAGACATGTCAAGACAGCAGCAGGGCAAGCCTTGCCCCAGACCAAGACCCTCCTAGTCACAGCATTAATGGATCCTGGCACATGATTACTATAACTTCTGCACGCAGCCTCCCATGAACACGGAGCACAAGGACTGCAAAAGGAGTATCAGTTGTTAGTGTCTAGTGAAACTTCCACCCAACATGTTTTCAGCAGTTTCTGGAAAATGAGGGCAGGCTACTTCCTCACCCAGAACTATAAAGGCACCTGCCACCCATAAAACCCATAAATCCTCTTCAATGACAAGCAGGACTAAATGCACTAAGTTATGGCAGAGACCACAGAGCTGAGAGAACTGATATTCTAGGTATCTTAAACATTGTTTTATGGTTGCAGAATATATGGAGAATTGGGACATCTTGATACTGGAACATGTCAGCAAATTTGGAAAAACTCAGAAAACAGTGAAATAATCAGGAGAAATTAATTTCTCAGAAGAAATAAAACTATGTCAGTTGGAGAACACAACTGCTGCATTCAAGAGTGCAAAATTCTCAGAAGGACTAGTTGCCAGGGTATGTTTTTCGTTGTCTTCAGTGGATAGGGCTCATACAGATTCAGCCAGGAAAAGGAAGTCAGGCTTTTTAGTAAAGTGCATTAATAAAAAGTACTATGGGAGTATTTGGGAGATGCAGCAGGGAAAGGAAAGACTCTGAAGTCTCTTTCTAGTTCTGCCCTGACATACTATATGATTAGGGCACAACATTTATACCTACCATGTTTGTAAAACTGAACTGCTGCTAATTACTAAGGCAGCTGCAGAAGTACAGAATGGTCTAGTGAGGACAGAACACCTTTGTATTTATGAGAAGCTTGAAATTATACTGCGGCTCACTGAAAGGTCACTTTTAGTGATCACTGAAACAACTCTGTCGCTGTGTCCTGGGGAACAGTCTAGACATACCAGCTGACGTTACTGTACTTTTTGTGATAGCTGTTATTCTTAGGAGAGCTTTACAATGCTAAGGTTAAAATTAAAAGACCAACGACTTAAAAGACTGAAATAAACTTGGTGTGTGTGTGGAGGGAGGGAGAAACGCAAACCTTCTCTCACACACTCCCAAGTTATCATCAATACCGAAAGCTGAATTTTCACTTACCAGTAGATTCTCCGGCTTGATATCCCTGTGGACAATGTTCAGGCTATGAAGATATTTGATGGCACTGGCCAGATTGTAAAGCATCCCACTGGCATCTCGCTCTGTATATTTGTTGGTGGAAGTAATAGCATCAAAAAGATCTCCTCCCTGGAGCAAAATGACCATGGCGTATGAGCAACACTGCTTGTGAAATGACTGAAAAATTTAGGGAAGATCAAGGAGCATCATTTATAGAGGAGGAGGAGGGAGGAGCAGTACAGTTTCCTTGCAGCTATAAACTTTGGGTACTGTGATGACATCCCCCATAATGGCAGCTGAACATACCAGTAATTCAGAACCATTTGTCATGGTTTGGTTGGTCAGCCAAGAGGCCAGAATCTCCACTGCAAACCATTCCCACCTGCTGCTGCTTTGTAATATGTCCAACCTGTGTGTTCAGAGCCCCTGTTGCAAATTTCTGGCATGCCTACATACTTGCCTGTCACGATGCCGCGTACCAACCCTTGTCACTCTATTATAATCACAAACAGGCTGACATCAAATTTTTCCCCAAAGTCTGACTGAACTCCAGAAAAATGAAGAAATTCTGAGTAAAACTCAAACCAGCTACCTGTCATCACTGCTAGTGTATTTTAAAAGTCTGTTTCCATCTCATAAAACTTTGAAAACATAGATTTTAGAAACCACTTTCTCTACACAAGATGTGAAGTTTTTGGCAGTGTGATGCTTTTGTTGCAGCTAATACCGAAGAACTTCCCAGCATATATGTCAGATAATCATACTGGAAGACACTTAAGAATTAACATTAGTATTTCACCACAGCTACAAACACAGATGGCAGCTTGTCCCATCTCCAGCTCATCATGCTGTCTAATTCAGTTAAAAGCTATTGCCAGTGAACGAAAAACAAGAAAAAAAGAGAGAAAGAAAGAAAAGAAGGAAAATTAAGTGAAAGTCCTCGAAGTTGCAATGATCTTCACCAGGATCTGAGGCAGCCATGACATTTGGACTGTATTTCCAGAGCTGAGCTGGCAAGTGGGAAGAAGAACATGTAAGTGCTTGGAGAAAGACCAAAAAATAAGTTTAAAGAAGAGATTAAGGAGGAAGCTTGACAGAGTGGAGGAAAAAACAAACATCTTTTGAGAGATACTACTCAGAGGTATTGGGCCTTCGGCCAAAATCAAAGCAGCACCATAAAGGAAACACGAACCAACAGAAAAAAAAGAGGAGGAAAATGGTAATTCTGCAAAAACAATGCAAAAAATCCATGCTGCAGTCAAAACATCAAGGAAAAAAAATTATCACAGGAGACTGTATTTTAAAGAAAAAGTAGATATTTTCTGAAGGCAACAGAGGAGTCCCAGGTTTGCCAAATCTCATGATTTTACCAACAGCCTCAAGTTATTTGGTGTTTTTTTTTAAGGTTCAGCTGCAGAGTAAACACTGTTTTCACTAAGAGAAAGGAGGAGAGGGAAGAGCCAAAAAAAGAATTTTTCTAGGAATCATGGCTACAGGGAAAGAGGTAGGAAAAGACAACCACCAAAGACTCAAACCTGAAAAAGAGACATTACTTGTTAAAAAAACCCAAAAAAAGTATTAAAAATTTTGCGTTGTTGAGGTGCAGCTGACGTCTGCCAGGGCAGGTTTATTCCCACTGTAGATGTAAAAGCCCAACTTTGGAAACTGCTTGCAGCCAACCATTGTCAAATCTGGACCACATCAAAACCTCTTGCTCTGGCTGGTGACTGATCAAGATACATCAAGATACATAGTGTCAAGGAAAAGGAGGAAGAAAAGGCCAAACTAAACCAGATAGAGGATTAGAGAGAAAGGCCAAATATTTGGCAAAAGTACAATATCATGTAGTTCATGGCATTAACTGATCCCTACGTATCAGATATCAGCATGTGGCAAAGTATGTGGGATAAATAATCTATCTTCCCTAAGCTCCTTCCTGTGAAGCCCCTGTACCAGCTGCTTTTTAACATGAGGTAGTGGATTAGACAGATCTTTGGTCTTATCTAAATCGTTCCAGATGCTCAGGAGAAGTGTCAATAACATCAGCAAAGGATCTGCCTCCAAACAAAGAAAACAGCCCGAGCTGCGATGTGAGGGGCGAGAAGGAAAGAAGCTGAACCTTCAAAAGAGAAGGGAACATTTTGGCTTAAAGTCAGAAGAAAAAGAACAAATGTTCATGCGCAAGAGAAACCTAAACTCAGAAAAATATAGAGGTTGCAAAGCACATTAACAAAGACAGTCAAGCCAATCTGAAGCAGAGTAATTTTCTCCAGTTAAGCAGCCCACTTTACTTGGTAAAGTTTCTCACCAGGTAGACTAGTAAGAAAAGAGAGCATATATATTTAGTCTGTGGGATTCTCTGCAGTAAAAGATATCCTGCAAAGAGTTAACAGAGCTGACAGCTATATCAGGCAGAATTGTTTTCAGACTTCCCTTTCCCTGAAGAGCACTTTAACCTGCAAGGTTCTGCTTAGCCAATTCACACAGCAGGTCACTATCATTTATTCAGGCACAAGGGGTGAGTTCGGGATGACATTTCAGTCTTAAATCCCCTGTTCTGGAGTGAAATGTGACCAGTAACATCTGAATGCAGTTTTTATCATCTGTGCACATGAGGAAGTATAGTTGGAAGTACAGTAACCAATTATTTATTTATTACCTTGTTATGTAAATGATATAATCTCTCTTTTCTTCTGCAAAAGTGAAATCATATCCTGGAGCAGTAAAGGAAACTCCGCAATAAATCTTGCTTGTTAAATTGGCCAAACCCCTGTTAGGTTTGAATAACAATTTTGTTTCGCTGTGTAAAAAGGCAATGTGCCAGAAACCAGGTCCTTGCTTCCTTTTACAAGCACCACTTGCAATGTGTTTATATTTGTATTTATGAAGTGCTTTTTCTTACACTTTACAAAGCAATGAATGGCCTATCTGCCATGAGGTGAGGGCAGTACTTGCAGCAGCCACTTATGTCAAACATGTTACTGCCAATTAATGCAGGGTGGTATTAACTGAAACCGTGCTCTGCAGTATCAAGCCTTTTCTCCTTGAATTTCTTTCCTGTCTGTGAGTTTGATTTAAAGTCAGGTCTTCAAAAGTCAGTCACTAACAGATGGTTAATCAATTCTAATAGTGCATGCTATGAAATGGTAACAGTCAGGAATTGGTGAATTAACAATTAATGTCTTTCCAGAAATACCTTCCCCGGTGCCCATACAGTATAACAAGGCTTTTTTTCCAATTAATATTAAGGAATAGATGTTTGCTTCAAAGAAACAAAGTTAACTTCCCAGAATTAGGATATTTCTTCTAAATTTCTTCTATTATTCCACATAAAAGTAAAGAACATTCAAACAGTGCTCTCTAGGATATCTGAACTACAGAGATGTCTATAAAGCCCTTCTAAAGGGCTTTATATAGCGTAACTAAAAGCATAAATATATTCGTATGTGCAGCAGTCCTGAAGAGTAAAGAAGAAAGAGTGCAAACTCCCATATTTTTCCAGAAAGTGAATATAATGGATGGGGTTTTTTATATACATTTTTTAGGCTAGTTATTTTGTAAGAGTTTTCGGTCCCCTCCTCTCTTATTTAGCTGAGTGGGACTTTGATTAAAAATCTACCGGAGACTACAGTTTGAACATTTTTCAAGCATGAATAGCACAGCAGGTTGCACCCATAAAACCAGCTATGTGCTTACGTCTTGGCATGTTAGACAAGGCACAGCTTTTACTTCTTAGCACACCTCATGGGGGCAAGATGAAGGATTTGTCAATGCAGGCTGAAGCTGTGGCTACATTGGATTACAACGCTGTGCAAGAGTATTGAGGTACCTTTGAACAAGCTCTCATGGACACCGGGAAAAACCTACAGTAACATGGATCTCAGAGTGAACTCACTTATAGAAAAGAGCAGTAATTGTGACAAAAATAGTGTTAGATGGCTAATGGCATCTGATCTGTGCTATTTCACATTGCTCTCCCGAGTGCGAGAGAGGGCTGTGACTATGAAAAAGGTGAGGAAATTCTTCTGGGACTGATTAGACAGAGGGATTTGTGGTGTGGAAGAGTGCCAGTATTCTGCTTTTTTCTTAGGATTTAACCTCTCCAGCAGAGACTAAATGAGTACCTTGTTAGCTCCTTGCCACCAGCATGCCCCAGTGTGCTTCCTCAGAGCTTGGAGGTGATGGACAGCAGGGTTAGCTGGATCATAAGCTCCATAGCACCACTCAAGCCAAGCAGGGCATCGGGCAGACTCAAACCTAAGAGGACAATGTTGCTATCTCCTAAGCTGTGGGGCATGGCCTGAGCTTCTCATGAATAACAAGGTTGTCCCAGCCTGCCACAAGGACAGGGAAAATCTGTGGCCATTCACCCATGGGCCACACTTGACAGCCTCCCAGCTCTGCACTGGGAACACGGCTTGTGTCGACACTGCTGCCATGGAGCACGGGGGATAATGGAACAAAACAAAGAACTTTTTATTCTCCTTGCTCTCGTATTCCAGCCCACAGATTGAGAAGTTCTTTAAGAAATACTTGGACCTGGGATCATCCTATCTAACATCTCAATAAGGTGCCTACATTAAGAGCATCCCCTAATCTCCACCTACAACCACAGCAAAGCAGATAACAATCCTTCTTGCCAAAATTGATTTTTTCTCACGACCTCCGGTGGTGCCTGTTTCTAACCATGGATACAGAGGACATCTACTGAAGGTGACCACACTTTTAATTTAAGTGGAAGTGAACTGGCTGCCAGGGTTCAGGCTGCCTGATTTGCTCACAAGTGTTGAGCGTGCACATACAACAGGCCTGCACACAAATGCTGCTGCTGCTGCACAGCTTTATTGTAATCTTTGTCCTTAAACACTTAAACCCGTGGATTTCCCAGGTGTAGGCATGATAGGCTGCCTCAGGAGAATGTGCTGATCAAGATATAGAAATGGAGGCGGCTGCTGGAAAGATCTTCCCACAGAACAGTTGAGGAAGGAAGGAGAATCGCTAATCCCATCAGTGAATGTGAAAAACAGGTGTATTCAGTTAAAGTATGGAGGACAAGATGTCCTCAGTGGTTTTCTGTCCTAATTCGTACAATTTACTCAAATGTATTTTTACCACCTTTTGTGCACAGTGACATACTTCTGTGTTAGTACCAGAACCCAGAGCTAAATTCATACTTCTTGCACTTCACTGCTGACATTATGGGGGCAAGAGATGATCTGGTCTGAGTTTCATAATCCAGTTTGAATATGTAATTCCATCAGCAAGTAAAATAAGAGCATGAGATCTGGAAGTTACTATGAAGAAATACAGAGGGTCCCAAATATAAAATACTGCATTTGCAAACTTACTTTTCAGAATAGAACCATGCTTTAAATAGCAGGTTTTTCTCTTTCACTTCCCCCCTTCTCCAGCTTAAATTTAGATCATTATCAAGGAGGCAAGTCTGACAACGTGTCAATACAAATCAGTTGAAAAAAAAAAGACAAGTAATATTGTTTAAATTTAACATAAATTAATAAAATTTAATTAAACTCTATTTTATCAAAGAATATTGAATTTTCAAGTCTGGTATTTATGGCTATTCGGACTGGGTGTGTTTTCAATTCACCTCAAGGCAGAGGCATCTCTTTAAGATAAAACTTTTTAAAGAGATTTCTTTTGGGGGAGCAAATAAAACCGGTGATCTCCAAAGTACTGTCTACAGACCACTTCTGAGTGTAGCTTACAGAAAGTTAGACAAATATTTGAAATATTTGAAAGCTATAAAAAAAAATCTGACAGTGGGTTACACATCTTCCAGCAGGGTGCTGGACAAGACTACTTTCAGAGACCCCTTCCATTCTAAATTATTCTGTGATTCCATGATTTTTAGTAAGCTTTAGCACCAATTAAATTTCTCAATATGGTTGAAACAATTCTCAATAAGCAGCTTGTCTCCAAATTACTCACCTTTACAAGTTCCATGACAAGGTACAACTCAGTTGGCATGTCCATCTCCTCAATCAGAAGTACAATATTGGGATGCTTCACTCGTCTTAAAATAGATACCTCATTCTGGATCATGTGTTCCTGCCACACAAAAGAAATCTTTAATGACTATGGCTTGGTGGGAAAAACTTTCGCCTCCATTGTACAGTGGAAAATGCAGAGAGGATTGGGACCTGCATGGATTCGTCAGGGTTTTTTAAAAAGGTAACAGATGTTGCCTCCAGTAATATGGAAGGAACACATCTAGAAACAACGTCAGTGTGATAACTGAAAGAATAACAGAGAGTAGAACATAGACAAAGAAATGGAGGAAAATACATGTTTCTGTTGCAGAGGAAAGTTAAATATGGAAGCTTCTAAAATTTTTTCTCCAATGCAGAATCTTTCCATTTAAAAATATGATAGCATCTTCTCAGAGAACCTTTTGTTACAGATTTCAAAAGCTAACAGAAATTCACTTACTATAAAATTGACATCAATTTTATTAACGTTGCATACTGTTTAGACATAGTGACCGGTGTTGTTATAATTATTAGTATTATTTTTCTGTTTTCTATAACATCTGGGATTATGAAAGCTAGAGGACATAATTACAGGGGTAAATAACAAGGGGAGTGAGTGTACCCACACACAACCAACCAACTGGAGAATGAACACACACACCTAGAAAGGCACATTGCAGCCTTTTATACTGATACTCCGAGGGTCTCCAGAAGGGAGGCAAAGGCTTCAACCAAAGAGATTCTAACACTTGCCAAGAAGAAGATAAATACTAACAGCTTTCCAAAGTGATCTCTCACAAATGTTTATTCAAAAAAAAAGAAGTCTTTTGGCCTCATTTGATTTTTTTGGTACTTACTTTTCCTCTACATTTACTTTTTTTGATTATTTTCAGAGCATATTCTCTACCAGTTGATCTGAGGAAAGAGAAAAGAAAAAAATAATATGTTCAATCACATTGAATATTTTTCTCACTCGAGTTTATATTTGTCATTTGAGCACAGTAGGTCTGGGAAAGAATTCTGTTCAAGTATTTGTTTTGTCAAGAAATGAAGCTTGGATCTGTCCGGAATTGTGAACTTGAGCCAAATTTATTGAATATGTGTGCCCGAGAAAAAAGCATTAAGCATTTTTTTAAAAAATGAAGACATTTCAATGTTTTTGAAACAAAATAATTTGATTTTTTCATTTTGTAGTAGTATTTGTTATTTCTTGAGTTTTATGTAAAAATATATAGTATTTACAGATCCAAATCTTCTCAAAAACAAAAAGTTTTGTTTTCTATTAAGCAAAAAAATACAAGCTATTGAAAATACATTTATTTTTTTACTTAAAATGAAGAGTCATTCGTTTTATCTTAGCACTCGCAACTGGTAAGATAAAAAAAGTCAGCCCTTGGAAAAATGTTTTATGTATTCAGTAAGCATATGATACCTAGCAGAGTTAAATATGATCTTTATGGGACAGAATATGAAAGGTTCTGGAAACAGCACGAAATTATAGAGAATTCGTTCAGGATGAGAACACATTTCCTTTTAGGTGTTTTTTTTTGGAAACCATATAATATTTATTACTAACACGTGCATAGATATTTATTATATAGAAAGTGAACATAGAAAACTAAGCTTGTAGACAAGTCCACAATATCAACTTCTATTTCTTTAACCAAGTTACAAAACTGTAAGGATGATGGCTGTAAGGACGATACCAAGAAGCTCTGTTCACAAGCTTTAGTTTCACTATAAGGTTAAATGAAGAATGGATAATATAAGAAAAAGCTCTTACCGAAACGCTTTCATTTTGTAATGAAAATCTGAAGAGTTTACAAAAGTCTAAATTATTGCCCTTAGGCATACGTTTGGTTAAAAAATAAAGAAAAAAATAACCTCTCAAGCATATGGGGTGATTTTTTTTCATTCTTCATTTAGCAAAACATAGTTAAATTGATACAGTAAATTGATATATAATAAGTTATATAGAGAAATGAAGTGCACAGTCTGTCAAGTAGGACATGCAAAGTGAGTCATAAACTGAAAGCACTACATTAGGAAAACGACTGGGCTTTTTCATTGCCATATTTAAGCATGGAGACCTCCTCTGCCAGTGATGTACCACTAGGTATTAATTTAAGGGAAAATGGGAACTTCAGTAAAAAGAAAAAAAAAAACCCCAAAATATTAATTCTGTTTGAGTTCCCACGTCAGCAGGGAGCAAAGACAGTCTGTATTAAGACATCAGTTAAAAGACTGTGCAAAGAAACACACTGGATGATGACATTTATGACTTGGACAAAAAGTACAGCATGGCTGTTCAAGACTTAAGCAAAGAAAAATTAAAAACCTTTAATATCTGTACTTAGTCCCGAAGGGGTTTAATGCTACAGCCCCCAGAAATGGGCTGCACTCCATGTGGGGTGCCCCTTCCCGGTGCTGCTGTGTGGTGGCTACAGTCCCAGCTCAGTGAGAGGACAGGCAGAGATATGGACACTATTTTTGGGGAATGGAAGGAGGAGGTAGGAGAAGGAATATTAGAAATTAAGATATCTGGGGTTCAAACTCAGACAAAATATGCCCTCTTTCAATAGGAATCTCTTTCAAGCTGCTTGGTTGCCCTAGGAATGCTTCCTTTCTGTCATGAGAAAGGAAATTGATGGTTTTTGTTGGCCATGGGAGACTCCATGTACTCCAAAACACTGGGAAATCTGAGCTAGTGAGGAAATGTCAGAATTTGGAAGTATCTGAAAGTTAAAAATGAACACATACAAAAACACCACAGGACAAATTGCACATACGATGGAGCAGATATGTAACGAGCAGATGACAACTCTGACTGGTCTTTGTTTTGGTAAAAAGAAAATTAAAGCTAAGATAATGCAAATCCTTTCCCCTAAAAAGCTGCAGAACCGCAGGCTGTCAGCAGTGCTGCAACTTACACACCCGCCAAAAAATATGCACAACCATGCCAGAAACTCACAGAGAAATGGGCATATCACCTCTCACCTATCATTCAACCCAAACAATCGAAAGGTGCCACACGAAGTAGGAAACACATTATGGCTGGATAAAAGTCTGGACCCACAGCACTAATGCAGGGCACGGAGTTAAACCTCTAGTTCATAACAGGGCTCCATGCCACACTCCCTGGCTGTTTTAACCTTTTGCAAAGTTCACGGAGACTTCGATTGCACTGGAGAAAAAAATCTGTGTTCATTATTTTTGTGTGTGCATTAAATGTATTTGTGTGTGTGTGTGAGCCCATGCGTTCACAGATGCACAGAATGGGATTTAGAAGTCCCCAGGTGAAAATTTTCAGGATGGTTTTTGGACTGTTCATTGTCAGAGGAAAATGCCTGTGAACGCACATGAAGCGTCAGAGTGGCTAACCAGTGCACACGGGCTGGTCTCCACAGCTATGGAGAAGTATCCATGTGACCAGTGAAGATGTTTAACAAGACCCATTCCTACTTGCTTAACACCTCATGGCGCTATTTCTTTGAAGTCTAATGCACACAGGAATTGTACGTCAGAAGAAAGTGGAAAAGTCCTCTGTCCCGAGTATCACCCCATCAATTCTGGCTCTGCAAATGATGGACATATCAGACTTTGAAGTGAGGTGTTTTCTGCTTAGAAAGACTGTGAAGAATGTTTTTGAAGGGGTTTTACATGTACTGGCTTTAATTTACCCTCTGAGCCTTTAATTTCTCCTTCCACACTTGTGATGGCAAGGGTATATGCTGCTTTAGAAGTGGAGACTAACAGAAACAATTCTACTTTAATTTTCAAGCTCTCCCGAAGCAGTAGCTCTCTGATATAAATGGGATCTATAGAATGGTATGGCTCAGAGACCATAAGAGTGTGTATCTGGGAATACCTGAGTAATCATGCTATTTGAGCACATATTCACTAGATATATTGTGTTATCAGATACTTCTGGGACCAGGAGGATAGACAAGAGGACAGGAAACAGTTTTCTTTTAAGCTCTTGAGGATACTGTAATCAGTATCATTTTTAGGTGTGGTGGGACGTATATTTAATTTTGTTCATGTCTTTCTCTCAGCTTGTGAAAGAGTTGTAAAATGCACACTAGCACATTTGAACTGTCTCTCAGCACAACTGGCATTTTCAGCTGAACAAAGTGCTTTCTTGCTTTCATATTGTTTTGCTTTGCTTCCTTTAGGTTTCCATATTCCCCAGTTTAGTGTTCGGACCCTGGGGTTTGATCTGAACAGCTATCACCCTCCAGATGACCATGAACTCACTCTGACAGAGCTCTAAAGGCCTCACAAGAGCTTTGGCCAAGTCCCACAAGCACACAGTCAGCTGATACAAAATCCACTCCTCTCCCTTTCCCCAACAGCTGTCTTCATCGTCTCCGACTTGCCAGACTCTTTCAGATGCAGAGCAGGACCTGCCTTTTTCCAAAGAGACTCTAGCTTAAAACCAGCCAAGCTAATTTATCATCATCTGCCATGAGATCTAATCTTGACTTACTCTCTAGGATTAATATCACATTCTTACAGGCTAAAGAGCAGAAGTTCTTTCTTTGAGCCCAAAGGTGAGGTTACAGTCTTCTATAAGAGTCCCCTCTTTAGGATATGGTTAATAAACAAAACTTCACTCATGGAGTTTCATTACCAGACCTTGACATCTCTATTGTTCTTTCTTTTGGAAATCTCTAGCTCTGGCATTTTTTTTTTTTTTTTTCCTTCTCTGCACTGCTACTATCTAACATAGGCAATCTTACAATCATTTCACATACGGGTACCTTCTGTCTTTTTTACCCCATATTCTCCGATTTTTAACAATGCCACCAAAAGGCACCTGCAGTTCTGCTTAGAGCATTTCTGTCTTTGTTCCCTATTTTTTACACTATTAACATTGGGTAGAGCCAGTTCAAACCTGGTTCGTGACCTGCCTGACCAGATTTAGAAACCGACACCCGAGCTTGTCAACCTGGACACTTTCAGCAACACCGACATTTGAGGTGACTTGTGACTTCTCTAACCTAGAGTGGATGTCTAAAATCAGTCTTTAAGGGTGACTGTTCTCACCCCTTAACAGTAAAGGGCACTGAAGAAGGTAGATTTTGATGTCTGCAGTGCAGGCTCCTAAAGTTGGATGGAGCTCATATAATGCCATAAAGCAGGCAAGCAGGAGATAGATGCCCATTTAATTAAAGATAAACATGGAAGAGGTTACTCCTCAGTGTTAGACGGCAGAATAGATGGATCCAAAGTCAGCTCTTTGTGCTGACCACCACCACTACACCGCATACACAAACCTTCCTGACATCTTTACAGAATGCTCCTACCTGTGAAATGTTTCATCGGTCTAACGTAAAGGGAGAGTTGCAAGAATATACTGCAAGAAAAGATGTTATTTCAGTGCAACAAGAAAGATTTAACACAAAGAACTGGTAAAATCATGTGGAGTGCAGCAGAAAAAAACCCATATAAAACCCACAAAGAATTAAATTCATAGATTGTCCCTTGGACTCACTCTTTTTTTCATATGAGATGGCATTAGTCTAGTTTTTCCATCTGGCACTGAGACATTACCTTATTACACGTCCTATGTTCTACAAATAAAGACATGATCTAGAAAAAGCATGACATTAATGATTATTTTTACAGTAATAAGTGTATTATCCTCCTCACCTTTCTATACACTCCTTCACAATAGCAAAATTTCCATCTCCTATAGTCCTTCCAACTTTATATCGCTCTGCTATCGATGCTGGAACCTGGAAACCTTCCTCCAACACTTCTGAAAGAATCATTAGTACATTTTTATTGTTAGTGAAGGAAACACAGATGTTGCACATAACATGCATTTTAAGTCTATGGTTTAGGAGCCTGGAAACCATTCAGAGTCAGTATCTCACTTACTGTACAGTGAAACCATGCTGCTGACATTGTATATACTCAACAGGTTTCACACAGATACAATAATGAAAAATAAGACTTCTGGGGCTCAAACATACCACCATTCGAGTGTTACATAGTTTACCATTCCCATTGCAATATGCCCCCAGGACAAAACCAAAATTGTATTTTTTTAATTATGAAAAGGCCTCTGTGATCTGCACAAGCGCAGACCAGCCTCCAAAAAGGGTTGGAACTCCTTGACACAGCATGATTAAATATATGTACCAAAGAAGTCCAACACTCAAGCACTTATTTTATTACATCCTGTAAACTGAGACATCCATAAAACTCCTCATGTGCTAAGTGCTAGTTCTCCCCCTCCCCCAATATTAAATATTTAGTTTTTAAACAAATGTTCTCAATAATACTACCTCGCATGCAACCTGGGCACCAGATGTTTAGGTAAAATTGCATTACACAGTGTCTAAGCATAAGAAAAGTTTGTAGTTTCATGTGTTTTAGTGCTCATTCATGTACCATTATTTTTAAATGTATTTGAAATAGCGTGTTACAAATACCTAACATGCCTCTAAAAGCTGACTGTAAACTGCAGCTGATACAAACTACTATATAAATACTGTAATGTAAAAAAATGCCTCTCAAAAACGTGATTTGAATTCACACTCTTTAAGACAGCTCTTTTAACTCTATCTTTATCTGTCCTTTGTTCCAGTTCAGTATTAAAAGTGAATGTCATGACACAAGGAGGCTGAGGTTTGCCTGAATTCACGGGCAGCATGAAGAGTTACTGTCAGACGTGAGCATACACATGCACCTACGTATATGTGCATGTGAACTGGCAGTATTGGGGCAGACACTACCCCTTAGCGAACTTGCTCAAAGCCTTAGTACGGGGTGAGACTAATCATTTCTGAGTAAAGACCCAGGACTGCAGCATGTTCCTTAGTACTGTGCCAGACAAGACAAAAAATTAGTGAAATAATCCAGTCAGCACTGCGTCACCTGCAGAACTAATATCTAGAGTATCCTGCAACAAAAACAGCTCTGAGTAAGGATGTCCAGATCAAATCTGATCCGGAGTGAACCTAACTGGTTTGCTAAGACTGACGAGCCTCCTCACAGAGAGTCATCCAGCCCGCAATGCTCCCACCTTCTCCGGCAGGAAGAATGACTCATTTCCTACACAGCCGCTGTTATCACTACATTGACTGCTTTGAAATGTCAGCCTTCAAATGTTACCTTCTGCAGGTCCATCATTTTCATCCATAGAGCTGCAAACTTTGGTGGATGCTAATGAGGTAGAGGAGCCACTGTGTTGGGAGCTCTGGAAATGGAGAGACACAAATGAAAACAGATGATTTTTAAGGAGCACGAGTACCCGCAGCACGTTCCTGCTGGACACACGTCTCGGAGAGGCTTCAGTGTTCCCTATGTAAAGTATCAATTTACTTTGGTGGAGGGATATGTGGATGCTTGGGAAAAGTCCATTTTTTCCACTGAAATTACACTTTTGGTACCCCCGTGTACATGGAGATATCCCTGATCCATCATGTGCAGCAACGTGCAGCCACGCTTTTATGTGTGGTCCATTAGTTTCTCCCTATTCCACACACATTTGGCAGGGAAAACTGAGGATCTGTATGCCCTCTGCAGGCAGGAGACTGTTTTCTCAGCGACACCATTATCCCAGCAGGCACTAGAAGCACGAACATCTGTTTTGACTGAAGTTGGCTTTGTTATGGGCAGAATTCCTCACTTTTGCAAACCTCCCTCTGGTGAAATCCTCCCCAGTTGTGTTCTAGAAGGGAGAAATCATTATGGTAATGTATGGAGAAAATAAAATGTCAGGGTGAATAATGTTCGCTTTTTTGGAAAAGCATTTGATTGGGTATAGCTCACTTGAGGCATGAGTCTGTACCTCGGATTTAAGTACTTGTACAGCAAGTGTTTACGTTTGCCTATACAGTTAATGGGGGGAGGATGGTATCTCTATAGTCTCTAGAAGGAGACTTGCAGCCACCCAGCCTGGATGCCAAAAGTACAGCGGACAGGATCACAGTGGGGAAGCCTTCCTAAGCACCTATCAATGTCTATCAGTTATGTATAGACTCTAGGCATTTACTTTAGGAAGACTGCTTCATCACACATCTAGATGGATGAAACTACACAGGCGTATGAGATGGACTGGATTTCACCCAAAACTGTTATCCTGTGCTGCATAACGGTTATATGATCATGTCTTCAGGATTCTCCCATCTTCAATGGAAACCAGAAGAAGCTACAAATGTATCAGTGGCCCTTTAAACTTACAGCAAAACTGAGCATTTCCTCAGGTCTTCATGTTGCAACATAAGTGAGAAGTATTCAGAGGATTTCCAAAACTAAAACTTTCTTGGGTTCACATAGTTCACATGCTGAAAGGTTACAAAGTGCTGCAGTATTTAATTACCTCCTTCAATCTATAAATTACATAAATTGCAGGCTGTACTGCATGTAACTAACACTATCAGTTCCTCATCTGTGTTTGCAAGGTATCTGGATGCCCACAACCAGGGTACCAATCCACTTTACAAGTTTAATACAGCTTCTTTGGAATGACCTCTCTCCTCTGCCACCGCAGAGCACAGCCGACGGCTGAAGCAAGAATAACTAACGATGCAGCAGTTGGGATTGTTGCAGAGTGCGGAGCCAGGGAGAAGGCAGTCAGCAGAGTTAAAAGCTGGCCACCACACCGAGTTCATTTGAACAGACTTTTAATTTCTCCCACAATAGATTAAGGTCAGATGATTTAGACAAAGGCTGAACTTGGCCTATTTTTCACTAAATAATCCTGAGAGCTTGCACATCCTGTCTACCAAGAGATTCTTTGCCCTTTTTTCCTTTTAATCAATGCCAGCTCATTCTTTTCATCCATCCAAGCATTTCTTCTGAGCTTTGACCAGAATTAAAAATTGCATTAATCAGTTTTTGGACTACTTTTGCTGCCTTTTGACAACAGAAGTGAGCACTGATTGATTTCATGCAGTTCACTAAGATATTGCTGCCGTTGTTTCTTGATTAGGACATGTTTATGTATATACTATTCCTGTGCTAAACTCTGCGGGACATCTCAGTAAAAACTTACCTCTGGTTCATTTTTGAACAAATGAACAGATGACGATCAAGGTAACGGGAAAATGCTAGTAGTTCTCATGCCTGGAGAAGTCACTCTCAAAGTCTATTTTTATACACATGTAATGAGAGGATTGTTTCCTTTACAGTCCTGCTTGTAAAATAAGCAGAAAAACATGTTTTCTGTACTCATTCTGCTGTGTCTGTTTGTTTTCCTAGACCAGGCATCCAATTTCTTACTTCTTTTCCCACTCCACAGTATTTTCTTAAAGGAATTACAATTTAAATATGTTTAATATTTGTTACACATACAGTCAGGAATGAATCTTTACAACATTTAAGGGGTACACCACAAAAAGGTTAGTGCTAGATTTTCAATAGATTATCAAACTACTTTATTCAGTTTTTTGCATTTTAAATAGTGAGATTACACTTTTCAGCAGATGTTAGGTCAAGACTGCCGACTACACACCGTTGCAGCTTTCTTTAGCAGTCTGACGGTCTCTTTACGGAGTCTCACACCCATTGTTCTCACTTGTGAGAATGGGAGATGTGAAAATCGAGACCTAACTCGGTGGCCACATCTTCTCTGAATGGGTGCCTACAGATTCTCAAATTTCTATTTGGGAACCTAATTTCTCAAGGACCCTAAAGAGGAGGTTTAGCTGAGAACTGCGACTGCTCAGTCCTTCCAAAATTAGATTCCTTCAAGGGTCCATTTCAGCAAAGCGCTTCAGCCAGTGCTTCACTTTAAATACAAATACTCTTAATGGCCTACACACGACTGAAATTAAATTCACTCCTAAATATCTGTCTCAGGTATAGCTCCCTAAATACGTATTTAGCCTAGGTTTAGTTAAACAAAATTAAAAAAATGTGGCCCAAAGAAAATTTAAAGGAAATAAAACATCAATATGAGATTAATTCTTTAAGTGCCCCTCTTTCTGTTCTTATTGACACTACATAAGGATGGGAAGGCTAAGGTGATATTGATAACTGAAGAGTAACTGAAGTGATGCATTGGTAGCATATACCGTACCGCAGGTCTGCAAACAAAGCATGCAGCCCCTTCAGTGAGATCTGCGTGCGAAGCACCAGCGTGTGAGCAGAAGCAGAGCTCTCCAGTGACATGGAAGCAGTAGCTAAGAAGGCATTTGCTAAAAACACATACTGAGATTTTTAAAACTTTGAGTTTTTAAACAAATTGAAGAACATGAAGAAAGGTACTTTTCATTACCTTTGCTGAACCACTCCTATTAAAACAACAGATTAAAAAGAAATCGGGAACAGTACTTTTGCATATATTCACCAAGTCTGCTGACTTTCACAATTAAAGAGACGTTACTAGGTAAACACGACACAAATATTTTCGTCTTTATTCAGTCCTCTGGAACAACACACAGGCATTTATTTAATTATCTTTCCTTCAGCTAGAAGGACATTCCGTTTATTTAGACTTTAATTAGCTCGTTGTTCTCACAAGCTGAAAGCCCTCCGGGTCCAGCAATCCTTGTGGGTCTCGGTGTTCCTTCCAGTTGGCTTGCCAATCGTGAGGCAGTCTGCTGTGCACACTGTTGCTCTCACAGCTGTGGACCCCATCAGGGATATCGCAGATGGGGAGGGGGGAAAAACAAACTCTAAGCAAGAGTATAATCTCTTCAACATACAGACCTTAATGCAATTAGCTGTTTTAATTTTAAGAGATGCTGAGGTGCTTGAAATGTCATCACTTTTACACAGATTTAAAGGGGTCCAGTTGCACAGGTTGCCAGCACATGGCCATTTTTATGGCACACCTCCATAAAAGCGATGGCATAAAAAAATCAGGTCTTTGGTGTAAGGATTTCAGATCCTATTCAGGTTTATATAACAGATGGCCAGCACACCACACATCTCATTGATGTGAATGGAAACATTAGCGCTATAGAGTTTCATCCATGTCTCACTGGGAGACTTATTTAGCAACTGTTTTGTAAATAGTTTGTATCTCAGTGGAAATTGTGCTAAATCCATGAAAAAAAGGCAGTAAAATAAATATTACTGTAATTTCTCTTTCCCCATACTCACCTTTGTCCTAAATTGATCTTAAAATCCCACTCCAGCTAAACAGCAGGAATTATTCCTGTGGGCTACCAGTATCAGCAGTTATGAAAAGAAACTTAAACAAGTGTGACTAGGAAGTTTGTTAATGCAATTCAGGTTCCTGAATCTTAACCCCCAAACACTGCATTATATTTTCCAAACCTCTCAAAACCTTTATTAGTGCATATGGAGTCTACAAAGTCTCTCAACAATAGATTCCTTTGTATTTTCCCAGCATGAAGGAAGCATCTGGATGAAATGTGAGTAACAGAAATGCACACAGGTGTAACGCTAAGTTTGGATCTCATGCAGAGGTCTGCTCTTTTAGAAACAGGCTTAATGAAGCGATTATTAAAATGAGCAAACAAAGTGTAAATTCAGGAAGGAGGCTCACGATAAGGGAAATATTAATGTCTTTAAATGACGTCTCCTAAGATCTTACCTATTCCAAAGAATTCTACAGAATTTAAAAAACATACAAAAATCTATGTGTGTCAGTAATATGTGTAAGACGAAGTTCAACTCAGCAAGGATAAACAGCATTAAACCCAAAACTAAACAGTTAAGCAACCATGCTCACCTCTTTTGGAGCCCATACTAGTGTTCAGTCTGGTTATAAATAGCCTTTGCAAGGTAGCTGTCATGAATTCCTGACACAGTCAATTCCTGAGCCTAAAGATGATCACGGTTAATGGTAAAATAAAGACAACAGTCCAGTGCAGGTATTAGCTTTGAAGGACTTTGAAGGGCTCAAAAAATTCCTGTAACGTGTAACAGTGTTAAGCAAGAAATAAGTGAGTCAATACAACAAAATGGCACATCTCCAGAGAACAAAAGGTAAAGCAGAGGACAGCTGCTTTAAAAGAGTAAAATAATATATTTTGATGCAACTTTTAAGATGACAAACTCATTTTTTTATTATTCTATTTAGAGAGAAGCAAAGGGTTACACTGAAACTCCCTCTCCCAACTCTATCCAGCAAAAAATGTTTCTGATTTTCTTTTGTTTAATCGCTTACATTTTTTGGCCCAGCCAGCTGAGACGGGGAAAAAAGTTTTCATGTAAACAGTACAGAGCTGGCAAAAAGTTACTTCACGGAGAAACATCAAATCCACAATCTTCATGCTGAAAGAATGGAAGCCAATGGAATTCAATGTATAGAAAGAGAAATGATACAATTGTTTTCATTTCAAATTCGGACACTGCACTAAACTGACACGTAAGATCCAAATTTATTTATAAACTGTTTCATCTGGAAAGGAACAATGAAAAATGTATGCAAACCTGCTACTTATCCACAGTTCTACATCCTGCCCTGTCTCGTTAGACACTTGACTTGAGAGGCCCTACACAGGGAAAAGATATTTTTTTGTTCATTTATGCAATTCAGGATTTACACAGCTTGGAGAAGAGAGAAGTTCAAATGACACAAGCAATAATCCTGCATGTGTCATTCAGGAACTTGTGTTGGTTTTCTTCTTTGAGTGACAGAGGGACAAATGGGAGAGTTTGCAAGGAAATGGAGCTGACGGGCTGAAGTTAAATTTTCAAGCTGAAGCACTTTGTTTTATTAGGATCCTCTTATTAAGCTGCAGCATCGACTGCTTATACACTCATTTCATTTGTGTTACAAGGCAATTCTGAAAGACCAACATAGTTTCCTATATGGTATTTATCAGTAAACTTAAATTTAATCTCCGCTAGCTCCTAACAGCTGCTTCCAAAGCTGAGCCATAATTCAGACTGTAGGCTCACTCAACCTTTGGCATCCTCCAGAAAAGACTGATGATCTAAAACAAAAAAAAAGTATCAGATTCATGGTATTGGAAGTTGACCTGTCATTACTGTATTCATACTGCAGTTAACATAAAAAGTTACATGTGCAGTGATGCAATGTGAAGGTTTCCTTTTTCCTTTTCTAAAGTTATACACAGGTAAAATTTTCCTCTCAACTACAGAATAAAAATTGAAAGGTCATCAAAGGAGGTTCTTTTTTCTTCCACCTAATTAAGGGCACACAATCACCACTTTTATTTTTAATCTATTTGAGTTGCATTTTAAAAGCTCCCCTGGTATTCTTAACTGTTACGTGGTAGAGAAAGAAACCTCAATTATTTTGTTTCTACTCTTCCTCATTTCTATAGTACTGTTTCCTTTGTATGTTTGTACACCTTTTTCAGGCAGACTAGCAACCAAGAGGGTTTCAAAACTAGAACTTCTATCAGGCCCACAGATCCCTCTAGGAGAGTGTCTGAACATCAGCTGAAGCATCAGACTGGCAGATGACATGTCAGAAATTGTAACGTCTCTCTTCCCCCGCCCCTGCCAAACAAAAAATAAAACCGGGCTATAGATACATATTTTTAAAGGGTGGAAAGATATATAAAGAAAACAAGGTACTTATTTTAAAACACCGTGGGTATGTTTCAGTACTCTCAGCTTTTCACAGGCATATTTTCCTAATACTTGTCTTAAGAGGAGTGCTGCTCTAGCTGAGTTGTCAGCAGGGAGCTGGTACCTTGCTTTGGATAGTCTACTAATTTCCCACTTCATACTTCAAATCTATCCCGTCGTGTGTACACAAACTTACCCAGAAGCAATTCAAGGAGGTATATTTCCTGTCTCCCAAAGAGCCGTTAGAAACCAAACTCTTCCTCAAAGGATCTTTTGCATCTACACAGCAGAGCCCAGAGTTTATTATTTAAAAAGGCACTGACTGCATCTACTATTTAAAGGAACACATTAGGATGCGTGAATCCCATATGCTTATACTAAGTGAACTGCTAGATGGACAATGCTGATCCAAAATGAACAAGCAATACCAACTGCAAGTATTTTTTAAAGCCTGTTAATCATGTTTCCAAAATAAACTCACTGAACAGTGTGTATTTTTTAAATATATTTATTACATCACTTACAATAATCTAAAGTAATGTTAAATCTAGTGAAACAACAAATTGCAACCAGGATGACATGGTCAAATATGAAACACAAGTACAACACAGTATGATGAAACAATGGCACAAAAATGAAGGTGGTTTTCTTCAGCTGATTATATGAAATAAAACATTCATCGGCATTTATTTTTGCAAGTTTTACATTTTTTGTTGATAAATCAACAGCTTTCTTTTTGGTTTCCTGCATCACATTAATACAAAAATGGTATATTTTAAAAAGCAAATATCCAAGCACTTTTCTTTAAAAAAAATAACTGTATGCATAACTTCGTAAAATCTTAAACTTATGTTGTAAATGTGCCAATATTTACAATATCATAGTGCAACTAAGAAAATGAAGAGGCCTTAGCACAAACATCATTAGCTCCTCTTTCACTAGAGTCCAAATTCCAAAATACTGTATTGCAGGGCAAACCACAAACTAATTACCTCATATTACATCAGACAACAAGTACACGCTGAATACAGTACAGCTTTTTTCATACTTCACTGCTGAGGGTTAATTTAAGCAAATTTGAATATAATCAACATGCGCAAATACAGACACTAAAATGCATACAAATATGTATGTGTGCACTGCGTGTTTTTAACCCCTCGCTAACGTGTGCGTACACAACACACGTATCCACATACCCATTGCCTTCCGCGGGGAGTTAGGGCCCTCAGCCAGTCTGAGACCAGGTGAAAGAGGCAAACCGAGCCAGCCGAAAGGTGTTACGACAGCAAACAGAGCTCAGGATAGCCTCTGCTCTGCTCGGCAAGCCCTGCTTTCTGAACGGAGGGGTGTCCGGGGGGGTAGCACACCCATTTGCAACCAGTGTGACACCCACTTGCTTACTGTGCTCTGCATGTAAAGCTACTGCTGGCAGCGTGACATAAGGTTATTTCTCTGTTGATCACTCATAGTTACAAGTTCTCATCCCGTCACTAACAGATAAACTGAAAGTGAAGATTAAATAAAGAACAATCTTGTATTCGGTTGTATACCATTAACTGGATACAAGAAAAAGCGCAGACAACATTAACCTAAGTATTCATCAACTGACGAGGTAATTTAGCACCGTAAAGATTTTCTGTTTGTTCATTTCTCTACTATTTTTGACCAAACAGCAAACTTGGGTTGATCAAAGGTTCTTTGCTATATTACTGTAAATTCATTTTAACATTTAGAGTTGGAGGACATTTTTTGTAACATACTGCACTATATAAAGTTCACATCGCAGTGTGAAGTCTGTAACTGTAAAAGCAAATGCTATTATTTATTGCAATTGTTATGCCACACAATCTCAACCCAGGTGTTTTTCAAAGCTGGTTAATATTATGTATTCTTTCTTATAATATACATTTATAGCCACAATATTAATGCCCCAGAATTTTCATTTTACAGCTATATATGCCCTGTGAAATGGTTTAAAGAGAAAAATAACCAAATATGATGTGTTGTCGCTGAATTATTTTACAAATCAAAAAGCAATTTTCACATTGGATAATGAATGTTAAAGATTTTACTGATTTCAACAGAAGAACTTCTAATATTGCATGACTTAATACACTGCAGAACAGTGCAGTTCAAGAGGAGACACAAGTCTGAACATGTCAAAATAACACCATTTCAAATTTATGATTAACATTTTGTCTGTGTATATATATTTGCGTACAAGGACCTATCCTTCCCACCTTGGAGTCAACCATGGTTTTGCCACTAACTTCAAACTGGGCAGAACTTAGCCCTTGTTTGTACATGAGATCTCTTAAAATTGTGCAGACTTCCTCGGGGGAGCTGCTCAGCAAGTACAGGTTGGCGCAGCTCCACTGACTTTAACAGAGCTTTAGTGAATCCCACCAGACGAACATCCTCCCACTAATACATTTTCCCCCTATATTTGTTTAAAGCCACAAATGTGACATAACCATGCATGAGTTTCAAAGCCATTAATCTATGTATGTGTGTGCGTGTGTATGTGTGTATAAATATAAACATACACACTCTGTGCTTCACATGTGAACTCTTTGTTGCATAAAAGAAGAAGAAAATAAATTTAAAAAATGCCAGAAAGTTGCAGAAAGCATTAGGGAAATAATCACAAGTATTCATAAAGCTCAAAGGGAAGCAAAGCATTCACAATCTATACAAGACTCTCTAGCTACATCATAATCACCTCAGAGTAGGCACAAATAATGCAGCATACAGAGAACTATAAGAGGTTCAAACACTATAAAGTTGCTTAAGCTATTCTGTTATTTAATGAAGGCGATGAAATCTAGAGACAAACTAAAACCTGTGCTGTTGCAAGCAGAACTACAGCATCAAGAAACACAATTTCAGTTTCACCCATAAACTGAAACCTTCTGGTCTTGCTCAAAAAACCCATTTCATTTCTGCTCATGTATAATGGGAATTACATTCCACACAAAAGGGATCTCAAAGTCTATAAACAGCGTACCTTTTCAATCTCTAAGGGACTTTCATTCCTTAAATGAAATATTAATGATACATATTGCCCCTGAATAGCCCCTTAATACAAGTCATATGTTGAAATGATTAAATGTTATGGACTAGCATATTCTTTGAAACAGTCTTGATGGAGAACTCGCTATGATAACAATTACTGATATAAGGTCCATTTTTCTTTTCCACAGCTAAGCAAAGCCATGGGATTCAGGTTTGCTGGCAATCTGTGCTCCCTGTGCAGAACAAACATTCTTAATAAACTGCTTTAAGCAGCAGTAGCCTATATGGGAGAGGGGAGGAAAAATAAAATTCCTGGAATTTATGTTCTTTACAGGAAAAAACAATTTTCAAAATGTCAGTAAGGATTTTGTTCAGTCTGGCAGAGTTGTCTGAATTTTTGGAAACTGATCCCAATGTACCTTTACATAATATGCATTTCTTGGGATTAAGTAATACATTTTACAAAGACATTCCCTCATAAGAGGCAAAAATGCAAGTAACTTCACAGCTGCGAACTTTTCCAGTAGACCAGGACAGCCTTAGGATCAGGGTATGGGGGGGGGACGACTGCTCCTATTGCTGCCAACAGTTTTAGATCTGAAGTCTGAAGCAGGAATGGCAAAACATGCATTTCAAAATGGAATGACCTGACCTAACTGCTTCAGCAAACCTGCCAGATCAATGACTTTCTCTCCAGGTGATACTGGAACCAAGTATTGAAAACAGAGAAGGTAAGTTTTGTATTCTGCTGCCCTTTTACTTCTTTTTGCAAATATCCTCCATAAAAAAAATGATATTGGTACAGTGAAGCCATAACATCACATGCCAACATTTTCCAGCTGCTGAATTTTATTATGGACAAACCAGTGTAAAGGAATTATTTCACTACATTTAAAAGTTGGCATGCAGCAGCTAAACATTTTCTGCTATTAAGTAAATTTTCCTGATTTCGAAATATATTAAATCATCACTAAGTAGCTCAAAAATATAATCTCTATAGATTTTTGCTGAGGATCAGAATCACACTAATTCCTAATTCTTAAATCATTAGTATTTGAGATACTGAAAGGAAAGATATAAGACAGTAAAAGTGTGTGATCACTACACTATGGGCTTAAATACAACAGATAAATTTTAAAGCAATATGCAACATACAATAGGAAATATTGCTATTATGTAAATTAAAGTAGATTAAGATTCTCACAATAAAGCAGCAGAAAACAAATAAATTAGTAGATATTTGTTAAGCAACTGGTTATGATGCGTGACCTACTTTAACACTAAAGGAGTTTTGCATATTCATGCTGTACAAAATGATCACCTCTAGAAATTACGAAAACAGAGAAATTAGGTCAATAGGAGGATGACTTACAGTACCATCATTTCTGTAGGCTTTCATTTCAAAATGCTTAAAGTGTCTTATTACAGCAAATAAAAAATTATTTTCCTGTCTTAACAAAAGTGAAAATAATCACTAGTTTCTCAGGCAAAATGTATTTTTCCAAAAGGTGTCATCATATGTGTGTCAGATGACACTGCCAGCCAGCAGGGCCCCATATTTCCTTGTTTAGAAATCTGTCCATATTTTCTTGCAACACACAGATGATCAGCATTAACAGCTCTTGCCAGGTAAAACATTCACGTTGCCTGTGAACACCCTTCTGTTTACAGTCATCAAATGGTAATGCAGTGAAGAGAACTTGAACACTGCTTTGAAAGCATTTACTTTTTGTCCTGTGACCACATGGGATTTCTTAATTTTCTTTTCATTTAGATAAAAAGACTAAACTTTTTAGTTTCCAAATGTGCGTGTCAGGATCAGACAGTGTGGTGCAAGTAGTTTAATATGGCAGGTTTTTTCTTTTCTGCATTTTACCTATTCGTTGGTAAAAGCAAAGCATTCATTAACTGTTCATACCAAAATGAATAAAGATACCTATGTTAAAAACAGAACATATAATCAGTACCTTAGATGATAAAAAGACTGCTATTCATAAATGTGCCCACTATGGATTTGTGCGTTATATTCACCTTATCCAATCTTTGTTCCTTAAAGTGTGCACAATGCTGTTTTGTATCTGATGGACATATTCAATGGCTCATTCATTACAAATTCTTGCATTAAAATGCAGTGGTAAAGCCAAAAATACCCCCACATGCTAGAATTAATTTGGCCCCCTGTTTTTAATATTAAATATGCAAAACTCTTTTGTGCGATTCACTATTACTGTAAATTAGCAGCTATTCTCTTTAAAAATGTTAAACCTTCACCAAATCACAAACCATAAACATTGTTCCATTTTCTCTTTTACACTGAGTCTCCTACTGAATCCATATCATCCGAAGAGAGTGGGCGATACAGGTCCTGTAAGATGAAGTGCAGTATAGATTTGTTTATTGTGTTTGATTTGTTGCACTGCAACTGTCTTATATTCTTTTTGTTACTGTGGACCAGAAGATATTGTTTAACATAAAATACACATATTCTATATAATCAGATTTTTGGCTTAATGTCATATAATTATTTTTTAATCAACGAATAGATGGTCAGAAAATAAAGCTGGAGCTTCAATGTACAACATATTCTAAAAGGCAATTTTTTTTTCTTTGATTCTTTTCTATTAAACACTATTAAAACAGTATTTGTCTGTTCCGGCGAGTCTCCTAATTGTTTGGAAATTTGGCAATCTGAACTTAATCTTAAAGGGAATATATTTCCCTTTTTGCTGTTTCGCAAACAGCAGTAGGAAAGTAAGTGCTTACCTTATATAAGGTAATCAAAAGTTGCCACCCACTGGTGATATAGCATGGATCCAGCAACATTTGAGCCCCAGAATGCTGACACTGAATATTGCCGTTACCTATATCGTACTGACAATGGTATCGCTTTTCCACAGTTTTTCTGTGTCTGTGTGTATGTGTAAAAAGACAGCATGTAAAATCCCCCTGTCACCGGCTCTCTCTGACGGTAGCCAAGCAACCAGCTCATGACAGCAGAGGGAGAGTCTGAGTGTACGGATCCACTTCGGTTTTTCAACACCCACTTCGAGCATCCTCTCACGGATCAGATAATCCTCAAATGCCAGAGGTGTTAGGGGATGACACATTGCCCCATCCGACCTACACAGCACAACAATCCTCGCCAAGATACACAATAGCACTCAATGAAAGAGGAAGTTCAGTGAGGAGAAGCGGTAGAGGACAGAGTATTATCTTTTTAAGGTGAATTAAGCATAGCTGATGGTTTAGAGGGGCACCGAGTAGGCAGGTGCCCAGCACACCGCACAGGCAAGCTCTCAGCACACCTCACAGGCAAGCTCTGACACCTTCAAGCTGTTTCTGGGGATCCTTTAAATATAAAACATATATATGAAATAAAAAACAACTACAAGACAAAATAAAAGAACACATGAGAATGGGAAGGCTGATAGAGTCAGGTTTAGGGTTGAGCTTGTTTTGGGCGTTTTTGGTTTTTTTTAATCACAGGAAGATAACGGAGACAAAAAATAAACAAATCTAAAAGCTATACTATAAAACAAGGACTACCTAAAATGAATGCTTTACAAATTTCAAATTTACAAGGATCTCAATAATCTATGCAGTTTATGTTTTACTTGCAGGCATGATATAAAGGGGATTTAAGTCCCTTAAAGGGGCTTTTCATTCCCTAGAATGCTTATTCTGCATGTATTTTGCCAATGGTCATGTGTACATACAGTAGCAGACATGTTAGACTGGCAGACTGAAAATCAGATCTTAAATACATTTCTATTTTGTTCTGAACAATCTAGACAAAAGAAGGATTTTAAACAGACAAGACCATCTCATTTTGAATACTAACTAGTTAGTTAATTATTAAAATTTCTTCTGAGCATATACAGTTTTGGAATTTCTAATATATAGTACAGAAAAAAAATATTTTGATTTGACAGTGAGGATAAAACACCAAACTTTTGAATCTTCCAGGTGACTGCTCACTCCTCTGAATATTAAAAAAAATATGCATTCAGAACTTACAAAGAAGATATTTATGAGAACTGACTTGTAATATTTGGGGAGTATTTTTGTGGTTACTTTTATAACTCTATGGTTGTTTTAAAGTAAAATCATGCACAAGATTTCAGGGTTATGTTCTATGCCCTTTCATATACTTGTAAATTCTTGAAACTTTTTTAAGGTTTTCCTTCGTGCATGAATTTTCCTTGCCTATAATTAGCCAAAGAGCGGTGTTTCTGAAAAAGATAAGGAGAATCTATTCATTCTTTTGCATAGATTAATAAAAAGACAAAACTTGCTCAATGAATAAGACTTCTTGGCCACATACAACTCAAAAAATACTTATATACATAGAATTCAAGTTCTTCATCTGATTAGTCAAGAGGTACCTTAAATCTAATTTTTTATTATTCTATAGGTTGTAGTCTCTAGGGAAGTAGAAAAAACATTTAAAATAATGGCAAGCAATGGAAAATCAGGTATAAAGTATAGAACTTTTCCACCCTAATTGAAGTAGTGACTCTGATTACAAGACAGTGGAAAAACAAGCTCATAAACTATTATAAAGGCTAGTTAAATAAAATGCGGGGGTTGCCATTACGTAGATTTATTGTTATGATTGCTATGTCACCTTTTCTGAGTCTGCATCATTAACCGTACTCTGTGTGGAAGGAAGTATATGCATGTGCAACAGAACTGTCTACTTCAATGGCTATAAACCTGAATTTCAGATGTTTTCATCCTCCGTGGAAATACACAGTTAAGTACATAACAATTTAAAACCAAGAATCTTTATTTCCTATTTAAGAATAAATATAAAGAAAGAATTAAACTATAAGAAAGCATAACTATAGCACACAGGCTGCAAGTTTAAACACTCAGAAGCTGAAAAAACCACAAAAGTCCAAACGATTCCCAGTTCACTTTCAAGTCTTTTTATTACACTCATTAAATTAATCTTGCAAATCTTACTTTCCTCAAACATAGACTGAATTTTGCCCAAGATTATATATAACTTTCACTGATTTCTGAATTTCTGGAAACAACTCAGCCGTGTACATACACAAGTGAGAAAGGATGAAACTTTAACTTTTTATGTTCTGGCTTTTGAGGGTAGAAAATTTTATCTGTAGTGTCACAAGAGTACTGTTGTCATGAGTATAGTACATGTATCACAGCAGCGTTCTTGGCTTTATTTACACCAATGGAAAGCCTTCCATCAAAGGCCAGAATTTTTTTTTTTTTAAAGGTGAATGATGAAATGTCAGTAAGTAAGAAGATTGATCAATCCCTATTTTAAGTTGCCTAATGGACTCCACAATTAGAAGGAACATTTTCTTTGGAAAATTCTACCATTTCTACTATTTTTACAGGTCTCTACTGTTCACAGGGAGAAATCCCTCAGTTGTGGAAGGACTTTGCTTTTGCGCCTCTGAATTCAAAACCTTGACTTCCTCTCACCTGTATTTCCCAGGAAAAACACTGGCATCCTGCCCAGGCCCTTGAGCATTTTGACAGACCAAGCCTACAACTCTCTCATAGCACTCGGATGTGGATGCTGAAGAGCTCATTGATTAATTACGTCAAGGGGAATCAAGCTATGCTAGAATCAACATTCCCTGTTGTCTTCCAGACCCAGTACACACCACTGGCATCCCACGTACCTGATGGCATGAGAGAACAGGCACTCCTCTAACTCTAACCACGAGAAGAGAGGGGTAGAGAAAAAAAATTAATTACAAAGCTGAGCTGGCATTTCCAGGACCCAGCATCTTATTTCAGTTCTAAAGCAGTAGCTCCCTCAAACTCCACATAAAGAGAGAAACCCAGACCAGTCTGAAACCCAGCCACTGCCTTCAACCCCAGACCATGGCTCTAGCAGCTAACGCTCTTCTTTTGGGGCAGGAATACCTCACCTCTCAACAATGAGGTCAAGGGGGGGCACTGAAATAAATCTCCTCTTCTCTCTTGTAGGTCTATCACTATACCAACACTTCAACAACCTCCTAGGGAATAAACCTTCTCCTGCAGCTGGCTCGTCAGCCATGTAGCTGAAGCCATTGAAGACAAAGCAAAATGCTTTCGGTTCAAATTTGGTTTATGACAATACGGTACATAAAATAACCTATCCTCTAAATGAAATTTAAATGACAACATACAAAAGATGTTACTAAAGCAAAAGAGAACACCATTTATACTGCTAACAAGAAAATTAAGATTAGCAAGCACTGTTTAATGGCTGATCATGGAACTAATTTAGTCATTGGAATATACACTATGACCTTTAATGACACAATCATATGTTTTTACAGTGAACTTCTAGCTCATTCATTTCACAACTTAAACACGAAAGGAGCTGAAATAAATTCTCAGAGCAAGTATAAAGTTTCCATCCCTGAACTTCTGAGCAGTTGATTTTGTAACCTAAATAATATTATTGCAATGCATTTTTACATGATTGCAATCTATTTTTACATGAACGTATTCCATGTTTCGTCAGGTTAAAAAAAAAAAATCTGTCTAAAATAAAGCCAGCCAAGCATGAAAGGTCCCCTACCAAGGTCAAAGGGACTGGATATCAGTATCTGAGAAGAGAATTCAACTCTTTAACAATGTCTTATCTCTCCTGTAGTTTACTTCAATATTTATTTTCTGTACAGTTAGCAATGTGATTATATTACCACTACACAGCCCTTTGCATCTGTAATACCACCACTCAGTGATCCTGTTACACTTCCACATAGGGAACCCGGATAAGAAGAAGCCCATTCACTCTCTTCTTCACATTTGAAAGTCAGAAACCTTGCGGACAAACACCCTTTGTGGCTAATGGTGCTGACCACATGGTTCCTGGTCACCCATCCATAAATGTTAACAGAAAACATTTCTTCACTGTGGGGAGAGAAGCATCAGTGGTGGGGAAGGAAATTTAGGAAAGTTATCAAGGAAAAGAGACAGCTTACAGCAAATTGAAATCCACTGTATACTGAAACTATCCATCTAAACAGACACTCTTACATCATCAATGTATAATTCATTTGGAAGACTCTTCTCTCTTCAGTGACTTATTAATGATTCATTAATAAGGTTTGAGAGTAAGATCAAACAGGTGTGGAAGACATTGCTTTCAAGAAGATTTTAGTACCAGCTTACCCAACTGAAACTTGCGTCTTTATTCTCTGTGTACCAGATGATGAAAACCATGACTGTACCCTGAGGCTTCAAGCTGCCATTCACTGGCTATCTCTATACTGTAAGATCACAGACGGCTTCCATATCTGTAAACAAGTCATGGCAGAAACCCATGGCTGTATCCCAGCCTGAGGTAAGACTTGGGCATGCACAATTCCTCACCTCCCTGGTATCCACCAGACATGAAGAAGGGTACACAGGCTAGAAGGGAGTCGTACCACGCTACAGCTATTCCTGACCTGCATGTCTGGGGAATCAGGTCTGGACCAGTCCCTAAAGTCAAGCACTGCCAATTTTGTACATAATCCCCTTACTTTGAGAGATACAAATTATGTCATTATTTAAAAACTGAAAAGGCAGAAAAAGCATGTGTTCAAACTGTGTTTATAAACAAGTCTGAGATACAGTGTACTGCCTTAGGGAAGCTTTCATTGAGAACTGATCACAGTTTAGAAAATAGCAGAAGAGAAGATACATAGACATCTGTCCCATTGCTTTTGAACAGATACAATTAATTAAATCAGTAGGTGGAGCCTTTTGGGTTGAACGAGTAATATTTTGTCAGGGGGTTACAGCCGTAACATAGGTACTACCTTAATTCTAGATGCTTAGGTACATTGTAGATTCCTCTATAAATGATAACTAGTGGGAACCTACAGTTACTAACAACTCTGGTCCAGCAAAGTGACTGACAAGTCTCGTGCTGCCTTGGTACTGATAGTATCTTCACTGCACAAGGCTATGATATCACAGCTAATCCACAGCTAAATTCCACAGCGCATTCTTTCACCTTGCTTCAAAATCAAAGCTGTTTGTAGGTTTTGCAAGTGACATAATGCCCACGGCAAATTAAGAACAAAAAAAAGTCTTTGACAATGTGAACATTTCCTTCCAGTTGTGCAATGTTTGGAAAAAGAAACTAAAACAAAACAAAAAAAAGTTTTGTAAAAAAGGAGAAAGATACTCCTGTTTTTCTCCTCAAGGATAAACCAATTCCCAGCATACTTAGCATTTTGACAGACACAGAACAGTTGTATTCCACTTCAGAGTGTTGTACAAACACAACAAGGACTGTAGCCAGGCTCTTCCACCCTACGACTCTACACACAAGGAATCAGTGGGGAGAAGGCTATTGGATAATGGCTATGCTGGATTCTCCCCAGCCACGCTCAGAAATCAGTTTCCTTATTTCCTTACCCTCTGTTTCCGTAGGCTTCCTGGGCTGGTGGGAGATGGGCTTGGAGATTTCCCAGAGCGGGGAGTAGAAAGCTGACTACCAGGGGTTCCATTCACTAGAAGGACAATAAATTGAAAAAATAAATACAAGGCATTATTAAAAGCAAAGAAATACTTAAATTAACATATTTCTTTTCATTCTTTGTTTAACAGATTAATTTGCTTTTGCTTAATGTTTTACACATTAAATAAGGTAATTCACAAAAGAACTGTTTCCTCAGAGTTTTGGCTCATGAAGCCAATTTTTATACAGAGTGCAAGCAAATAATCAACAAACCTGAAAAGATTGTTTAGTCAATGGCAGAGAACATGATCATGTTTTCTTAAACTGTATTGTTCCTGTGCTTGAAAGTGATGGGGAGCAAGGTGCTTTGTTAACCTTAACAGACATTTGCCATATGTAAACCTTTTCATTCCACTTAGTTATGGCTTGAAGTGCTACCCACCAAAAAATAAAAAGCAGTATTGCTTGCAAGAACAAATCAGCTGCTTGCTCTTCCTCACTCATTCATTTGAAGAGATTTTTGCAATACTATCTGACCCAAACATCACCTTAAACTTAACCCAGAAGGGCTTTCTAGAGGCAAATAAATAGGATGTAACACCTCAAGTCTGACTTACAGCAAAGCATCGCTTTCTCAAATAAATAGGTTCCTTCATATATGTCAGTGCCTATCATTTTAGAAGCATCGTTTGCATGCATGTGAAATTATTCATTAAATTAACAAAGCAATACCAGCAGAGGACAGAATTCTACTACAAAGTAATCACAAGAGAGGCTATCAATAATGTTCACACTGAAGCACTGATAGAAAAAGTACAAAGCCTGTATCACATATATATGTAAATATTCTTAAACAAGCAGCTGTTAATTCACAGTCCACATTTGTCAGCACCAGGAAAAAAAGACTCGACAATCAGATTCCCAGATTCTGAACCTTAGGAGAATATTTACACACTAGGATATCAACAAGGCATTTGACTTACCTTCTATGAGTTCTAACATGGACAAACTCTTACTGTTTAACCTGACAATAGCAAGCAGCAAAATTCCTGCTCTGTACTAAGCCAAGCTGTAGCCAAACTGAGAAGCAATGGGATTAGTTAAGGATAGCTGGGGCTGCTCACAGAGTGAGCTGAATGCGATGCAGGATTCATAAGCAGAAGCCTTTTCTGCGTAAGGCTGACGTCTTCAGAGCAGCAGTGGGAGGTGCAGGTGCTGTCTTAGGGCTACATCAAAGGTGTCAATTAAGCATAATGCTGCTGCTTCACAACGCTGAGCCACCGCAACCCCCACTCGCTTTCCATGGAGCCCCGAAAGCCTAAGCAATTTTATATGCTGTGCACTGAATCATAATGAGGTGCCTTTGGGGGCAATATACCAAATGACTCATCTGAAAATCAAAATGACAATAACTCTTGCAAAACCTTGGCTGACTGGCAAACTAGCAAATGCTAATTTCTTTGGATAATACAGTAGGCATTTTTAATAGATTTTTCTTACTTTTTACATAATACATTGTTCTCATGGCTAATACTGGGCCCGCTTATTATAAGGAAGGAACATGTATACCCACCACACCACTCACATCAATAAAACACATTATAATGCATGATAAATAATGATCACTTAATAGTCCTTAGGTGCTATGAGTGATCAGATCTCAACATCACTTTGTGCAAGGCATAACCATAGGAACAACAAGATACACTAATTGCATTTAAATAGGCTGCTTTTCTAGAAAACCATTCCACTCATCTAGGCTTCAAATTCTCTTTCTACAGAGGACAATGGTTTGCACATATCAGCACTGATTCAACTGTTGTACTAAGTTTGCTGGGGAGAACACATGCATATGGACACATTCACTGAAGTTCATACAGTGTTCAGCAAAAACACCCCACAGGTCTAGCCAATAATGACTAAAATCAAATTTATTATCAATACTTCTGAAAACATTTAGGAAAAGGGCAACATGAGGACATTAAAAATGAGCTTTGAAACTTCTGAAGTTTTAAAGAGCTTCTTATAAACATATATGATATTATTTAGAAACTAATACTAAACTACTACTATTCACATGAAGCTAGTACTCAAGACCGCTCAGTAACAAGACTAGTGCTCTGGCTTCTCTTTAAATCAAGCAGATATTCTTAGGTCATATTATTATGAGAAAATTTAAGATGACAGATACACGTTATCTTAAAGCACTAAGCACCAGTTCCTGTTCCTTACAGATTGCCTTCCTCCCCTTAACTTTCAACAATAGTTTTTCTCAGAATTACTATTGCAATTATTCTGTCTTGAAGACAAAGACTTGAGGCTACCAAGTGGAACCAGATAAATAGATGCAATGGTGTTTTTGACTCTTGATGTATTTCCCACATGTACCATGTTGATGAGTATCTATTTGAGATGAAAAAACAAAGTATTATAAACCCTAAAAATTACTCACTTGCCACCACCAGAGTATCCAGAGCATTTAAGCTAAGCTCCAATGCTCTCCCCAACAGTACTTTTTAAAAAGGAAAATTATGACAGTTGTGCTTGTGTTGGCTATCTGTAATATGTGAAATCAAGAGCACAATTAATGGATCAAGGCCCTCAGGAGATTTAAGTGGAGTTTGCTCACCTCCTTACCCATATCCAAACCACAAAGGTGCTAAGTACCTAAAACGCATACCGGGATTTTTGTGAGCATACAAGGACTCCCCATGGAGAGCTGTTTAGGAAACTCTGGAGATGGCAATTAGTACTGGGGATGAGATTCCTTTTACTGATCTTTATGTACCTACTGTGTAGGCTTCTACATCTGAAGTAGTTTTCTAGACCTTATTTTAACCAAGTTGCTGTTGTAGCATGAGTTGTATCATCCCCAAGCAACCATCTAAAACAGACCTGATGAACAACGTACTAGGAGCATCCACTGCAGTCTAGACTTCTAAAGTTAGGCAAGATGAATCCAAATGCATGCACCTAGAGGTTCAGAATATGCTGGAGATGAAGCAATATCATCAAAATTCTCCCCACCTACCAATTTTGGTGGATTTTATTCCAAGCGCAGAACTCCATTGAATAAACTCTGATGACTGAAGGCCATACAGAGTCTACATTAGAGTCAACCTGAACAGGGACTTGGGTGACATTAGTTCTATTCCCAGCTCTCTGCATGCATCTGCACAACATCATGTCATGTCATCTCTACCAGTTGCCTACTTAGGCTTTAAGTTCTGGCAGAATCATGCACATCATGTTGTCTGTCTTCTGGATGCTCTGCATACCTGGAGATATACATTACTATTTCTACTGATCTTATTAATGTAATGCTTAAGACAGACATCACAACAGGGAAGAAATGGTAATTCCTAATAATTCCCCAGTCCACTCCAGGGGCCCTCCATTTTTATCTTCTTGTTTATGGCTTGTTGGCCATTCCACCTCTGACTCTAGTTCCCTGTGTGTCATTACACTGAATTTGCAAATAGAGTTGATATTAGGTGCTGTGTAGCAGGAAGAGACTGGACTGATTCTGACCCCTTTCCTGAACTCCTTTTACAATCACAACACCATTCTTACATATGCAGCTCATGACCAGATAACATGGCAACAAATATGTGAATAGAATCTATAATATTTAATAATAATACTTTCCTGATAAGTACCAGAATACAGTCTAAACTGCCCTAAAATTCATTTCTAGGTAGAAAGGAAACTGCTTTCCTGTCCAGTATCTGCACTGCATTTCTCACTGACTGGTACAACATATGTTCCTACAGGGAACCCTGATGTAGATAAAGACATATGATATTGGTAAATCACTGTTGTGATTAATCATGTTATTGAGTGAGGCAAGAGGTTTCTTGTCACTTTTTATTCATAAAATGGCAGGGGTCACAGACTTCAGCTTAACACACAGCGCCCTCCCATCGTCTCATGAAAAAGATTTATCCATTCAAAATTTCACAGGTGAAATATGTATTAAAAAGCTAAAACAATAACAAAATTATTGTGGCTGCTCTGAGAAGATGTATGCAACTGCTTAGCTATGAAGTCCTTTCCTTACTGTCCTCTCTTGCTGAGGATGTATAGCAGGGCAAAAGCCCATCTTTGTATTTCCTTTTCCAGCACCTGGCACACACATGAAGGTAGAAAACCCCACAAAATAGAACTCTAAAGCTGGATACCATCATCTACTGAGATAAATGCAAAATAGTTCCTGATATGAAGATGTTTATAAACTAATGAAAATGATGTAAATAAAAAGCACTTTCATAGCATTTCAATAAATATGTTTTGATAGGGCATATTTTTATTGAGCAATAAAAAGAAAAAGTGAGAAAAGCTGAATTAAAGTATCAAGTGCCAGTCTGAGAAGCTGCCAATGCCACTGCACTGTACTAAAATCATACTTTCCTATAAAACCGCCTGTTGATGTGTTAGCATCTTGTACTCTATAAAAAACATTGAGATGACTCTGTGTGTTTACAAAACTGGTTTGCCAAACACAAAAGTGTGTGTGAAGAGGAAAGAGAAGACTAAGGGAAAGGAATGGTGCAGGCTTTTTTGCAGCCACAACTTATCCATGACTAGGACAGCCAAAACTAAAAAATGATTTACAGAAGACACAACAACATGTGTAGGTCATATTTAGCAACTGTTAGCTAGAAAATGGTGATGTGAGATCGCTACTTGACCTTGTCTCAATTACTCCTGTAGTTTGTCACTGTCCTTTCCAGAACAACATTTTTGTCTCAAGAATATTATGTAGTTACAAAGTAGTTAGGGAACAAACCATACTTTGCCTTTTCATTCCTTCTGCTTTTGTATTCTACTTGTATACATCTCATCATCTTTGTACTCATTGCAAAGGAGACAGCTTGTCCAGAGCACCACATTAAGCAAGCACCCTCATTCTCACTCCTCAGTAAAGACAAGGCTTTGTAGATTCTACCTTAACATGCAACTGGTTGAGAAAAATCCCAAATAACCAGTACTGCATTCATTTTAACTGGTGCTAAACTGTCCTTTTTACATTCAATCTTTGCTAGAGTTTATGTCAAGAAGTTATGCGGATACAAAAAGAACATCTCTCTGCCATTGAAGATGAGGTTTAACAGACCCATACAGAGCTTGCACCTCATCAATAGATTAACAGATTAGAAATGTCAGCAGAAGGGATCACCCTCAGGTCAGGTTTACATTCCCATCCCAGCAGCCACCAATACCTGAGTCCCCATAAGTCATCAGTACCTGTGGTAGCTGCAATGTGTAACCCAAGCAGTGCAAAGCCCAGCAGGGACTGTAAACCCCACACACTCTCAGCCCACGTTGATCTCCATGGAGTGGCCACTATGACGGCCCTTCTACCTCAACCTGAAGTCAGCTATGTCTGTGCTATCATGCAGAGAAGTGCTACAGACACGTAGATGTCGCAGACATGACCAAGATCTCAGGAGACAGCAGCCTTCCTTGAAAATACAATTCCCTGGAATCCACAAGTAGGTTTTTTTGTAGCCTCAGAAGGTGGATAAGTGCCTCTTGTTTTTCTTCATCTGCTCTTCATCAGAGTACAGCTGATAACTATGATCTTGGCTCCTAATTTCAGGTAGTACCTAATCTAGAGAGCATTTACAGGTACGTCAGATTTAATGAAAATATCTCTTTTGAACTAATTTGCCTAATTGGAAATACTAGGATTCTCAAATCAGCCTATGAGAATGAAGTACCAACTCTGAGGATGTTTCTTCATTCAGCATTTATCTTTTTAATCCTAATTAACTAACTAACTCTGAGATTTTTAGAGTTAGTTAACTAACTCTAACTCTTGATTTTTACTACAAGCTATAAAACTATAAAACTTATTTTTTAATGATTAGTATCAAGAACAAACACCATAAATAAAAAATTAAAAGGAAGCCAGGATCAAAGTAAAAATCATCTGGAAATCCCTGGGTCTGTAGGATGACTCCATCACTCCCATGGGTTTGTACTCTTGGCTTCAGGAAAGTTTCAATTCAGCATATTTATTACAAAATCTGTCAGCTGCGTACCTATAACAGTGTGAATAAAAACATGTGACCTCGCTAAAGACAATATGATATGTCATGTTTCTTCCTTTGGGATCCAAAAGACCTTCTTGAGTCAGGTGGTTGAAGAAGGGTTGTTTCTGGATAACGGCCTAGGGATGAACTATCAAACTAAATGAAAACATATCTTCTTGCAGAGGAACAGATCTATCTCTTTTTTTCTAACTAGCTGAGAAAAGCACAAGCATCTGCTCTAGAGAAGCCTTTAGTAAGATCCAATTTCCATATCCTAAACCACTTTTTTTTTAGGGAAGATCTACAGTTTTGATCAGGCTTTAGTTTGACATGTAGCTTCACAATTTCTTTGCCCAGGTACAATTTTTTAAAAAAACACACAGCCCCTGATAATATGACCTATTCTATCCATTCTTCACATACGTTCCCTTTGTCATTCAGAATAGATATGTATCAGCCCAGTTACTCTTGAAATAGACACTTGTCGCACTAAATAACTGAAACTCCTAAATAACTCTTTTTAACACCAAACCTGAATCGCTGTTACAAATAAGATTGCAAGCATCCGAAATATTTTGGGTGATAGTTTGAGGGGAATAGGAGATAGCTCAGAGGGGAGGAGAAGTGAGAAGAAAATAATTTTGAAGAAGGTGCTCAAACTGAAAAAACCAGGAAGTAGCTACTGTTGTTGAGAGCAAGCCCTAAAAATTACAGTTGCGATTTCAGAGGCTAAACCAGACTTCACCCGAAGCAGTATCTTTCCTTAATTTAATGGACCAATAATTCCAGCCATCTCATGCTGACCTCGATTTGATTAAAAATAATGATCACGAAGAAGTAAGTGCTGCTTTCTTCAAATCTGTTACCTCCTCACTTGCGCTGAAGCTGCCACCAATGGTGTTAATTGGTAACTGGACAGAAGTGGACAGCTACTGAATAGCCGTCAGACATTCGTAATTTTCAGTCAGCAGCAACGGACTGATACCCGGTCTCACTGAAATTCCGCGTCTCTTTTATGATGTCCTTTCCTGAATAATATTTGATGCCAACAAAAAAACATCAAAGTGTTTTACAGGCTTTAAGAAAACATCAGGAAAATTAAATAGAGGCAGGATTACCTATTGCACTTGGAACCAGACTTCAGCCCTCTGCCTGCCTGGGAGGTCATGCTACCTTTCTCTGCTTCTCATCTTTGCCTTGTTCCCTGCTTCTCTTCTCTATTTAGACTGAAAGCATTTTGAAGCAGACAATACCTCAAATGCATTTGTAAAAAATCAGAAAGCAATCCTCCTGCAGCGAGATTTGTGTCTTGTGGTACTGTTTCGAAACACTGTCAGATGTAAAACTGAACAAAACATATAATAATGGAGAAGTCAGCCCTTACCACAGATCTTCCTAGCTTGCATGTAGTCTTTTAAAAAACACTTTTCTGTGTTTTTATATAAAAATAGGATGCATCTGCTCTCAGAAGCCAGGGAAGCTACCGGGAAAATATAAGCACATTAAGCATATGTTCTGTTAAGAAAAGAAAAAGGAAAAAGCAAGGATGGAAGAAAGGTGAACACCACCTATGGAAAGGCATACTTTCCTCTTAAATAAGTCAAGAAATAGTGTAAAAGAAAATGCAGCTTTTTTGCTCACTGTAGATTGTGTAGCTCAAGAAAGGGTGAGGAGTATGTGTCTCCCATTCCTTACAGACTGACCCATATTTCCTTGCCTTCAGTTAACCAGAGTACAGATTTGAACCTGCGCGGCACTGAGCACTTAATGTAGCCTCTGGTATTACTACGGGTCTTTCTCTGCAAATCTGCAGATGGCTTTCCACTCGCAGCTCCACCCTTTCCCCCATGCTGCCGTGGCAGTGTGTCCCAGAGCCTGTGGGACAGTATTTTTTATCCTGTTGTTCCCATGCTGTTACTCCCATGGCCATGTGCCTGCAAAGCCCAACAGTGTTGTTACGGCAGGTTGTGTATGGGGCTTTCAGGCTTGCCAAAGATGCTGCCTTTACAGGCAATGGAGGGAGAAAGCCACCTCCAAAGGGTGAAAGTTATCTAAAACCCTTGGGAATATCACTACGAGGCCTTGGCCCACAGTACCAGATGAGATGATGAGGGAAATGGTTCTCCAGAGCAGTGGCTGGGGGCTCGCCAAGAAGAGGGGACACTCAGCGTCCTTTGCCTGCTCCTGCACACAGTCAGGGGCCACCACGACAAGATGAGACTGAAACAGAAAGCTCTACAAATTCGGGGCGAGGGCCTTCAAGCAGGATTTTCTCTAAAAATTGTCTGTTAACATTACTGAATTTATCTTCAAAGCACTGGTTTTTGTAAAATGGTATTGCTCCAAATTTAGAGACATGAAAATGAGACACAGACATTAAAGAAAACCAACAAACTGACCACTCCCCCCCAAATAACCCCTTTGACTTCTGTAAGCAACTTCAGAAGCTATTGGGACAAATTTGGGAAAGTTATCACCCCACACCACTATTTGCTCAGAACAAGGGTCTCATGGAGTTCATTGCATTTATAAACATTTAGTTCAATCCAGAGTTTGGCTTAATTCACTTACCACTTGAAATTCTGTGTCAAAGAATGGAACGAGTTCTTGAGGATGGTATTTAAGTGCTTAAACAAAAAGAGGGATCTGGACAGGCTGGATCGATGGGCCGAGGCCAATTGCATGAGGTTCAACAAGGCCAAGCGCCGGGTCCTGCACTTCGGTCACAACAACCCCAGGCAACGCTACAGGCTTGGGGGAGAGTGACTGGAAAGCTGCCCGACGGAAAAGGACCTGGGGGTGCTGGTTGACAGCCGGCTGAACATGAGCCGGCAGTGTGCCCAGGTGGCCAAGAAGGCCAACAGCATCCTGGCCTGTATCAGGAATAGTGTGGCCAGCAGGAGTARGGAGKTGATCGTGYCCCTGTACTCGGCACTGGTGAGGCCGCACCTCGAATACTGTGTTCAGTTTTGGGCCCCTCACTACAAGAAGGACATTGAGGTGCTGGAGCGTGTCCAGAGAAGGGCAACGAAGCTAGTGAAGGGTCTGGAGCACAAGTCTTCTGAGGAGCAGCTGAGGGAACTATGGTTGTTTAGCTTGGAGAAAAGGAGGTTGAGGGGAGACCTTATCGCTCTCTACAACTACCTGAAAGGAGGTATGATTCTATGTCCTATCCTCATTTACACATCCATTTCTCTAATAATGGGGAAATGACCCAAAGACTGTACCTTCATTAACTCTGAAAATGATTAATCCCAATCCGCTATCCTGTGCTGGATAAGAAGAAAAATAATGTTGAATACCTACATTGAAGACTATACCACACAATAGATGTATACAGGAGAGAATTATGGGTAACTCAGGGATATCCCTTCATTTTAGGATTTTATCAGTTTTAATATGCAACTTTGAGATGTTTACATTTTTCTAGTATAGTCTTTGTCTATGCAACTTTCCTTTTTTGGCCCATGTAGTTATCCATGTGTATTATCTTGATATGGGCATAAAATGATGACTGAGGCAGGCATCTGATTGTTTTGCGTAGCAAGAATGCGCAGACGTTTCAAAACGCAGCAAGAATCAAACAAGAGGAATCAGACTCTTTCTAGTTAGCAACACGCTCTTCATACAGCTCGCTTAGCTTTTTCTCAAGGGTACACTATCAATAATGCTTTCTGTCTGCCCTTTATCCCTACTTTTCTCTATTTTCTTTTATGATACAACTGTTCACAAAATGATACACCTTTCTTTTTCGAATGTGTATGTATTGCCTTTGATCTGAGCAAAGAATCCTCTGTTTTTCTTAAGCATTTTTTATGTTTATCCCTGATGAAAGAAAAATCCCTAACACTAGTTTAAAGATGAACTGAAAGCAGTTTAAAAGCATAGAATAAAAAATACATATATATACACTTAGCAGTAACAACATGATAACGAAAGCATAACCTCCACGTATGCACTAGTCATTTAGGAGACTAATAATGAGATGTTTAATGTAAACAACATGGAAAAAATTATCTGCTCATATGTGCACTACATGGTAATTTCTCTATTCTGCTACTGTCATGCATACATAATTCCAATGAATAGACAGCATTTTTAGGCCTACTGGATGGCAGAATAGTGAAATCTGTACATATTGTCTGCATTTCATGGGAGAACTTTGGTTTTTGTCTAACAATACCTAAGAGTTAGTGTTTCTTTTTCTTTCCACTGTTGTTTTTTTAATGCAGTGTCTAATATCAAATTGCATATTTTTAAAATCTATTCATTGATTGGTTTTAGTTTTATGTGATCTAAAAACAATTCTTGAGGACAACTGCCCACTTAGTACAACATTGTTTCCTTTTATGACAGTAATACAGATGTAAATACTCATATATGTAAGGTTAGAAATAGACTTCCTGTAACGTTCACACAATTTGACTTCAGTATTTGCAGAAAGCAAACACAAGAGGCACAGACAACCAAATCAGATCCATTGTCCTCACTAAAATTAACTTCTATAGAAACATTTTCAATTGTTTACCCTTTTTAAGCTATAACAAATTATAGAGTAGAATAGAATAGAACAGAACAGAACAGAACAGAATGGAATGGCATAGTTCAGTTGGAAGGGACCTACAATGATCATCTAGTCCAACTGCCTGACCACTTCAGGGCTGACCAAAAGTTAAAGCATGTTATTAAGGGCATTGCCCAAATGCCTCTTAAACATTGACAGGCTTGAGGCATCGACCACCTCTCTAGGAAGCCTTTACAGTGGTTGACCACCCCCTCTGTAAAGAAATGCTTCCTAATGTCCAGTCTAAACCTCATGTCTTGTCACTGGATACCAGGGAGAAGAGAACAATACCTCCCTCTCCACTTGCAATGAGGTCACCCCTCAGCCTCCTTTTCTCAAAACTAGACAAACCCAAAGTTCTTAGTGGCTCCTCATAGGACATGCCTTCCAGCCCTTTCACCAGCTTTGTTGGCCTCCTCTGGACGCATTCGAGTACCTTAACATCCTTCTTAAATTGTGGGGCCCAGAGCTGCACACAGTACGCAAGGTGAGGCCGCACCAATGCTAAATATTGGGATAATCACTGCTTTTGACCTGGTTATAACCTGGTCATATAACCAGCATAACCTGGCTGGTTACAATGTTTGATGCCTCCCAGGATGCAGTTTGCCCTCTTGGCTGCCAGGGCACACTGCTGACTCAGATTGAGCCTGCTGTTGACCAGCATACTGTCCTGGTTTCAGCCAGGATAGAGTTAAATTTCTTCCTAGTGCTATGTTTTGGATTTAGTATAAGAAGAATGTTGATAACACACAAGAGAAGAATGTTGATGTTTTTAGTTGTTGCTAGGTAATCTGCTACTCAAGGTCTCTTCAGCTTCCCATGCTCTGTCAGGCGCACAAGAGGCTGGGAGGGAACATAGCCGGGACAGCTAGCCCAGACGGCCAATGGGGTATTCCATACCGTGTGACGTCATGCCCAGTATATGAATGGGAGGGATCCAGGAATTGGCTATCGCTTTTTTGGCCATTTTCTCGGTGGGTGGTGAGTAATTGCATTGTGCATCACTCATTTTGTATATTGTATCGTTATTATATTATTATCATTGTTATTATTATTATTCTTTCCTTTTCTGTTCTATTAAACTGTCTTTATCTCAATTTGCGAATTTTTCTTTTTTTTTATTCTCACCCTGCCCCACTGCGGGGGGAGTGAGTGAGCGGCTGTGTGGCGTCTGGCTACCTGCCGGGTTAAACCACTACAGTCCTTTTTTGGCGCCCAACGTGGGGCCTCTTCAGCACGCTTCACCTCCTCCTCTGGGGACATTTCAAAATCTTTGCCTTCTGGACAGTTCGTGATCACTTCCAAGATTCCTGGGTGACTGGGGTCTCCTATTCGGGCCCGTTGTGTGATTAGTGCAACCCACTTACTCCACGTAGCATCGGTTGCATGATGTGTAGAGGGGACCCTCCCTTTGAACATCCAGCCCAGCACCGGCAGTCGGGGTGCCAGGAGGAGTTGTGCTTCAGTACCAACCACTTCCGAAGCAGCTCGAACCTCTTCATATGCTGCCAGTATCTCTTTCTCAGTTGGAGTATAGCAGGCCGAAACCAGGACACACTCCCAGATCCCTTTCTGCAGGGCTGCTCTCCAGCCACTCCTCTCCCAATTTATACTTGTGCCAGACATTACTCCATCCCAGGTACAGAATCTGGCATTTGGTCTTGTTAAATTTCATGCCATTAATGATTGCTCAGTGCTCCAATCTACCTAGATCCCTCTGCAAGGCCTCCTGTCCCTCAAGAGAGTCAACAGCACCTCCCAGTTTGGTATCATCAGCAAACTTGCTAGTGGTGCATTCAACTCCTGCATCCAGATCATTGATAGAAATATTGAACAGAACTGGCCCTAGAATTGAACCCTGAGGAACACCACTGGTGACCACTCACCAGCCAGATGCAGCCCTATTCACTACAACCCTTTGAGCCCTGCCCTTCAGCCAGTTCTTCATCCAGGCTCCTATCGGTTGACAGACTGGTCTGTCAGCATCCTATGCATTCCTGTAGGGCTTTGTCTGATGTCTTTCTCTAAGAAAATCTTAAAATTACAGTGTCCAAATGATTAAGTCAAATAGACAAGGACATGGACCATCTTTTGACAAACTAATATATGCCTATTTCCTGTAAATTTATTGTTTTTACATAAGATATTTTTAAGATGGGTAAACGTGTCATTAGCATAGAACCATCCAAAATCATTTGCATTTTTAATATTTCCACTACACTGTTTCTTTTCTTGTTACAAATGTAATGATATATTAATTATTGTTGTGGCATAATGAAGACATTCCTTTTTTTCACAAGCTGTAAAATAATCTCCTGATCTTTTGCAGTGACTGAACATGTAACAGTATTCTGCTCAGACCCTGTAAAATTGAACTGCAGGAAATTAAGATTTACTCACCTACACTTCTCCTGCATGTTTAAGTAAAAACAGTACTATTTATCTCAGGACCAAAACCAACAGGGTATCACACAGTCAACATGGCAAAAATGTTGATAATCCCATGGCAGAAACATTTGTTATGCATAGCAGGACAGTTATTCCACATACAAATAAACATATACAGTTCAGTACCCATTACTTATATTCTCAAATGAATATTCATTAGAAAAAAACAGAAAGAGTCCATAACATTCACACACCAAATGGGGCCTCCCCAGCTAAAGTTTAATTTAACTCTGTTGCACCTAGCTACAAAGAAAGCTACTTAACTTATATTTAAGAAAGAGCTACTCTGGGCTTGTTCCTCACAATTGATACTTCTTCCCGTTACCTCTTTTCAGGTTTCTCTATTTCAGCTGTTCTTAGGATGTGTAGGAAGCACGTTGCCTCCCAGCCCTGCTACCCATGTCTACACCTCTGTCTCTCATTGTCTCTCCCACGTTCCTCCTTCCCTGAGCAAGGATGCTTTTTTTCTCAGTTTAGTCTTCTTGTGAAAAATATGGTTCCATGCCTTCCCTCTTTGAAACCCGCTAGGAGCACCTGGGTCATTCTGATCACCACCTCCCCATAAAGACCTTACAGTGCTGGATGCAGGTCCCAGTATGACATTCATTTCACTGTTGGCAGGAGACTTACATCAGAAAGAGTGAGGTGCCTTTCAGACAACTCTAATGCTTGCCTCTTGCAAAATCCATATTCACAAGCAATGCTGCAAATGCTGGATTGGGTCTACTCAACTGGCCCACACCAAGTATTATTTGTACTTTCAGGCACCAATACTGGCAAATTATCTAACGCGCTTTTTTTGTTTGTTTATTTGTTTTTCTTGGGAAAAGCTGCAGGGGGGAACTAGTCATAGACTATTTAGTGGGAGCAGCTGCAAAGGCAGCCACAGCAAGGCCTTCAGACAGAACTTTTTAAAGCTTTTTGCTGTGTCTTCTCCAGCCTGTACCACTGGCTGGTTAGGTCAACTCTGACTTATTTCTTCCTCACATCCACATCTGTAATTGCATTCTTTCTCTGCCCTGCCCCCCTTTCCTCAATATCCTCATTGTCTTTAACCTATCCTTTCCTCACTGCTGCCTCTTACCTCCCTCAGAAACAAAATACAAAAAAAGACTGTGAAATCAACCTTTGCAGACACAGATCCTACACTGCATAACTTGGACTTTCTGCACTGTGCTTATTCAGTTCCTAGTACAAAGAATACCTTTTTTTGTCAGTCTTTAGGTATTAGCAGCAAAATCATGCACAGAAAATAAAGTAAAATTAACTGTGGTAATGCCAGAGTATGATTTATAAAACACTGAAGAATTATTTTGCATTGGGAAGACACTTCATCCCAGATGCAACTGAGAAAACAAGTGAATTTTTACTATCAACTGTTTCATACATACAACGTTTTTCCACAGAAATGTGGAATTTTAAGCACGTTGCCAAGTATATTGAAACAGATTGGTTGCTGTTATTAAGAAAGATTTCTTGCTTGCTTTACCTGAGCTGGTAGAAGCAGGAGACTTGCTGCGTCGGGATGGGCCTGGGCTCTTGGTGGTGCTCCTACGTGAAGTTGAAGCTATTTTGGTATAGGAAGTGGATTTCACCACCCGACATTCTAAAAGACAAAGAAACTGCATAAGTTAGCAATTAAGAAAGTCAGCAAGATTCTGTAACAGAAAGAGCACTGAAAAGCACAAACATTTAGCCCACGCTTGTTTTCATTCATCTTGAGGAGTTTTATGGGAAAATATAAAATCTGTATAAATGGCTCCATTAAAATCCAAGTACAGTATGTACCACATCCCAGAGAAAGAACTGCTGCGGTAATCCAGACTTTTAGATACCATGGTTACTGCAGGTACTTAGGACAGCTTAATTTAACAGTGCTGAGACTACACATAAAATTTATTTGCTTTTGAAGGTTTCAGCACAAGTAATGCAGTGGTTTTTTTGTAAATGATCCAAATGCAATGTAAGCATTTTTGTTAACCTAGGCAGTCTCCTCTCGAAGAACCGGAAAGCTGCTTTTATATATCAAAATTTTAAGACTGTGCAAGATGACGCAGGTGTCTGTCACTCATGAAAGGTTTGAAGAAAGTGAAGCGGGTTTGTTGCTCCTGCTTAATCCTCTGGTGAGCAACAGCCCACATTGTATAGCACACGCAATTCATCACAGGTTGAGGAAAATGGCACTACTTGCTCATAAGAGACATCAGTAAAATCAATGAAGAGGCGAAATTACCCTCCCACTTGAGAACACTGCAAGATGTTCAGGTTAGAGTTTATATACACCCACACAGCTCTGTAGGCATTCTTGCATTATGCCTGCAAAATGGTTCTTGGCCTAAGGATGAAAGAACTTAGTGTGCATAACACTGATGTCTTGCACTCATAATGGATACTAAATTAATCACCAGACATATTATACAGTCAGGGAAAAAAAAGGATTTCCACTTCTTAGCCAATATACAATTAGAAGTCTGCAGCAATGTTTATACTGTCTTCACCTGACGATGTCAGTATACTTCACTTGTTTAAAAATACATCAATAAACATTTAGTTCTGTATCAGACCTGTTCCCCATTTTCTTCCCATGGTTAAGGTTCCTCAACATAGGTTAAGAGAAATAAACACGATTTTTTTCTCCCTAGTCAGAAAATACCATGTACAAGGCTGCACATTATTTAGTCTTCACAGATGATCAGTGGAGCCTGTAACATAGTTTAGACAGATTAGAGAACAAAGAAATAAAACTGAGCATAACTAATTAACTTAAACATATCCACCAGAGAATGATGTCATGAAGTGTATTTCTCTTGGCTGCCCTAACTGTTTGTCTTTTGTCAAGCTGTTGAAGGAAGCAAGAACTTATGTATTACTGAGGGAACATCCAGCACAGCTGAGAGCAGAAGGGACCAGAGAAATACCCTGTTTTTTCCAAAGAAGCTTTTCTTCCCAACTTTCCCACCTTCCTAATGCCCAATAGCAGCTAATTTCTTTCTGTTGATATTTTATGTGATTCATTGATGGCTATTGTCATTTTATACCGAACTATCAGTGGAAATGGAGAAAAACATTTACTTTGTTGTAAGAGGAAACTATCAACTGAAAACAGGAGGAATCAGATGAAAGCTTTTAATTAGATTCCATTAGTTAACTACAGCAGGAACCTTACATTGATGTATTGGCATAAACTGCTGCTCCAGAAACCTTCTATACATGTCGAATGCAAACAGGTTCTTTACTTTTCTTGTAAACAAAGATTTAAAATGTCCAAATACCTAACAGCCAACTTGTTTGATAATGTAAAACTAAGACATAATCCCAGTGTGGGCCCCATTCACAAGAATCAGTCAGGAAGGGAACTGAATATTCTAATGGTCAATAAACAAAAAGACTAAAGTAGAATGACCCAGTCAAGCTAAAATGATTAGATTATAGACATTTGCTTAGCAGAAAAAATTAAAAGTCCATGAAGAAAACAGCCAGCTACTTTCTGTAATATACTTTACTGTGGAGAAAGCTTTCCTGTTTCCAGCATGTAAAGAAAACAATTATCTGCATCCCTCTCTTGCAATTCATGCTATGCACCAAACCTTATTACAAGTATTAATACTCATTCAAGTTCTCTGATTACCTTATAAGCACACAGAGTTAGAATGAGGTTAGAAATACAATTTTGCATTTGAATGTGTATTTCCCCTCATATTATTAGAAAGGACCAGGCAGGAAGTGGTATGAAAGGAGAGAAGAGGCAACTAAATACATATCCAGGTCACCTTTCTAGACTACTGATACAATGCTGTCTAGGACAATACTCAAGATAGTCCTTATATCATTTTCACCCAATATGTTCAGAAATTAGAAGAAAATAATTATTAAAAGGTTATTATTCTTCATCTGGGGTTTGTCTCACATGGGCAAGGAAGGTGTGGATGACCTTAACTGCAAAAGGCTAACTGCATCTTGTCACCACCTTCCTTCTCTCCCAGCAAGAAGTGCTCCTGCTCACATCATATGGAGGGGTACTACCATTTCTGGGAAAGAGGGAGGCTGGCAGCTGGCTGCACCCACCAAGGCATTTGACCACCCCTCACTACTGACAGTCTCCTTAGAAAGGGTGATGTTAGGAGTGGTCTGCAAATTGTCCTGATGGGTTACATATAGACCATGACCTGTTATTTGAGTATCCCTACATATGCCCTATACTAGTGGCATATTATCCTACGAGGAAGCCAACTCTGATAGCCAGCTGAACATTAAATCTCTCACCACTGGAGCAGAAACACAGATGACCATATGTTCAAAAGACAATTTGAGAAAGGAACAATTATCACAGGATCATAGAATAATCCAGATTGGACATGAGAATCTCTCTAGTCCAATTTCCTGCTCAAAGCTAGAAGTAGCCTCACATTCACAGTCCTGGTCCACCTGGGGAACACTTCAGCCAACCTGAGGAACAACACAGCAGGGCATAAACAGACCAGGAGGATCCTGGAGAGCATGAATGACAACTTCCTGGTCCAAGTGATAGAGAAACCAGTGAGCAGAGATGCTTTGCTCACACTCACAAAAAAGGAAGGGCTCACTGGGGATGTGAAGGCTGAAGGCAGCCTTGGCTGCAGTGAACATGAGAGAGTGGAGTTTAGGGTTGTGAGAGGATGGAGCAGGGCAAAAAGCAAGATCACAATCCTGGACTTCAGGAGAGCAGACTTTGGACTCTTCAGGGATCTGCTTGGAAGAGTCTCATTGGATAAGGCCCTGGAGGGAAGAGGGTCCAAAGAAAGCTGATTAACATTCAGGAATCACCTCGTCCATACTCCAGTCCATCTCAACAAGCAGGAAATTAGGCAAAAATGCCAGCAGATCTGCAAGGATGAACAAGTTGCTCCTGGCAAAACTCAAACATAAAAAGGAAGTATACAAAAGGTGGAAGCAGGGACGAGTAACCTGGAAAGAATACAGAACAAGTTCAAGCATGCAGAGACATAGTTAGGAAAGCCAAAGCCCAACTGGAATTGAATCTGGTGAGAGATGTCAAGGGTAACAAGAAGTGCTTCTTTGCATACGTACGGAACAAAAGGAAGACTAGGGAAAATGCGCACCCACTACTGAATGAGGCAGGAGCCCTGGTGACACAGAACATGGAAGAGGCTGAAGTACTGAATGCTTTCTTTGCCTCAGTCTTTACTAGCAAGACTGGCCTTCAGGAATCCCAGGCCCCAGAAGCAGAGGGAAAGTCTGGAGAAAGGAAGATCTACCCTTGGTGGAAGAGGATCAAATTAGAGAATACTTAAGCAAAGTAGACATACACAGGTCCATGGGACTTGATGGGATGCACCCTCCAAGTGCTGAGGGAGTTGGCTGATATCATTGCAGAGTCATTCTGAATAATCTTTGAATGATCATGGTGACTGGGACAGGTGCCTGAAGACCCAGCAAATCTCACTCCTATCTTCAAAAAGGGCAGAAAGGAGTACCCAGGGTACTACAGACAGCTCAGCCTCACATCGATTCCTGGGAAGGTGACAGAACAATGAATCCTGAAAATTATTTCAAGGCACATTGAGGACAAGAAAATAATCAGAAGTAGTCAGCATGGATTCACCAAAGGGAAGTCATGCTTGACCAACCTGATAACCTTCTGTAATGAAATGACTGGCTTGGTAGACGAGGGGAGAGCAGTGGATATTGTCTACCTGGACTTCAGTGAGGCTTTCAACACCATCTCCCATAAGATCCTCATAGACAAGCTGTGGATGTATGGGCTTGATGAGCAGACAGCTAGGTAGATTGAAAACTGGCTGAATGGCTGGGCCCTGAGGATGGTGATCAGTGGCATGAAGTTTGGTTGGAGGCTAGTAACTAGCAGTGTACCACAGGGTCAATACTGGATCCAGTCCTGCTCCACATCTTCATTAATGATTTGGGTGTACCCTCAGCAAGTTTGCTGATGACATAAAACTGGGAGGAGTGGCTGATACACCAGAGGGTATCAGCCATCCAGAGGGACATCTGCCATCCAGAGGGACATCGACATCCAGAGGGACATCGACACGCTGGAGAAATGGACTGACAGGAACCTCATGAAGTGCAACAAGAAGAAGTTTGAAGTCCTGCACCTGGGGAGAAACAACCCCAGGCACCAATATGTGCTGGGGGTCACCCAGCTGGAAAGCAGCTTTGCAGAAAAGGACCTGGGGGTCCTGGTGGACAACAAGATGACCATGGGCCAGCAACACATTCTTGCTGCAAAGAAGGGAAATGGTATCCAGGACTGCTTTAGGAGGAGTGTTGCCAGCAGGTTGAGAGAGGTGTTTATTCCCTCTGCTCAGCACTGGTGAGGCTGCACCTGGAGTGCTGTGTTCAGTTTTGGGCTCCCCAGTATAAGAGAGACATGGACATACTGGAGAGATTCCAACAAAGGGTCACAAGGATGATTAAGGGACTGGAGCATCTCTCATATGAGGAAAAGCTGAGGAAGCTAGGACTATTAAGCCTAAAGAAGAGAAGACCAGGGGGAATCCTATCAATATATATGAATACCTTAAGGGAGGGTGCAAAGAAGATATAGCCAGGCTCTCTTCAGCAGTCTCCAGTGACAGGACAAGAGGCAATGGGCATAAACTGAAACACAAGAGGTTCTATCTGAACTTTTTTACTGTGAGGGTGACTGAGCACTAAAACAGGTTGCCCAGAGAGGTTGTGAAATCTCCGTCCTTGGAGATATTCAAAAGCTGTCTGAACATGATTCTGAGCAACAGGCTCTAGGTGGCCCTGCTTGAGCAGGGGAGTTGGACCAGATGACCTCCCAAGGTCCCTTCCAACCCAAACCATTCTGAGATTCTGTGATTCTCAGGGCTTTGTCCAGTTGTTTCTGGAAAATCCCCAAGGATGGATACTGCACAGCCTCCCTGGGCAAACCCCTTCCAGTGCCTGATTGCCATCACAGTGAAAATGCTTTCCTTTATATCCAGTCCAAACCTCTTGTTTCAATTTATACCTATCATCTCTCATCCTCCTACCACGCAACACTGTGAAGAGCCTGACTCCATCTTCTTGATGGAGAAGAGATGCTATCCCATTGGCACTGGGGGCTGCTGGTAGGTCCCCCTGAAACCATCTCTCTTCCAGGCTCAACAAGCCCAGCTCCTTAAGTCTCTCCTCACAGGGCAAGTGCTCCAGCCCCCCACCATCATGATGGTCCTCCTGTAACTCCTCATCGCAATTTAGTGATGTCTTCATTGAACTGGGAGACTTGAAACTGGACACAGTATTCCAGATGTGGCCTCGCATCTGCTGAGTAGAGGGGCCTAATTACTTCCCTGTCTCTACTGGCTCCGCTCCTGTTTATACAGCCCTGGATGCTATTAGCATTTGCTGTCAGGGCAACTGTCTTCTCTTTAGTCTGTGTCACAGAAATTTTCTCTCTTTCCCTATTTTACTATTTGTACAAACACTTTAAAGCTCAATTATGAACTTCTTTGGCACAATTTTCCTTTTCCTCTCAAAAATAATTCGCAGGTCATGAAGTTTTAAAAGGTTGTAGTTCAAATGAGCATATATTCTCTCTGCTCAAATACCACTGTGAACCCTATGGTAAATTTTGTCAAGTGCCATGTTTACTACGGGTTTACAAGTTTATTCATAAACGACACGGGCTACAGCAAGGCCTGCAGAGAAGCATATGGGCAAGCCTTCAATGCTGCACAGATCAGGGTCAGGCGACTCATGCCTTCAAAGACTGTGGCAATACTAGCTAGAGAATCTAAAAGGATTTCCAGTCACGGGCAGAATGTAACCATGCTGCTTGTTGCAAATAGGTCTCAGCTCCCATGAACAGTTTATGTATGCAATTCTGTTGTCACATTTAGTTTGGAAAATTAAATTTTACTGCAGGCAAAGATCCCACTCACTAACCACACAACCACTGCTTGTCTCCTCTAAGACATTACCATAATATGCCTGTTGCTGTAGGAAAACCATGTGTAGATAAAGAGGAAGGGAAAACAAAACAAAAATGCTTGTTTTTTAAAAACGTATTTTCTACACAGAATCTATACTGGTAAGGAAATAAGTACATATCTTCTCCTCATCAACAGTATTCTGATAACTATACAACATGTCCTTGGTAAGCCATGAAATAGAAGAGCATTTTTTCCCCTGATTTTCTTTTGATGCCAAAACTGTATCAAAAAAAGATCTGAACTCCTGACAGAAGAGAGTTATACTGCCTTTCTCACTCATGTGGGCATTCTCAGCCAAGAAGAAACACCAGGTGTTTCTATAGTATGTTCAGTGAGGAAAGAAATGTATCACGAAGCCTCAGTCCTTCCTCTCACCATTGACTGACTAAGATTAAAGGAACAAAATGATGATACCCACGGTAATGTGAAGCAAAAGAAGGTCAACTTTAAGGTCTGATCGAGGCTTTATTGCTTTCCAACTCAGAATACCAGATAAATAAGAATGTTTTTCCAGCCAAAACATCTTGCAATAAGATGTTCTATTGTATAACCTCAGACAGAACTACAAAGTAGGAGAGAGAAGTACAGACTATTGGCAGCGAGACTAACAATGTAACACTGCAGTCCCTTTATAGCATGGAATATTACCACAGAGGTAATGGACATTAAAAACAAGGCTGAGAAAAAAAGAGGAAATATCCCAAGGCTACGATTTGACATCATGGAGACATCACAGGGACAAGATAAGGAACACAAAGTTCCTGAGATTGCACAGTGGTGTCAATGAGCAGTAGGAACTGGTACAACTAGGAGGAACCCCAACATATTTACTTGTGAGCTCTTGATTCTTCCTGTTGTCAAATGTATAAAATGTAAGCATGAGGTAATTAAGGGATGCTAACACGCAGGATCATAACGCCTCCAGTCTCCAGCTCCGTGATGCTCCATTTCCAAAATGTTTCATTAGCTTCTATGTTCATTAGATTTTACAATGGCAGGAAAGCAGCAGAGAGTAACTAATCTGCAATGAATGTGTCATAAAATGAACAAATTTAACATGTTGCTAGAGAAGACTGTGAAAAGTTATCTAAATTACCAGGAGATCAAAAAGGCTTACTTGTCAGCTACTCGGAAGTTGACTGTACGGCCTTCATGAGTTCTTTCTGGGCTAAAATATCAGTCTCTGCTGTGTTTTGATTTTTTTTTTGAGGTCTGTGTGTAGGGGATAGATATTTATTTTTTCAGTATCCCTGCCAATCTGTTTCTCTGAGACGAGAACATTTAACTTGGTTTCAGCAACAGCTGAATCCTACAGATAAGCAAGGAGGGAGGATCAAGGATGTCTGTGGTTGTTGGTAAGCCACTTTACTGTAAGCCTTAGGCTGGTACCTTTTACCACTGCTTAAAGACATTAGCCTCACTAGCTATGTCCTCAGGCCAATCAGTAGACCATTACCCCAAATGCAGTACCGATTTTAGGTTTTAATGTTGAGTAATTTGTTCCATGTTGCTAATTCTTAATGCAGCTAATGAGATTTACTTTTCAGTTGCATTCATGCCTTCAATTAAAACCCATAATCTTCTGTTTGCAGAACTAAGTTTCACTCTCTTCAGCAAAAGGGAAATGGTACCATCCTGTCTAGTGGCATTGATATACACTGCAATTCACCCAACCCTACTGATGAATCAGCAGCAGCTATGACTTGTAATTACAACATGTTCAGAAGGGTAACTATCACACAGTTTCCAGAAATGAAAGAGATATAGGGTGTTTCACAGAGGTTTAAGTAATTTCAAATCTTCTATCGTCATGGTTGTGCCTACTTCAATTTTGTTCTGCATGTCTTCCTGTTCAGTGTGTTCCTCATGCAGATGGACAGTGATGTATGGGTAGAATACAAAATCCTAAAGTTTTATCCCATGCACTAAGCTGTCACTGTAAATGCATGTTTTTTTGCAAAATCTTATCTTCTGATTTGATTTCTTACCAGTAACCAGTCCTCCACTCATTATAAAGATTAGGAATACTGTCTATTTCAACTGTGTGCCAAATATTTGTGGTAGCAAATACGTAAATCTACTTTTTTTTTCTGCCAAGAAACATGCTCTGACTGGGGTATAAAATATAGAAAAAGCTAGATTTTCTTTCATGTGAAAAATCATTCTCCATTTCCGAAGCTGGGATAAGTATTCACTGACAAGGCAAAAGCTACATACAATAAAATACAAACAATTAAAGCCATCTACGCCTTATTGCAAATCAATAAAATCGAGAATCTTGTAAGCTCTTAGGAACCCAAATAGGTTCACCCAACCTAAGAATGCTTTCAGATGTATGTACCACTCCAAAAATGCCTTGTAAGTTAGAAGTAAGGAAGGTATTCACGAATTCATGTGTTATCACTAATATCTCATTCTGCTCTAATGTATAACTTTCAAAGTCCTTGTTTGTTTCTAAATTCAAGAAAGATTTTCTAAAAAGGCAAATAGATTTTATGTATAATCAAAATGTTGCTTCAAGTATTTCCTACATTATCTTCAAACATGCTCCTGTCTACATAACTTAAAGACACTGTTGGCAGGATTGAACTCATCTAGTGCTGGATAGCTAAAAATATGATGCTTACGTATGAACTATTCACCCCACGGTCCTTCTACAGTCAATGGAACATGTTCATTTCTGTGACCTATCTTAGGAACCTGTACGTTAGAAAAGATGAATCTTACTCATGAAAGACCAGATATAAATTATAGATTTTGAGTACTGGTAAACATACCCTAATTAGAAGCAGCATCTTTGGATGGGGATGCGCTCTTACAATACAAACAGTAACACAGTATTTTTGCTGTATTTCAGGATCTTACTGTGTACGAGTAGATTTTATTTTCCTGCCTTCTCCAAGTGCTAACCCTTTTGTCAAAATCATCTCACACAAACCTCCATGTTAATATTTTGGCTATATAAACACTATGATGTTAAATTTTACTTTTCAACAGAGAAGGAATCTGCTATTGTGAAAAATTCCACCCCACAGAAGTGATAATAAGGAGTTAAAAAACATTTTTCATCACTGCAACAGTTTCTCTGACAAGGCACAATATCTCATTATTTTCCAACTCAGCATTTGTAGGCAGCCAAAATTAGAAGACTTCTTCAAAACCTGCTTGCCTAAATGAATCTGAAATATTTCCCACTGAATCCATGTGAATGAATTTGCATGTGTAAAATATTAATTTCTGAAACTGAAATTGCATTATCAGAAATTATTTTTAAGGAACTTGAAGACCAAGTTGAAATAGTAATTTTATTTGTCATTAGCTAAAACACTCTGTTAGAACACATGTAATCTTTAATGTGTATGTCTTATGTGCCTTGCCACATACCCTGCTTCACCTCCAGAGATTTTAATTATCACTGTTTGCTCAATATACTTCACCCAAGCTGTTCCAGCGCTGATATAAATGTTCATTGGTTTGCCCCTATATTCAGAACCCTCTCCCTACTTCTGCAGGTTTACCACACTAGCTGCACTGATCAAAATACCAGAAAGTTACTTTTAACTGGAAATGCTTAAGATGACACAAATGATTACAACTGCAATCAACTGTATTATTTTTATTTATGGCCTCAGCATTATTCTTAATGAAAAAAAGAAATGTGTCCTGCTTTTGCTTATGGCTTTCTTTTTCTTTTGGTGACAAAAGCTTGTTTACTGGGCATATACTCTAACAGCAGATATCCCTCAAATACACCTGGTGAAGTCAGGGGAAAAATTCATCACTGAATCGTCTTATTTTATCTGCGCAATTTGGATGGCATTTTTCTTGGCATTGTTTTACTCATGCAATTGGAGATGAAAGGAGAGGATGGTACAAGTTCATTAGTTCTTAACTTTTCTGTTCAGTAAGATCAATGGCTTGCTTTCCTGTTCAGCACAATGAGGTAATATTTGTCATATTACCTGTTAAAAATCATCTTGTTCTTTACTTTGAGAATAAACAGACCTCCTATCCAATTCATATGGTAAATATTAACATCATCCTAAGCATCAAGTACACAGGCATTCCATCATAACTTTTTTTTTATTCCAGCCTAAGAGAAGTGACAATGTTGTAGTCCAACAAATTCTGGGTTTTTGGTACTACTACTTGCTGTCTGAAGAGTATTACTTGTTTTCAACCGTCTTCCATTTCAAATGACTCTTTTGGAAGTTTACAAGCTCAAGTCCTTTCCACGGCTAGAAAAGTAAAAAGTCCCCATTTGCAGAACATTGACTTCACATGGAAAGCATCACCTAAAGATATTGCTGAGAAACACCCATTCAAAACAGTTAACTTTTAACACATTTTAACCAGGTCTCCTGGAGTTACAGATTTTTCCGTGATTGGTGGTGAGGAGAAAATATGTATATAAACTGAATGTCCTACTTATTTCTGCTTTGATGCTTTTTCTCAAGTAAATCTGCATATTTATAATGCATTTATCAATCTAACAACTTTATTGTGCAGTATTAAGTTTTAAAAGCCTTTTTTTTTTTAAAGAAACAAAAAATACACTATACTGGGAAAAAGATTATAGCCTAAGCTAAGCACAAACGAAACTCCCATGGCACGCACACAGCTAATTAGTTAGATTAGCAAGGAGTCTTACACAAAAAAAAGTATATACAAATATAAACTATCCATTAAAAAGAGATGAATAGGAGAAGCCAACTGTTTCGTTTTTTTGTTTGTTTCAATTTTCAATAAAAAGACTAACTGCAATCAGGTAGATAACTTTAGCAACAGTGGGCTTAGAGACAAGATGCACTAAGAAGAGAACAGGTTAGACAGAGTCCTTACATAACATTTTCAAATTAGCTAGATGTGGAGAACATTTAGGGACACACCTGACACCATCTCTGAGCCATCAGACACTATTTTTTGAGAATTGTGAAGGACAAGTAAAGTTCCAAGAGTCTAGAAAAAGTCAAAGCAAGTGCTGATCTTTAAAACTGGGACAAATCAGAAAACTGGGAGTTGCAGAACAGTCAGTGTAACTTGAGATTATGGAAAACATTATCCAAAGGAAGGGTATAAAGACGACAGAGGCAGGCTCCTTTCCTTTTGGTTGTGGCAAGGCAAGAGGCAATGGGCACAAACTGAAACACAGGAGGTTCCCTCTGAACACCAGGAAACATTTTTTACTCTGAGGGTGACCAAGCATTGGCACAGGTTGCCCAGAGAGGTGGTGGAGTCTCCAGCCTTGGGGATATGCAAAAGCTGTCTAGACATGATCCTGGGCACCTGGCTCCTGGTGGCCCTGCTTGAGCAGGGGGTTGGACCAGATGACCTCCTGAGGTCCCTTCCAACCTCAACCATTCGGTGATTCTGTGACAATACAAAACAATAAAGAAAACAAAGCGTTTGAAGCTTAGAAGATATTAAAATTATATGTAACAGTCTAAATAGCTTTGTCAAGAACAAACTGTGTCAAAGTAGCCTTCCTATGACAGGATAACAGGGGGGGACAGTAGAGATGATAAACTTTTGTAACAAGGGATTTTGAAACCTAAGACGCAATTTAGGAAAATACCATCTACAGAAAATGCTTTTAAGATGGGTATTGGAAAACCAAACCAGAGTAGTTACCAATGGTTTACTGTCAAACTAGGAGAGAATGACCAGAGGAGCTCACCAGGGTTTTGTTTCTGAGGCTGGTACTACTCAATATTTTTATTAATAAGCTGAGTACGCATTTTAAATCTGGAGATGACATTACCATAGGTAAAGCTGTAAGCACTGTAGAAGAACATAAGGCTGTGGATGTTGTCTACCTGGACTTTAGTAAAGCCTTTGACACCATTTCTCACAGCATTCTCCTAGAGAAGCTGGTGGCTCATGGCTTAGATGGGTGTACTCTTCGCTGGGTAAAAAACTGGCTGGACGGCCAATCCCAGAGAGTTGTGGTGGAGTTAAATCCAGTTGGCGGCCGGTCACAAGCGGTATTCCCCAGGGCTCAGTTTTGGGGCTGGTCTTGTTTAATATCTTTATCAATGATCTGGACGAGGGGGTTGAGTGCTCCCTCAGTAAGTTCGCAGATGACACCACGTTGGGCTGCAGTGTTGATCTGCCTGAGGGTAGGAAGGCTCTGCAGAGGGATCTGGACAGGCTGGATCAATGGGCTGAGGCCGACTGTATGAGGTTCAACAAGACTAAGTGTTAGGTCCTGCACTTGGGTCACAACAACCCCAGGCAACGCTACAGGCTTGGGGAAGAGTGACTGGAAAGCTGTCCGACGGAAAAGGACCTGGGGGTGCTGGTTGACAGACGGCTGAACATGAGCCGGCAGTGTGCCCAGGTGGCCAAGAAGGCCAACAGCATCCTGGCCTGTGTCAGAAATAGTGTGGCCAGCAGGCGGAGGGAGGCGATCGTGCCCCTGTACTCGGCACTGGTGAGGCCACACCTCAAATACTGTGTTCAGTTTTGGGCCCCTCACTACAAGAAGGACATTGAGGTGCTGGAGCATGTCCAGGGAAGGGCAACAAAGCTGGCGAAGGATCTGGAGCACAAGTCTTACGAGGAGCAGCTGAGGGAACTGGGGTTGTTTAGCCTGGAGAAGAGGAGACTGAGGGGAGACCTTATCGCTCTCTACAACTACCTGAAAGGAGGCTGTAGCGAGGTGGGTGTCGGTCTCTTCTCCCAAGTAACAAGCGATAGGACAAGAGGAAATGGCCTCAAGTTGAGCCAGGGGAGGTTTAGATTGGATATTAGGAAAAATTTCTTCACCGAAAGAGTGGTCAAGCATTGGAACAGGCTGCCCAGGGAAGTGCTGGAGTCACTGTCTCTGGAGGCGTTCAAAAAACGTGTAGATGTGGCGCTTTGGGACATGGTTTAGTGGGCATGGTGGTTTTGTGTTGATGGTTGAACTTGATGATCTTAGATGTCTTTTTCAACCTTAATGATTCTATGATTCTAAATGGTATTTGGAAGAATCCTGAAAAATGGAGAAGTTATCAGAAAAAACAGAGAACTCAACAAGTCCAAAGTACTACAACCAGGAAAGAATAAGCAACAGCAAAAAGGCAGAAGCCAATTCACTACAAGAACCAGTTGCATAAATGCCAAACAACAGTTCTGCAGAGAGGGACATAAGTGTTGCAGTGGGTCTGCATCTGAAGCAAACTACTGCAGCAAAAGGAATCATCATCCTGCTGGTATGAACAGGAGCACTCTGCGGAGGACACCTGAATTATTCTGTTCTCCTCAGGGCTACTGCAGTGTTAGCTAACACAACAAATCCACTTTTGATTTTCCCATTTAGAAACAACACTTTCACCTTCACAGCATTGAGAGAATACCAAGAAAGATCACAACTCTGAGAAACATGACCAATGAAGGATAACTAATGTAAATCGGATCTTTAGTTCAGAAAAGAAGATGAGACAAAATAGCAGCCTTCAATACTTAATAGACTGCCAAAAAGAAGAAAAAATAAATTTCTACTATTAGTTGTGTCACAAATAGGACAAAGAAGAGTGATCTTAAGTTTCTAAAAGGTAGATTAATTCAGACATGAGGAAACATGTTTTTAACTGCAAGGATAAGGAAGTACTGGAACAGATCATGTGGAGGACTTGTTGAATTTCCCTAACTACAACTTCACACAGACAGGTTAGCCAGAAACATGTAAAGTCAATTTAGGTATAGCAGGTCCTCTTTTGGGACCTCTCAGATCCCTTCTATGATTCTTTTGATTAAGTCTTCCTAGTATGACTCATCGAAGGTACTTAAAAGTTTTTTCACTGTCAGCACTTCTGTCTGGATTTAGCTGAAAGATAAGTAAAAGGAAGAGAGGCACTCTAATGTAAAACTGACTAAAAGTCCAAGAACATTTTAGCAAGGGAAAAGTGCTTGCTTAATGGGTGAATTAAAATCATTATCATTTCCTGAGTGGGGTGACTATTGAGATATAAATCTTTTATTTGTCTTCAAAAGCCAGACTGATTAGCTTTAAGAATTTCTCTCGGCAGGGCATTAGCAGAATTGATATTTCCCAAAAAACACAGACTTTCTCCTTCGCAGACAGTTCAGAATCTTGTTGGCTAATACTCTCTCGTACCATTAAGATGTATGTACATTCCTTCCAAAGCAACTATATGATGGAACTTAATACTGAGAGAAGATGTTTCTTAGCAACTTCATGGATTACATCCTTTTTTACTCTCATTGGACAGATCTAAACTGATTTTGTGATGCTAGAGTTGCTTGAGGAGACATGGCTCTATCTACATCTTCCACAACTCAATCTGCTCTAGAAACACGTTTTTCATTCTTAAACCCATATATAGGTGTGTCCACATGAAAAAAAAACCAAAACAAAAACAGAAACTCACACATGTTAGCCCAGTTCAAGAAAAGCTGTCATAAAAAAAAAACCAAAATAAAAGCCAACCAACCGAAAACACGTTAGCCCACACCATCTTCTGAAGCAGTCTGGATTGTAAACATTTGAAGCAAGGATCACAGCTTAATATGCAGCTGATGCTTAAATGATAATTAACAAGCAGTGGTTAGGCAAAGGGGGACAGGAGGAATGCTAACTATGCATCAATAAGACTGTATTTATACACATTCAGTTAGGTTATTTTTGGAAGCAATGCTTTACATTCTACCTTATAAAATTACAGGTATCATTTATGATAGTATCTAGCATTTCAGTGGATCATTGTTTTCAGAGTCTTTTTTGTAAAATTATTTCACTACCGAGTTGCACAAACTTAGCTGATATCAGATAAATCCAGTTTGAGCTGACCTTCTTCCATGAAATGAAAGCCATTATTATGATTGACAAAGTATGCTAAGCCTAACAATTCAGTAGACAAGAATGTTCCGTAGGGGTGTCTCATTTTTTTAATTCTTTGACCCATGCAATTTTTTGTTCTGCAAGGTGGTGTCCAAGAAACATCTCTAGCCCTGTGTCTCCTCCATTAATTTTAAAGAAATCTAAATGTGGAACCATATCCATTGCTAATTTTTTAAATAAAGATTAAATTCTACTAAGTGTTTGAAGAGGGCTGTCATATGAGTTGATAAAACACTGGGCTGCTTTGCATTGAAGTCGTGTAGCAACTATGAAAGATGAAAAAATAATTAATTTAACAAGTTCTGCCATATTATTCTTTGTGAGTCACCCACAATTTTCTCAGATATGTTCTTTATTTAAAGTCTTACTTCTCTAAAACATGCATTTAGAAGTTTGGGATTATTCAATATTTAAAAGTAGGAATATTCCTAGTCTTGGAAGGGACGCAACACTCAGAAGCTGTTCCTGAACAGATAAGGAACAGCTACCAGTAAAGACCTGATGCAAGCCAATGTTTACTAACTTATTTTCTATAAATATTCTCAAAAAGACACTTAATATCCTGTGAAAATTCAATCCGATATACCTTTTTTTACAATAATATTTTCAAAAAATAAATACTGAGAATTCCAAACACTGCTGAACCCAAAAGTCAACTTCAAAACCAGGTTTATTCACAGGACATACTCCTATTTTCCTCTAGACATTCTGCGAGAAAATGTGACTTCTTTCCCACAAACTTAAGCACATATACAGCAGTGTTGTTCAAAGTCACAAAATACTGAATTAGGCAACAATGCCGATGATAAAATATAGTCCCTAGAATTCCTAATTTCCATTCTACCAGTATCTGGAACCCGAGAAGGTCTTCAAGAACATCATAAATCCGCTTCATAACTGAAATGTAGAAATAGTGAAGACAAAATATCCTTGCCTTAACTTTCCAATTTGCTTCTAACCTCCCCGTGGTTTTGTCAGTGTCAGTCCCAGCTTCCCATATGTCTGTTCCTCCCACAAAAAAGCCTCTGCACTTTCTCTGACACCAACTCCTATGAATAGAAAGCTCTCCCTGAGGCGACCTGCACAAGGCAGCTTCCCCCTCTGTATGATCCCCCGATGATTTTATAGTTTAAATATTGCAATCGGGATGATGTAACACAATGCAAAACAAACAGATGGGCAAGAGATGTAAAGAGTGGCCAGGCCTAAACTGGAAAACATCACTGCCAGAAATGTTGTTGGGCTCACAGCTGCTGACATTGCTCCTGGGATGCGTGCACGCTGAAGCTTTGCTGGCAGCTGCCTTGCTGGCTGAGGTTTGCGGCATGTGGTTCTATTTAGGTGCCACAAGCTGGGCTTTGTTTGCTTACTCCACATTTACATGTGCCTGCATGCAAACCTGTGGAGATAAAAGGTAATTCCGGATGCCAAAACTCTGTTGTGTAGATCAGGCGTGTTTTCCTATGCTGAAAGAATGCTATGAACAAATGGGAGTTTTTTAATGAGGCATGTTTACTTTGTGACTGCAGTGTAGAGATCTGGAGGTACCATCCTAGATTTAACTTGAGTACTGGTAGCAAACTAGCTACACGAAAATGGAGCTTGGAAAGATAAATTAGCATATATTAACTTCTGTGCTGCTGCAACAGACTGCTTGACTGTGTGAGAGGGTTTATTTAAATCTCACTTGGGCAACTCTAGTATTAACAGGAATTCTGTGATGGTACTGAAGAAAAATAATCAGTCCCAGTCCAATTTCTTTCCTAATTATTATATTCCATGCTACCTTTATGTGACAGAAGGTGCAGTTCATCAATCATATAAAAGCAGAGTACCAGAGACATCGCTTTAAGGAAAAGTAATTCTAACAATAAAGAATTATTGGAAAAAAGATACAAGTATGATAAAGATAAACCGGTGCAAATGCGAAGATAAATCACAAGAGAACATGGTAAACCAAACCCTCAAGTACTTGGACTGTCCCATCATCCTATAGATTGCAACTGGAAAATGGTGTTTCTGCAGCAGTTATGGTCTAAAGTAAGGAGCAAGGAATGCTTGATGGACTGAGCTACACATCCTAAGTGACCAACTGAAACAGCTGAAGAAGAGCAGTAGCATTCCAGCTCCCTGAACTGTTTCAAACAAGCAGCACCTTTTAAAGTAGCCAACCCGATGCATAAATTGCCTTCCTGCTCAAAGAGGAGCTCCTTCCCCTAATATTCACATCTGATGAAACCAAATGACAGCTTTCTCGTAACTTATGAGCTAGATATTCTATGGCCCTCTCATGCGTGAGAGGAATACAGTGCAAACAGTAGAGTCTGAAATTAAGTATGATAAATCTGAGATATTTATGGAAATAAAAGTAACAGATACAGATACAGAAAAAATCTTTTAGATGGGTTAAAAGCCATTATGGGGATAGGAGGAGTTTTCAGAAGAGCATGAATACTGAATTCATATCTTATTTGCAGCAGAGTAGGATTTGTAAGATCTAAAATACCTGGATTAACATCTAGGGTGATTTGAAACAGACAAATGCAAACAAAGATTTTCATTTTGTTCATTATTTCTTCCATTCCTTCACTGAAATTAATATTTTTGTGGGGTAAATATGATTTTAAAAACAGATATAGATAAAGAGATGTACTCTGCATCTGTTCCCAAAAAACTAACTCTTTATCCTGACAAGCTTGCAAATTACATACTGATACCTAACAAGGTAACACAGTTGAATTACATAGTTGTTATCGGCAAAATTGGTCCACTTCCAGTTATTATTCAGGTGTTGGAAGACATGCAAAGAATGGATTGATGAGGCAGGAGGATATAATGATCCATATACATTTTATTGAGGCAAAGGATTTTTTTCCCACTATTGATGCAAAGACGATGAAAAAATTTACACAAATGCTCCCAAAAGTAATCAGAGACTTCAAGGCAGAAGACATTGTCAGCCACAGTTCCTACTCACAGGCACCTCATCAATGATTTAACATGACAGAGGGGACTGCAGCTTCATTATCTGGTGATATTTTATTTATTCATATTTAATTACTGCATATCATAACAATTAAAAACTTCAGTGCATTGCAGAAGATGAGGGAAGGAATGAAGCTGTTATACCGGCTGTACTAACACATCTGCTTCACAGACCTACAGGGATTCACTCAGTCACAATATATAATGAAAGTGAAAAAACACCTATATTCTACAAATGAGTTACAAATTCTCCACATTAAAACTGGGTGAAATAAACAATGATGTCTTCAAAATTCATGTAGTGGACATGAAGAATTCTATTTATCTTCATTATATGCTGAGAATGTTTGGGCCAAAATCCCCTATTTAGGTGAACCATGAGGAGGAAAAAAAATGATGGCAGGGGAAAAAAAAAGTAACGTGACAAATTAGCAGAACCAAACCTCTCCCCCAGTGGGAGGGAGAGGTGAAGGCCAAAGGGTAGATTAATCTTGCTATATCATATGGTCTTGATCTTAAAAATTTCTCTGCGTGTTTAGCAGAAATCACACGCACAATGGGGAGACTTTGAAAAGATCAGGAGCCAGAGGAGATTAAGATGAAATGGGGCCAGATCCAAAAAGCCGTCAACCTCCCACCCTTTCCTGCAGACTCCCATGTGGGCAGGAGATTGTTTCGTGGCTCCAAAGTGCTCGTCTGTGCTGAGCTAGTTGATGAGTGCTCTCGCTCCCCATATCTCTGACAGAGAAGCAGTTTTGACTTCTCTTCTCACAGCAGTACGAGCCGCAGCTGTGGACACAGGTCTTTGTAACCCCTCTCACTTTGTGGCCTCAAATTAACATTCAGAACCTGGCGGATCCAACCACACATAAAAAATGGATCCATGCCCAATCAAAAAAGAAATAGTATTTTTAAAAAGCAAAAGAAATGAGAAACTTCGTTAGGTCTGTTTTAAAACAGTAATTTAAAAAAAAGGGCTCAAGTAGATGATCAGGTTACTGCAGCTTACAAAGTTACTGAGTGTCAGCTGAGTCACAGCAATTATCTGCATATACGCATGGTAAAAGTGAGTTAATGCAACATGGCTTAGCGGAGCAGACAATAGAAGATTAAATTATGTGCACATGGACAATTGCTACAGCTGAGCTGATGTGTGATTACTTTTCAAGCTACCGAAATTGCTTGTGTATGCGAACTTTAAAGTTTACCAGCCAAGCAAATAATTTAGAATAAAAAAAAATTGGAATTTAAAGAGGTTTAAAAGAATCTATTTGTTTAATGAGTGACACGACAATAAAAAATGAAGAAGGACCCCTAAAAAGTATAAATGCTATTGTAACTATTGATCTGAAAATTCAAATGCATCCATATGGGAAACTGTTTGACTAATTTGCTTTCAGAACAGCTAGGTGCAAGAGCACATGTCCATTCACATAAATCTAACAGCAATGTTTTCACTCTCTTTTAGATAAAAGATAATTTGTTCCATGATTTATGATCTCACTGACTTCCCGTACAGAATTAGGCTGCTGAAACAATGTCTATCATTCTGCAAATTATTATTAATATGGTAGCATACACACATACACTGACCGATACATTATATTTGAATTCATTGTGGGTGAGGATAACATAATAATTTTATGAGAAAGGGTTATACATCCACTAATGACAAACCACTACAAACAGCCGCTCAGAACTTTTGTACAAAGCATGCCAAACGCAAACACCAACATAACTCCCAATTTCACACTGGCACAACTATTCCATTCTGTAATTTGACAGAAACCTTGTGTAAATCAGATACTGTGCTCCCCTTCCTTCATTATGAAGAGCAATTCAACAGACACTTTTACAGCTGCTGCTGTATACGTCTTCTTCAGTTCCTCTTTCTTTATTCTTATTATTTTTTTCTCAATTTCCTAATCAGATGACTTACATTTGTTTGCTCTTTCAGTATTACCCTATAAATATCTGCCAATCAAGTTATTACTCACCGAACTGGGCAGAACTCTTTCTTCTTCCGCCTAATTTTTCCCTGCAACCATAACTCCTTGCTGGTTTCCCCCTAATATTTAGATGTGCTTGAATGAAATGCGTTGGCTTGTACCTAATGCAATGCATGTGTTTATGGAACACAGTGGGCGCATACTCCATTTTCAAAAGACATAACAACAGAACAGCCATTTACGAAAGCTTTACTGTTTCTGATTCTTGCTTCCACTTCACCCACCACCCCCTCCCAGAGTCCAACTGGAACATCTGGGTGCACTGGATAAAATAATGGACTCCTTGTTTGAAGAAAATTCACAGGAAACATTAAACTTCTCTTAAGACAGGAGAGGTTAGTGCATAGGAGCCAGGACAGGAGAAAGTCAAGGAGTCAGATGGAGAACTGTGATTCTTGGAGACAGAAATTTAAACATGTCACTTGGATGTGTGAAGTTCTACCACTTATACCACCAGTCTTGGTGAAGTACATAGCAGCTAACTGTCATGGCAACTTGGGGTTCCTCTGCACCTCCTATACTGGAGGAAAAAGGCAAAAAAAAAAAATCTCACCTAAACAGGTAAGGACAAATCTGGGAAGAACTTCTCCCTTTCCATAGGAGAATTTCTGCAAGGTTTTTGTGGATGGACTGTAGTTCAAAGAAGACTATAAAGAATTTGATCTGATCTGTTATCTTCGTCTATTTCTACACAACTTTTCACATGTTAATGTATCTCAAGAGGGTGTATGCTACATTTTCTTTTGCTAAATTGCACCACAGAGAGAATAAAGGAGCTAATAAAACCTGGAGAAGTTATACAAGAGATGTGCATTGTTTTTCCAGTTCAGTTTGGTGAGGAAGCTTTTTAAATCAATAGAACTCTACATCCATCCATGGTTTAACACAACACATTGCCTTTTGTTAGATGGTAAATGAGCAATTAATTTCATTTTAATCTGAAAGTTAGTTTAAATAATATGGAAAGTTCTACAGCATTAATTTTAGACGTTAGCATTGGTTTGCTTTTTTTTTTTTTTTTTTTTTTTTTAAAATCTGCATAGATCCAGTCCCCAAAGTTAACTGCAGATCTTCTATATCTGGACACAATTGTATCCAACAAAAGATTTCTACATACGTAGGTATCTAAATATTTTATGGCTCCCCTAGCAATTTGAAATGGAAAATGAATCTCTATGGAAGCAATAGAATTTCAGCATAGCAGCGTGCTGCTGATCTCCACAAGGTTAATTTTACATCTCAGGCATAAGCTATTTTTTCTTTATGTACGTAGGGGGTGGGAAAATATGTGGTGATTTTACTGTATTGGTACTATAGAAGTGGAGAACACCTACATAAAGCAAAAGCCTTATGCTTCACTTATCTGGATTTATTCTACAATCTACTAAGCAACAAAGGAGACAAGGGACAGTCTTATCTGTTTTCCCCTTTTTCATCTTACACGGAAAGCATATTAACGAAGTGGTTCAAGTTGTTATCAGATACAGGACCTAGATTCACATTATGAGACTCACTTCAAAAACTATCATCTACATGACCTGAAGTAAGAAAAGCCATATTGCACAGAGTAATGAGAACCCCTGCACCCATCCTAGTGAAGACTGACCTTCCCTAAGCTGGGTAATTTTTCTTCAAGTTTACTGGTCAAAAACCTAGTAATTTTGCAGCTTTATTAAAACAAACATATACAAAAAACAGAGCTATGTATTTCATCCTCAAATTCCAGGCAGCAATGGAGAGAGGCTGCAGCAAAAGATTCTTTTAGCATATGCATTGATAAAGAAAATTTATTCTCAAAGCATGCTATTAAAACAAACCAAGAAGCAATCCAGTCCTACCAATTTTTTTCCTGTCATTTTTACAAAACTTTTCCCCTCATTTCTTTTGAAATTCCATAACTTTCTACCTGTACATCATATTGAGTACCTGAAAGAAACTGACTGAATTAGTTTAGCAGATAGCTAGCCTTCTTTTAATACCATATCTTATATCTTAGGTTTTATGGTGTCCATAATTTGATATATTTTCAACTTTACATATATGGTCTAGGGGGCTAAATATCTTAAAAGAGAAAACAACAGAAAACAGACTTTTCACAGTTTATTTCACCCTCCAAATATTTTTAGATCCTTTTTTTAAACAGCAGATGTTTAATATGCACACTTCAGTGCACATTCTCAGCTTGTACATCTTGATTTTAATTCAGTTACCATGAAGGGCCTATGACAATATATACTAGCTAATGACGTTCCTTTTGGATTGTATTTGGCTGTACACAAGACTTCCTATTTTTCCCATATTTTCTTAAATAAATCATTTTACATATTTCTGCAATGGTATTTTAAGAGTGTTTCTAATTATGTGGTTTTGATTATTTCTTTTTTTACTCTGAACAGGACACGAAAAATGAAATTTGGAAATAAGTTTTATTTAAGGGGTATGAGCAAATGCCTAAATATCTGCCTTCATTAAATATTCCAAACTTGTAATCAAGTTTCTGCTTTTTTTTGACAGTGAGTTTGCTTCTACCACAAGCCATACCACCAGCATAAGTAGGAAATCCTGGTGGTCACTCCAAACATATAAGACCACCAAAGTTAAAGCAGAAGAAATGACAAAGATCCAATCTAATTCAGAGTTACAAAAAGAAAAAAGAAAACGGTGAAAGACCTCGATATAATAGAGTTTCTCCCATTAACATAAATACATATTCCCATAATTTCATTTTCACATTTCTAACAAATTAGTTTTTGTCAGTAAGAAGAAAGGGGCACAGGATATTTTTGTTTCAAAGGTCAGTAATATCTTAAACTGAAGAGTATCTAAGAAATGGCATTCCCAAGAAACTTCCAGGACACAGAAGCTTTGACTCGGTAACAATATTCAAGAGCGTCCTTAATTACACTGCTCAGCCAGAATCAAAAATGTTGTCTACCAGCATCTTATCACATCTTGACACCTATTCTGTCTATCACCTCTCTCCCCTCTTCCCTAGGAGTAGGCGGGGGTTTTGTTTGTTTTTGTGATGAGACACTGAACCAGTGAGGGAGTAGAGAGAGAAAGTGGGAGAGGAAAATACAGGAGTTGACAGTGAAGACGTTGCTGTGGAAAGTGTGATCAACACTGCAGAATCTGAGAAGGGTCAAAGAGAAGAAGGATGCAGCAAAGTCTTTGTGATCCAGCCACGAATGGACAATTAGGAATCCCTGAGAAACCACATTTGATTCAGTGGAAGTAACACAAGCAACACTGGGGCTGCAGCTGGAGAACGAGGAAATGACCACAAATAGAGAATTTGAGAAGATCACGTAAGGGGAAGACCACCAGTGTCAGCTGTAAGAACAGTGGTGTCCTGGTAAAGGAGGAGTCACAGTGTAAGAGAGATACCAGTCCTTCACATGTGTGAGTACAAGTTAAGACGACTGCAAGTATCACGTTTTCTACTGCTCTTCTTGTTGTTATAGCATTTTTTGACTGTTTTTGGTGTTATTTTCAATCTGCTGGGTTGCCACAGGTATTCACTGAAGTCTACCATTAGCAGTCACATTGTGTTAGAAAACACAGACTCCTTTCATCATGGAACTAATTTTATTTTTTCAAATGCATGGCATGCTGCAATATATACACTGGCATTATGCAGGGAAAGGGTACTAAAGACAGAAGTTCAGCAGAGGGCCAGATGTAACTTATTTTTTCAGTCCAAAGATGTCTATTGGCTTAAAACCAAATACCAGGATTGCCTTCTACTTCAGGCCTCAGATTTAATAACATGATCTGCACGGCTCTATCTTATCCTCTCATTTCTACATCCTTTGAAGGCTTTTGAGCTCAATGTAACTTGCTTTTAAAATGACCTTTTCTTGAACAGTTCAGACATCAAGCTACCTAAAACTTCTTTTCCCCTCCGTAAAGTCATAAAAGATAAAATATTTTAATACAAGTATTTCTTTTATTTATTTTTATCAAAACCAGCTCATACTCCCAGATCTTGATAACACATTGAAAATTTTTGAACATTTTCATAAAATTGTTTGACATAAAAGATGTCCAGTAAATTCTATTGAAGATTTTTATTTTTGCTTTGATGATTTACATATTCAGACACCTCTGAGCACTTGACTTTTGTGAGGATTTAGACCCTCAGGCTAATAATTGCATGAGAAGTCCTAGATGGCACAGTTGCATCATTCTCCAGACACCATGCTTAATAGATATCCCAATGTAAAATATGCAATGGTTTTCTTGCTGCTGTAATTAGTAGAACTATTTAATATAAATTTTTTAAATAAAATAACAATTTTAAAATTTTGTACTTCTGCTGAAGTGCATGTCAAGAAATGCACAAAAAACCACTAAATTATTCCGTTCCGTGACTCATATTTACAACATTGCCACATTTAAAAGGTAAGATATTTGGTGCCAAGAACTTTTGTTTCTTTGCAACTCACGTGTATAATGTTGCCTACACCACATCATGAGCCCTCCTTTCTACTGCAAAACACATTATTGAGATTACGTTAAGTGGAACATTACAGTTTACTTCAACTGAAGATTCAATTCAGTGTTATAGTTGAAGCTTCTTGATACCTCCCATTATAAAATGTTGTTTACTAGTTGCTTATAAAACTTCATGAAAACTTTAACTGTGGATTGAAATCTTCCATGTTTACTGTCTGTCCTCAGACTGATTTACTCAACTTATAAGTCCTCAGCTAATTCCCAAAAGTTAGAGATGGTTAGGTGAAAGTTTATTATTTGTCAGGTTAAAGAAACCAGAGGAAGCAGGACGGGAACAGACCCCAAACCACCTGATTCCATAAAACTTCTCACTGACCAAGTTTAGTTTTTGTGTGATTTACACAGCTCCACAGAAAAGCAAAAGTCTGGACAAAATACAAACCTCTAGAAGTGTTTTCATGTGATTAAAAGACTTCTTTAGAAGTCTTCAGACCTTACAGAGATATGTTCTGAACACTCTGCCTGCATCATGAAGGATCCGTTGCCTCTACAGCTTCTATCCACTGACCACATGGTTAGGTGTGACACGTTGTACAACCACCACTGAGCACCTCCCACTTGGAGCTATCAGGGGAGAAGCAGGACTTCCTTTCCAATTTCCCTTCCTGATATATCCCCAGGCTACTGATATTCCAGGCACGGCAAGGAGGACTGAAGACTCACTGTTTTTAACTCCTGGTGCTGTCCTGCAAGGTATGGCAGAGGAAGGAGAAAACAGCCACGCTGAAGCACTGGGGGAGCCAAATGATTATGAAGTAAAACATTGGAGCCCTCAGCACATGAAAGACATGGACCTGTTGGGGCAGGTCCAGAGGAGGGCCATGAAAATGATCAGGGGGATGGAATGCCGCTCCTATGAAGAAAGACTGAGAGAGTTGGGGTTACTCAGCCTGGAGAAGAGAAGGCTTCAGGGAGACCTTATTGAGGCCTGTCAGTACTTAAAGGGAGCTTATAAGAAAGATGGTGGCAGACTTTTTAGCAGGGCCTGTTGCGACAGGACAAGGGGGAATGGTTTTGAACTACAAGAGGGTAGATTCAGACTAGATATAAGGAAGACATTTTTTACAATGAGGGTGGTGAAACACTGGCACAGGTTGCCCAGAGAGGTGGTAGATGTCCCATCCCTGGGAACATTCAAGGTCAGGCTGGACGGGCCTCTGAGCAGCCTGATCTAGTTGAAGACGTCCCTGCTTACAGCAGGGGGGGTTGAACTAGATGACCTTTAGAAGTCCCTTCCAACCCAAACTATTCTATTCTATGATTCTATGATAGTTTGATAGGCAACCATAACTTGTGAATTCCCTAACATTTGTGAGCCTGATTTGCTTAATATTTGCACAGTATTGTTACACAGTACTTTGGATTTGGAGAGGCTTTTTCCTTTTTTTTTTTCTTGTTGAAGCATTTATTTGGATTTTTAGATGTGCTTATATAAAAGAGGTGTTTAAAAATAGTAAAATTTTACCAAATAACAAACAGTAAAGAAATAAATTACCTCTGATCTTAAAAAAAACACCAAAATCAAACTCCCCAAAAAACCTTCTGAAAAGGGGAAATGAAAATCAATAGATCATTAAAGGAATAAAACCCCTAAGCAACGGAATCTGTATACTGGCCATTGAAGTTTTGTTCCCACTTGTGTATGCACACACACATACGTCTATCCAGAAGGTATTTTTAGTTCTTTCCTTATAGTGTATCTGCTCTTATTATAGTCCAATTTTAGCTATTTCCACACATCATTTCTGTTTCCGCCCTTCTCTATCACAGACCACACATTACCACTCAGCTGGTTACAACATGAGGGTAGAGGAAAACAAGTGCACTAATTGATTCATTTGGAAATACTTTGAAAGTAAAGAAGACAGGGTAAAAAGTATTAGCATGAAATCTCTTGAGCATTAAGCTCTAATGGCTTCTCACCAGCATTTCTACACAATATGAATCATTCCCTGTCCTGTGACGAGGTGAGCCAGCAAAGATGGGACACTTTCCTTGGGTGAGGAGTTATATTCTAAGAAGGCACAGCTTGAACATTGTGCATAAAGCACACCGGTAGTTGTCACACCACATTTGATAATCTCTTGTGTTGTGCGATTTGGTATACTACTTATATAGAACTTGTTTAGCATAACTTGCTTAGCATTAGCAGCTGAATTTGCTGAAGCCTTCGGCCGCAAGCTGTGAACTTGCACCTACATATGTTGAACTTTTCCCTAGCCAAGTAAAAGAAGGCCCCAGAGCCGGTTCAAGCCAGAAGATAAGGAAGTTACATTCATTAACAGAAGCTGCAACCTTAGAGATAAGAAAAGAAACAGCCTGCCTAGAGAGAATGAAGGGACCCAAATGAAGAACGGGATGACCCCAGACCCTAATATTACTACTGGTCCAAATTGTCGCATGAGGGGTGGGGAATTTAGGTTGTAAGGGTATAATTGCCCAGGGATTTCTTTGCTCGAGGTCCCTCTTTAGAGGCACCCAGCTCGAGCTGTAGCGCTATTTATAAAAGGACTTTATAGAAGAATTTCTTTTCGGCTTATTGATTCAGCGGAAACCTAGAGTCAAACCCTGTTACGGTGGCTAGCATGCGTAATTTCCGTAACACTTGGCATCTTACAGCTGAAGTATCTAACAACACAGATAATATATGCAAATGCTGGAAAAATAAATTTCAGTTTTCAGATGTATAAACCAATACCTATTCAAATAAAATTCTACTAACGTCAAAGTTAACTGGCCCTGTACAATTATGTTTTTATTTTGCCACTGTTTATCTGTGAATTTACGGTTTCTAGCTAACCTATGCACTGTTTTATACCCGCAAGGATCAGATGTTTAAGTCTGAGATATTTTAATTAGCACTCTGTGGGCTTTGAAATACCCAGGGGATATATATTACTCTTTCATTTAGTTTCTTTTTTCCTTCTTATTATTGGGTTTGCAGATCACAGGCAACTTTAAAGGAAATGAGGCCAACTACAGTACCAATGGTGGCAGTCACATATTCTGCCTAGTTAGGCACTTCCAATACACACAATATGTGGCGTCGAAACACTTTCTGAGTGGGAGGCCTGACAGCAACGCTACTTCTAACGATAAATGCACAGCAAGTGTATGCTGCAGTAGGAAGAGTGCACTTGAACTTTTAAAAATCTTGTTTTAGGATGAGGATCTTTTTTCCTCTCACTTCTGTTCTCAAAGCATGCACAATTGCTGTGTTAGATCTCATCAGATTATACTCAAGAATAACATTAAACATATATGTCCAGGTGTTTACTAGTTGTCGTGGTTCCCCAGCCAGCAACTAAGCCCCACACAGCCGCTCGCTTCCTCCGCCCCGGTGGGATGGGGAGAGAATCAGAAGGGTAAAAGTGAGAAAATTCTTGGATTGAGATAAAGACAGTTTAATAGGGAAAGCAAAAGCCAAGCACGCAAGCAAAGCAAACCAAGGCATTCACTCACTACTGCCCATCGGCAGGCAGGTGTTGAGCCATCACCCGTAATGGTTACTTGGGAAGACAAACGCCATCACTCTGAATGTCCCGCCCCTTCCTTCTTCTTCCACCAGATTTATATGCTGAGCATGACATCATATGGTATGGAATACCCCGTTGGCCAGTTTGGGTCAGCTGTCCTGGCTGTGCCCCCTCCCAGCTTCTTGTGCACCTGGCAGAGCATGAGAAGCTGAAAAGTCCTTGACTAGCGTAAACACTACTCAGCAACAACTAAAACATCAGTGTGTTGTCAACATTATTCGCATACTAAATCCAAAACATAGTACTATACAGCTTCTAGGAAGAAAATTAACTCCATCGCAGCCGAAACCAGGGCACTAGTTTACTGAAGTTGTTCCCATATATAAGAGGTGCTAGCCATACCCACAAAAATACGCAATCTTTGTCCTGAAGAATTTGTCAGTAGGGGAAAGAAATATTAAGATGGCTAGACAGAATCATACAGAAATATGTTCAGATGTCCCATGTATACTATCTAAATCATCCTTTCCCCAGACTTGGAGTAAAGGACTAACCCATAGGATGAATGTGATAATAATCTTTGAACAGACCACTCAAGTCATCTTCCAGGAAGTGATTTTAGGAAATAATTCCTCAAGACTTAGTGAATCTGCTGTCCTTCTGGGAATAATTTTCTAAACTGGAGTCTGGAAATGGACTAAAAGCGTTTGTTATTGTGAATTTGCAATGGCATCAGTAATCTGTGAAAGTTCATATAGTCACTGAACTTAGTATCCTGTATTTTTTATTGTGTCCCACGTGCCAAATTCTGTTCTGTACTTTTTGCTGGAGCGTAATGGAAAGGAGCCACAGGTTTAAAGGGTATATTGAAAAAGATCAATTCAGAGGGAGCTCAACAAGCTCAAGAAGTGGGCCCATGTGAACGTCATGGGGTTCAACAAGGCCAAGTGCAAGGTCCTGCACCCGGGTCGGAGCAGCCCCCTGTATCAATACAGGCTGGGGCATGAAGGGATTGAGAGCAGCCCTGCCGAGAAGGACTTGGGGGTACTGGTGGATGAAAAGCTGGACATGAGCCAGCAGTGTGCAATCGCAGCCCAGAAAGCCAACCGTATCCCAGGCTCTGGGGAGACCTTATTGCGGCCTTTCAATAGTTAAAGGGGCTTGTAAGAAAGATGGGGACAAACTTTTTAGCCTGTTGCAACAGGACAAAGGGGAATGGTTCTAAACTAAAAGAGGGTAGATTCAGACTAGATATAAGGAAGAAATTTTTTACACTGAAGGTGGTGAAACACTGGAACAGGTTGCCCAGAGAGGTGGTAGATGCCCCATCCCTGGAAACATTCAAGGTCAGTTTTGATGGGGCTCTAAGCAGCCTGATCTAGTTGAAGATGTCCCTGTTTACTGCAGGGGGGTTGGACTAGATGACCTTGAAAGGTTCCTTCCAACCCAAACCGTTCTATGATTCTATGATTCTAGAGTTTCATGTCAGCCTTCTCATAGACATGAAAAAACCCATGTGTAATTTGAATACTGATGTTTGCCTGAATTTGTACGGAGCCCTGAAATAGGAACAGCACTGCACATTGCAGGTAGTAGTGAATAATGGTATTTTAAAGTATCATTGTCATTAAAAAGGACATGGTGAACTTGATGGAGCATCATGAAATATTTCCTAAAATGGAGATAAAGACATGGAAGCAGCTTTCAATAGTTTTGAGAAATATTCATGTAGGTTATTTAAAAAGGAGAAAAAGACCTGCCCCTCATATTAAGCACCAAATATTTTCAGTTGCCCGTTCACCTAACTGCATCATGAGGTTCACCAGAAGAAAGGTAAGTAATATCACTGAAGGAAGATTTAAACAGAAGTCTTATGGCTGAGTCCACGAAGGCTATTTCATATGGGTGGGGGACGAGAGGGAAAGAAAGTTTTGGAAAACGGGGGAAACTGGCCACCAAAGCTAGGAATACTTGTGGAAGAACAGGTAACATTAAGAGCTGTTCAGAAGAAAGGTGGGCACTCTTAAGGGACTTCTGGGTCATTTAAGGGAGAATTATGTTCTAATCTCATTCAGAAAGCATCCATTCTGTGATTATAAAGTAAGCATGTTTAGGTTATCTTTTGAGGAGAGAAACTGCTCATCTGGAAACTGTCATAGCTAACATGCTAACATAATCTTATTCATCATGGACATTCTTTATCAAATTATGTCCACAAGTGACTTATTTTCCAATATTGCCATATAAGCAGAAAACATGTTTCAGAAGCTTGGTCACTTAGGAAAGCAGGAATGTTCACACCCTTCCAACTGAACTACTCTATTCTATTCTATTTTGAACAACTTTATGTACTACTGCAAAGTGAGACTCATTCTTCCATTCAAATATATAAAGACTATATGAAGAGCTAATGTGAAAACACAGATACAGCTATTGCAATTTACTATATATCACAGAAAGCTGGTCCCTTGCCATCCATTTGAGAGCTTGGAGAAGGTGCGTTCCCCTTATACGTTCCAATGATAAAGAAAAAAAAACACAGGTATGTCAATATTCTGAGACAGCAACAAGAACTATATAGGTTGTCCTCAGTATACAGTACCAATAATTTGAAACATGAGTTAAGAAAATGTGAGTATTTTTTGAAATCTTCCAGATGACTGTTTTGCTGGAAGAAATAAGGCTACTGTCCTTTACTATGCAGGCAAAACCCTCGCCAAAGCGCAAAAACTCCCGAAAGTTAACAAAATTCCTGTAGTTTAATGGAGACTATTTATGTGCTTTAAAAAGGAAACCTCACTTACATTCAGCTGCAGCAATATCATTTGAACAAGTAACTATCCATAGAGCTTCCATCTCAGAAACAGTTGCCTACAAGCTGATAAACATCTCCTGAAGCAGTTTCCATTACTGGCAAAATATATGCCTCTCTTTTCTTGATAACAACCATTGAACCTCCTTATCCAGGTCTCCCATTTCAACAAGATCTATCTATTTACATCATCATGAATTCACTCAGAATTCCTTCTTAATGAATGGTGTGAAAGGGACTGAGACAAACACAGTAATTTGCAAGGTCTCTCTGTGGTCTTTCATGTCTTGTAATTTCATGTATTAGATCTTGAAAGAATTAACCTGGCACAGTCTCAGGCTAGAAGCATTTGCCCTTCTCTTTTAAAAGAAGAGACATAAAGAATATTTATGAATATCCCACTTGAGCTCACAGAGATTCCTATTTTGCACTGTACCCATATATTCCAGTTACTTTTAAACAACTCAAAGAAGTCCTATTGTACCTCGGTACTACAAGCAATTTCTGCGATATATAGCTGTATGTCCATCAATAAGTGCCTGTCATCTGTAAGGAGTTCCAAATACCTAATAAGCACCTGGATCAAATTCAGAGTGGGAAATAATGACATCATAAAAGTAAGAAGAGGAAATACTCAATATCCTACCTCACTAAAGATGAAAGTTGTTAAAGCACAATGCAATGCAAATTATATTAGAGCTCAATGCAATAAAAATTCAAGGAATGCGAGATCTCATAACAAAGCTATTCATTAGATTCACCTCTAACACAACACAGAAATACATAGTATGAAGGAACCTCTTATATAGCTAGAAAGCTATAGCATCATTTCTGCAAAGGGAGTTAACCACTTTGACCTCAGGTAGAACCAAACTCTGGGGCTGAGAAGGCTATGCTTAACAGAGGACCCAGGAAAAAGATCGAGATGACAAAAAAAGCATGTTCTCCACAAATCCTTAGGGCACTTGAGATGACTGAAAACTTTTTAGCACAGTCCTGGAGTCCAGAGACACAGTAATTGATAAGACTCGGCACCAGAGCTCATGAATAACCATGGTTCCTATGTGAAGAGTCTGCTGATGCTTCAACTCTTTAATCACTTTACGAAACTCTCAACCCTGATATAAACTGACAAAGGCTTTGCTCCTTCCAAACCTACTACACTCTTCAGACCAGCTACCAAACACAAGTGCAACGCAGCAAGAATTTTGTCTTTTAGTAAGGCCACATGCTACCAATGCCCAAAAAGTTCTGAAATTTAAATGCAAACTACATCTTTCAACCTGACCTGGACTCTAGAAACTCTAGGCATAAGTGGGGAGATGAAGAATAAGGTATATATTTAAATACCACAAGCTAGGAAAGGAATAACAGCACGCTGTTTGTATCAGGTTTGGACTCTTCTTATTTTCTTTTTTCAGTGCTTGGACACAAATTTCTTCAAATTACCTGTAACAGATTTTTGGACTATCTGTACAACACTAGCTCATAAGGAAATCCTTCTTTGCAATGCTAATGTCCCAGTGAGTTGTAAGAACAGTTAAACAACTGCTGTAGTGACATTCTTGTTGGACAAAATGTGATTATGTAATGAGAAACACGGTCATTCTTAAGTCATTTACAAATTACAGATTTCTACTCAATTTTTTTTCACAATAGAAATTACTTAAAATTGGATATAGGCTCACAAAGGACTGCTAACAAAGCAGTCTGACTCACAGAGAAACAAGAAATATATGGGTAGATCATGCAAATCTAAAAACAATTTTAAGAACTTAGAGAAAAACATTTATTTCACATAGCATGAGGGAAATTGTTTAATCGGTTTTAAAAGTAAAAGTAGCCCTAAATTATTTTTGTCACAGATGGTATCACTAAAAAAACAGGCACCGTACTAACTGAAGATCACTGTTTACTTAATGTATGTGAAATTACTAAGTTCTTTGATAATAAGAACAAAGATACTTATAAATACAAAACTGAAAGTACTGGCGTGATTAAGCAGCTATGCCTATTGCATTTTGGTTTATGGATGCGACTCGAGAAATGACAAAGCCTCCTGGGGCTGGACTGTCATTTCCAAAGTTTAAGGTTCCTTCACTCTTGAAGTGGATTCATGGATGCAAAACAGGTTCCCAAGATTGGGGTTCACCTGGGTGACAAAGTGACATGGGACATGGCTGTGCCAGTCAATGGGGACAGCATGAGCGAGCAAAAGCACCTGCAACGGTGCCTCGTTCCATTACCTGGCAATTAGGACCCTAACTTAAACATACGACAATTAAGGTTTCATGTCTATGTATTTTTGCTTATAAATAATGGTGGATACAGACACTGCAAACTATCCTAGGAAGGAGGGAGCTGAATGGAAGTGCTTTTTCTCCGTGATGTATGTACTACTTCTCCTTACTTACTAGACTGTAGACACATGCTCCTCCTCCTTGCTTCCTACCTCTTCAGTTTCATGACTCTCGAATTCCTGCATGCAAAATACCAGGACACTTGTTTTGGAGGCAGAAAATGTGGACCAGTGCCAGTAACAATCAGACTATTTTAGCCTGCCAGGAAGTCATTGGTTTTGGTACCCAGTATAGCTCAATCAATGTGTAGGGTTTTAGGCTTATTATAGACTTGCCCATGACAAGAACATCAGGTATCTTAGAACCCTGTCAAAAATGTTGGCTATTCTGTGCTACCTTGCCAGGTACCTACAATACTCACTATGTAACTACTGGCATGTTTACTTTGCATTTCTTGCAGGTTTTCCTCTCATCTTGTCCTTTACCAAACATCATCCATCCATACATTTAAAACAGTGTTATATCACAAGGGGGATGAAAAAAAGCTGTAGGCTCTTTTCACACTATTCCTCTGTCTTCACTATGAAAAGCTGTATCCAAATCTAGTCCAATTCACCAATCACACGCTTCCCTAAAGAATGCAATTATTCCGAATTCAGACCTGTGTAACTGGTCTGAATTTGGTTTTGGTTGTCAGGAACATGTAAGTAGGTGTAGATTGCTTGTAATGGGTAGGAAAAGGAGATGAAATTTTCAAAACATTATTGAAAAAAACAGAGAAGGAATTGTAACAACCATAATCTTGTTCCATTTAAACACAAACTGTTATGTAAGTGTCCACTGCAGTAGGTTTGGTTTTAAAGAAAGTTAAACAGGCAGACACTGGCTCTCTTGGAGCAAATAAAGTTATTTAACATACCTCAAGGAATTCAGAATATTACAGACTGATTTTTTTTTTTCTAGTTAGTGCCTCAAATCTGCCTGTAATAAGAGTATTGAAAGTTAGTAGGCAGCATTTTTTAAAGAAGAAAACCATAAAGTGATGTTGTCTGAAGAAATAAAGTGACCTGGTATTCTAATGGCTATTTAAAATAACAACATTACTTGCCATGCCCTTAACAAAAAGAATGCCTACAGTGTCAAAATATTAATGATTTTGAATGTTTTAATCAAAGTTTCATACACACAAGAAAAAACATTGAGCTGCGACATAAGAGAAATATCAAATCAACCAGAGCCTAGGGAGTCTATGAATGGATACAGGAAAAAAAGCAAAACTGGAGATTCAGACAAACTTATTACAACATGGAGCTCCTCAACAGTGTATTTTTACAGACAAAATCCTCATGCACCAAACAATTAAATACAGCACTCTTACTAAAGCAGAACACTTTTATATGCTGACATTAAATCAACATTCACACCTGGACACACGTGCCCCACACATTGAGCTGTGCTGTAGCGTGGGCAGCAAAACCCGCCTGCCATCTATAGGCACATACAATTGCCAGCCCACCCACGTCTTTGCCTCTTCTACCTCCACAATGGTACCACTACCTTCAGCTGCAGTGGACTTACCACAACATCGCTTTACCTATCAACAGAAAATGCAGAAATTAGCTTCCTAAGTTAAAAAAATATCAAGGACTCCAGGACTGTCTCTAATTTAAAAATCCCTAGGCAGCTTTTGCCTCTAATATTAATGGGTTCTCCTTGAATGCTATCTGGTTCAGGCAATTAAATTTTGCTATGATTATTTAGATAAAACTAAAGTAAACAGGCTGAGTCATCCTGGCAATAGGCTAACAGTGGGATATCTGGAAAACATGGCTTCACTAAGAACATCTGCTAACATCACAACACTTACTGAGGTGTGTAAAGTCTCAATGACTTTTTTTTTCTTCTGAGAAAGTTTAAATAATTGCAGATTGAAAATGCATGTTAGGCTGGAAATAGCCCATGAAACCATCTTTCATTCTGTATATCACAGCATACTTCAGGGCTTGTTCAGAGGAGTGTTTTGAATTTTACAGATGAGTTTGTTCATAAGGCTGATGACCTATCGGAAAACTCAAAGAGCCTATTTTTATTGAGTATGGGAAATGAGATCAGTAAAGAAATGACAGACAAACTTTACTAACATCAGTTTCTTTTGCTTTACAGGAAGGTGCGTAGCATTAAATTCTGTTACTATCTTAATAGCGTATACAAACTTATTTTTTCCCCAACAATGACAGGTCTTACTTGCACAACACGATGCATTTTGCAACTGACTTAACTTCCGCATTCCTCTCTGGGACAGTAATTTCCATTTCTCCAAAGATTCTGATTAGACAGGATGCTTTTCTCCCATTATATATATTTTTCATTTTTTCTGAATACAGAGGCCAAAATATTGAAATAGTAGATCTGTCATTACTACGCTGTATCATGAATTCAGTTCATGGTGTTTGTTTTTTTTAATCTCCTCATCTGGCTAAAACCTTTACCTAATTTAATTTCTTTTGCAAGGTCAAAATCAACATAATTTTGGCAAATGTGACTATGTGAACATTTTCATGTCTAGGTTTTGGTACGGACTTCTTTACTGACCAATTCTTTTCAGGCTTCCCATTTTCTGCCAGTTGAGTTTAGATCCTTACCAATATATTTCGGACAGATGCAAACCTAAGACAGCTTTTGGGTTGCTTTTTAGTTGAAATTCCAAACCTCCTCCAATGTTCATGTTCTCAAATTGGGGAGTCAAGTCCAACGGACTTCACTCACTAATTCTCTTGATTTTTCAAAGTGTTCTCTCTTAATATAAAAAAAGCGTAATTGCTGGACTGGTTTAGTTTTCTTTAATCTTCTATTGAATATAAATGAAATCAACATACGATTACAACGTCTAATGCTCTTTCTAAGACAGCTCTTCTGTAGTATCATTATTATTAACAGCACTATATCTAAATGGAATAAATGTTCCAAGTTAGAATTTCATCTCTAATCTGCATCTAGGAAGTTTAAAGCTTCTCATAATATGTTAGTATTTCTCCCGCTGGTAAAAACGACACAGCTGTCTGTCTGGATCCAGTCTGAGCTGTGATCCCAATAGACTCCCAGCAGAATCTCAGGAGAACAGTCCTCCCCAAAGTGATTTTAAAAAAATCAATCCTGTTTTATTTACGTAGGTCTGTCCTTATTATTAAATGCTTACCTATGAATTTAAGAATTTTATTTTTAATGACAATTTCAAGCAATTTATTTGATCTCAAAGTTAGACTCCCTGGTGTGTATTCCCCATGGTTCCCCAATTTATTTTTTTTAAGCAGAAAACAATATATCCTATCTTCTAGCCCTGCACTACAGCAACTGCTATGCAAAAATCAGTCTTTTTCTGATATTCTCAAGTCACCTATTCTGTAGACATTAATATGTGCTTGCAAAACAGAAAGAGCATGTAAAGTTAAAGACAAATAATTTTTATAAAGCTTCATCAAATTTGTTCTCCTGCAGGATTTTTTTCTTCCTAAACATGGTGCCTTCATCAGAAACTGCCTCGCTCTGTAAGTTGTCTTCCCATTTTTGCTAGACAACCTTAAGAGTTCTAAGTAGCTGTGAAAAATTTCTCTTTCCTATTCCAGAGTAACAGGAAAAATGAAGCGATTTAAATTTCCTTGTCTTGTAACCACCCTCCACTCTATTAGGAATAATTAGCAATCTTCCAAAAACTTTCCTTGACCCAGGTCCTTCAATTAAAAGAATGAGATCTCAGGTTAGCTCCCTCTTGCTTCAGTAAATTTTAAGTCCCTAGAAGATTTTATTCCAAATGAGAAAAACAAGTGTTACAATTCCTCTAGAGTAAAATTTAAAAAAAGCTCTAACTGAAGAATAAAAGAATCAAAATCAGAGCTCCATGACCTACCACCTACGGGTGTTCAATTCCATGGCAACATGAGACTTCCTAATGATTACTCAGCCTTAGATTACTTTATGCATAATATTAGCATCCTGTCCCCAGGGCAAGGAGCTATGCTATGAAAAAAGTTTATTCAAAGGTGACTGTTCACAGAAGCAACCTGAACTGCCAGGTAACACTTTTGAGTTTTTCAATGGGAAATTTCTGTAGGTTGCATTTTGAAAACAGCAGCACTGAACCACTATTGAAGCACATATTTTGAATGATCAGTTTTGCAGTGCAGATCAACACAGCCATTATACAGAGGTCTTCAACTGGCTGTATTTGCAGGATGGTAAACTTGATATATTTGTGTATGTATACACAGCAACTCACTATGTATGAGTGTATAAATATGAATACCTATCACTGATGTACTCAGTTTCTGATTTTACCACTTTGAAATATTATCCAGGTTGTTTTTGATTCTCTCTCAGCTGCTGTACTGTGGCTTGTGTTTGATAAGTTTTTTTTTAAAAAAAGGCCTTTAATGAATATTAAGGATGAATACACTTTCCTCATATGCCTTCAGAAAGTTTCTGCTTTCTAAAAGCTAATGAACTCTGGATTTTGAATTATTATTCTCTTTTCAAAAGATTTTGCCAGTATAAGAGAATCTGTGGGCAGCTCTGGCATTAAAAAAGTGTGCACACACTTATTCAAGACATGACAAAACGCCAGGTATAGGGCCTGTATCTAGTACGAGAAGTAGAAAATTACAATGGTCAATTTAACAAGTCAGTCCAATTTTACTGATGATGAGTAGAGTCTAATCTCAATACAAAATCTCTCTGATACAACCATACTACCCAACAAACAGGCAGGTCTCCAGGGCACATTCAATACAGCTAAACAATACAGTTTAGCAGACGGCATACTTCATTCAGGTTCTCGAACTGAATAATGAAGCACTGACAAGAACTACTCATCTGGAAGCTGTCTCATACAAACTCGTAATAATTGGAGAAAATGGAACTATGTTGCTCACCCAAAGGATCTCCTGCAATAGGATTACAGGGTACATCTTTTCAGAAATAGATCAGATTGTCATAGTTTCTAGCATTGGAAAGGATCTGCAAACTGTGCAAAATATAAATACAAATATACTTGCCAAGTTTACCAACATCGTACACTCCATTTCACCAAACTAATTAACAAGACGAGGAAAAGTACAAAGATAAACATATGGGAAAGGCGATTTCTAAACACCTCTAATGTTAAACTCCTCTACGCTTGCCACCAAACTACTTAACTGACACGGTGGAGGGGGTTATAATATACAGCTACTACCTACTGCTTCCATCATTACTGGAACTGGAAAAGTAAAAGGTAACGTCTCTCCTAAAAAGCACTCAAAAGAAGACGATATTTTGGAAGCTACCATCTTCTGAGGATACAGACTGAACATACAAGCTCAAAACTCAACCTGTAGTCTAGAATGGAGTATTACACAAACTGTGGACTAGGCTCAAAGACTGTAAAATAAAGCAATTCCCATGAAAGAAGAGATATGAGACAGTCAAATTAAGAACTCCAGTGCCAAGATCTACCCTGTTATGTCTACCAAATTTCTGTGTTACTTCCCCAGAACTGAAAGTTTGTTTATAAAACTGGTCATAAAAATTGGAATTGCACCCTCTGCATTTGGATGTACAATTGAGATGTTCACATAGCTTAAAATGTGTTGTAAGAAAAATCTTTTCTCCTGAACCAATCTGATTAATCTAAATATTCCCCTGGCAAGACTCAGTTAAAGAAATTAGAGCACAAAAATAAAATGAAAGAGCAAAAATATCAAGCTATACGAAACCAGTAAACACATTCTGTCTATTCTGTTATTAACTACATAGTAACGCTACCTGTTATGAATAAAGCCTCCTGTACATTAAGATAATAATACTGATGATGTTTAATAACAATTCTTCTTTTATTTAAAACAAGCTGAAGTTTTATGTTATAAATTCCCAATAAGAATGCAATTTAATTAATATGCACACATTATTGAGAAATGCTTGATATTTTTGGACCCAAAGTTTTTAGTATTTTTATATCCAAAACCAATTTTACCATGGAAAAATGATGAAGGAATATGCACACTCAAAACTCCTTATGCAAATGAAGTGGGAATTTCCACCAGTTCTAATTTATTGGATGGCGTTTCATTCATGCTATTTTTAACAGACATCAGAGAAAGCAAATACTGCAGAAAACATATTGAAGAACATTTGGTTCAATGAGCAGAGTGAATTAGGATCGACTTCAGTCTTACTGTTTGGCTAGTTTCAATGAGAGACTGTTTTATAAGTTTGAAGTGATCACGATTTTTCCTGGTTATACATACAGGCAACTTTTTCATAACAACATTGATGAAAAGTGATAACTATGCAAATATACATGCATGCACGGTGAGGAGGTGGGGAAAGGGAAAGAAGAGAGAGGCACTTCAGTGTAAATCTGGACTGGAAAGTACATATGTAATCTTCTTGAAAGCTCTAATGTCCTTATTCATGTCTATAAATCCGCCAGCCGGGGGGAGCAAAGATTTATGATTTAAGTGACCAAACTTTCACTTCTAGAGATGCTTAGGCAAAAAGGTGAGAAGCAATGTCTCAAATAAGTAGACCTGTGAGACAGAGTAGAGAATATTCAAAGCAAATAGCTTGCAGACAACAGATAAAGAAATGGGCTTATGTAATCAAGAACACATCTATTAAAAAGCCAAATATTAAGAGAAATCCTGCACAGAACAAAACTGAAGTACTCTGAATGCATTTTTCATGCGAAGAGCTCATTCGACTCAAGCGTTACTACAGATTTTATTTAATGAACATCACATGATACTATATTAACAGCCACCTGATGATCATGCTAACAGCCTGTTCTTAGTATTTAACTGCAGATCAGCATTCTCCTTCTAAGAGTTTAACACAACAGAAACAAGCGGGTCACTCGCATGCTACCATACGGCCGAGTACTTCCGCACAGCCAGAGCCAAGCCTGGCATGGGCCGAGGGAGGGAGGTGCTTCCAGCGCGGCTGGACGCAGGTGGTCTCAGTGACGGGGTATTCCCATCTGTTTTGGTAAAGTTGTGAAACTGTCATGCTGCTGGATAAAAGAGAGACGCTGCTAAGGTCCTTACTGTGAGGAAGGGAACAAGGACAAGCAGCGGCGTGCCAAACAGGAGGGAGCAGAGGGTACTGTGCAAGTGTCTAAGGCACAATGAGAGGGTGGAGATGAAACTGGAGGTCTTGGAGTAGGAAAATAAAGGGGGCACTGGATGCAAATTCACAGGAGAAACAGCTTCTTTCCTTCTGCCCTTTCTGAACCATTAGTCTAAGTGGTACACACAGCCAGAGGACTGGTCCCTCCTGCCTTCATTTGTTTCTGCCTCATACACAGAATATCTGTCTCCAAGGCCCAGCAGTTGTTGACATTTGAAAATATCACACTGCACTGGAACACTTTATATTTATGCCTCTGTTGAAAGCAAAGTTATATCTCAAAGTCCCCAGAACCCACCATTACTTTCCAATTGCCAAAGCACGAGTTTTTGATGAGGGCAGAGTAAGTCAGCCAGCGTGCTCTCCACTCCTAAGTCCAGCCAAAAGCTGCTTAACACCATCAGTCTCTGTCCTATAAATCAGGGTAGACGAGGACTATAACCAATTTCCCCTTCCTCCCTCTTTTAGGAAGGACAGAGTGATCGAGGTTACAGAAACCTGACAGTTATTAACAGGGATAAACACGATACTCCTGACCTTAACCGCAGTTACTGAATCAGATGCGGGTGCATGCCTCCATGTGCACACGCACGTGTGCGGACGCCACAGGACTCAGATTTTCCTGGCAACTTGTCTTCTGCTGGCAAGATCAAGCAGTAAGACTGCTGGCACAGAGATGCTGAGCTGAGGACTAACGCAGGCCAGCAAAGTCAAACTGAAATTAGGTTTCAAAGATTCCAGTCTTAATTTTCCCCTAGAAGAGAGTAATTCTCGTCATTGTTTCCATAACAGTAATATGTGCTCTTGACAAGTGATCTGCAGTTTTTTTCACATCCAGACATTCTATGTTGGTTACGCTCTGCTTGGAGGCAGACACTGGCTTTGGTCAACTGAGATTGCAGCCTTTTTACATGATGCATCTCAGTATGTGATGAAGTCTGTCATACTTAGGATTGTGCAACTCCTAAGCTTCCAAAGCACTCAGCCAACGTTATCTAAACATAAAATATAATTTAATTTTAAAAAATTTAAGTCTGATACTGCCAGCCTCAAAAACTCTCATATTTTACAGTGCTAAGAAAGAAATATCCATATAAGCCAAGGAGATGTTCTCACTGAGGGCCAATCCCACGAGTTATTTAGATTGCCAAATCCTATTTAGGTGACTAAATAATAGCTGATTACAGATATTTTTGTGAGCGTGGCCCTTAAACCCTAATCTCTGCCAACAAGCAGCTGAGGGCTATATAGAAAACCATCCTCTGACTTCTTCTCTTCTTTGAAAACTGAACCACCATCGGTTAAAGAAAACCTGGGATTTCTGGGAAAGTGTCCAGAACTGCAAGCTAACAATGCCTGAAGCAGCCACTGACATATTCTACGCTGAGGAATTTTTCTTCTTACAAGCTGGCTGATGTAATGTGTGCTTCATTAATATCATGTTTTTGTGCTTACATTTCCCACAAAAACTTTCTATGAAAATAGCATCACCAGTGATGCTTGACAAACAAGGGGTATTTACTTCTTAAATTTATGGTCATTCCCATGCATCTTCATGTCCCATCTTCAGTTCTCTTGATGGAAGTGGGTGTGGCTATCGTATCTATCAATTAGGTCAGATACGGAGATGATTGCTAGGAATTACGATGGGGGTGGTATCTATTGATGCTGTATTTCATGCGATAAACAGTGCACTTAATATGAAAACCATCTGTACACCAAGGAAGAGAGAAGAAACTGCAATGTATAGTGCCAACTGCTTGTTTTGCTTTTTGATGGATCCCTAATTAACTGACTTTTCTTAACTGATTGCCAAGGGGATATGCAATGCCTCTTCCTGAAAGACACAAAGCAGAGAAGGGGGATGATATACAGAAGGAGCACACTCCCTCTTTCAAGGACAGGTTTGAGCCTGAAGTCAAAACAATGAAAGGCTGAACTAATTGTTCAGCCTAAAGAAGAGAAAATTGATGAGGCTCATGGCAGTCCACAGATTTTTCAAAGAGCAAGGAATCATCTGTTTCTCATGTTCACAGTAGATAAGAAAAGTAGCAATGGGATTCATTTATAGAAAGGGAACCTGGGGTAAGATATAGCTGAAAAACAGCAAGGAGAATTCACCACTGGCACAGAACGTCTCAGGAGGTTGCAGATTCCTCCTCATCAGAGGTGTTAAAGGGGCATGTTAGACAAGTATGTCAGAAATAGGGAGTGTTAATCCCACACTTAGACAGGGAGATTGATTCACTGACTTCTAGACTGGTTTTTCTAAATTTCTGATTCTATGGCTTTTAGAAGGTGTTACCCTGTGCTAGGAGCAAGCCATGGGAGCAGGACAAAGAAAGATGACTAGAAATGGTGCAGACTGATGAGTCTTTAGACTTCTCCTTTCTGATGGGTGGAATTAATCTTATCCTAAAAGTTTTTTCAACAACTTTAGAGAAATACAATGTAGATAAGAACAGCTAAATCAGGCATATAGATCCCTTCACAAAAGCATCCAGACATTTCTGGAGTATAATTCACATGAACTGTTCTAAACATCCACCTTCAACTGAGCCAAGCAAACATCTACCACCTACTTTGTCAATAGGTCTAAGTTTATTTACTGGGAAAGAAATCTACTGGGACTGGCTCAGTTGCAGGTACCTACTCTCTTGACACCTAGTGTTAGCTAAAATGAATCCCAGTACAGCTGATTGGTTTTCCAATCCCAGAAACTTTGTCTCTCACTCGCTTCTAGTTATCAGGAGCTCTAAACCCAGACCACAGAACAAGGGCATTCTTCCTCCCTGATAAGTAATTCCCAAAAGCCCAGAGTCCTTATTGTTTAAGTATTTATTATCTCTACTTTTCTTTCCCACCTTCAAATTTTGCTTTTCTTTACTCCTGAAGCTGCAACACCTTAACTGTTATTCTCATCATCTGGCTGAAACTGGGAAACACTGGAGGGATGTAGTGACAGAAACTAACACAGTGTTGCTTCAAGCTGCTTTTCAGGGAAGCAGAGACAGGCTTTCCAAGCCTTGCACAGTTGGACAGCACTTACTAATAATTTTAATGTTCTTAGATTAACTATGAGGAACACACAGACACACAGTGTGATGACACAAACTTCATTTGCCAAGCAAAACGAGCTAAAAGCTCAGTTGTTTTTTAATTCTCTCTCCAAATCTTGCTCCTACCGCAGAGAAGGCTGATTAGATCCATATCAGTTGGTACATCAGCGGCAAGCAACCTAAACAAGTTTTCTGATACCAAACTTCCCCAAAAATAGAGAGCAAAGTTATTGTACACTTCACAAAGGAATTAGTGACATAGTCGGGAGTCTGATTTTCTGCTCTTTCTTCGCTTCTGTAGTTAAAACAGTCAATGTTCACTGAATCTTTACCTAATAGAAAAGCAAACACCACAACAAACTGCTAAAGTTGTATTTTCAGCCTAGATTTTAAGCTTTTCTTTTTCAGCTCAGCATAATGTGGTTTTAAGCACCAATGTTCCAGAGAAAGATAGTGCTTACTCAAAGAGATGAAGATATGTCAGACAAATAAAGACTAGGCAGTCAGGCTATGTCTGTACTTTGACACGAGACCTCCAAAAAAGAGCTATGTACTTCAAAAAGGGATTTAGACAAATCTGTTGTCAGCACTTCTCCCTGAGTCAGCTCTGGAAAAAATGCCACAGGATTCACTGTGAGGCGACACCGGGCAGCCGCCAATGTCATCCTTCAGACAGGAGACACAAGTGAATCCAGACTATGCAGTCAACTACCTGGCTCTCCTCTCATTAAAGGCAAGGATGGCCACGTCGGCCACATTGCCACCTGGGAAACTCCCCTGCTGCCCAAATATGTCCCCCTTACCTTTCTAATTCCTGTCCTAAAGATGGCTAAAGTTACTTTTCCACAGTTAGTACATTTTACCTTAGAGGCAACTACAGCAATTTCATTATTGCAAAGAACAAATTTGGTGGACTATTTGATTTTTATTTCCATATTATAAGGTCCTCTAGAGGAAAGCGGAATGTGTGCTTGCTTGTCTGTGCCTGATACAAAATGTCAATCCCTTGCCCAGCAGCAAAGATACTTCCTTTTTCAGACTCATCCTTCAGCTCACAACGTAAGGTCTGTGCAAGCTGGCTTCTTCTGCTCCTCCACAAGCTAATGGAGCATGTCTTGATCCAGGTAAACCAAAAAGAACTCCAGTTCCACATGTTAGTCAGGGAAATACAATTGTACCCTCTTTCATTTTGAATGTATATTTGCATCAAAAACAGTGATGAAGTGGTGAAGTTAAACAAGCACGCACATGATGACTATGAAGTAGTTACTACTGCAACAAATTCTTTTCTGGCTGATTTTTCAGTCAGCTGTTCATTGAGACCTTTGATACTTCGAAAAAAGATGAGAGGAGTTGATACCGATGGACTACAAACATACCCTGGACTGAGAGAGAGTGCAGGGGGAATAAAACCTTTGCTGGGTCTTGCTCTACACAAAAATAAACTCAATTTTCAAATGCACAAAGCTTATAGTTTTTTTCTTACCACTGTTGTTCCTAAGTTAGGAATATTCTTTGTAACAATAAAGGTATTTGCAAATCAAACATGTATTTTCCTTAGAGGATTATGTACATTGATTACACTATTGTATTAGTCAGCCTCTGAGAAAACAGAGAACTCCCTGAATTTTCTCAGATTAGTTTGTCTGCATTTGCTGGTTATATTTATCTTCCATACAGAATTGTATCTATCTTCCTTTATCATACCACCTGTGAAGCATTATCTAAATCTCAGCTGTAAGAACTGTGAGGTTGAAAAACTGTGATAAAGAAGCAGAATAAATGCAAAGAGAAAATAAAGACAAAACGCTAAGAAAGACCTTGCAAAATAGGAATTCCACCAAACAAATTACTATTTCCTACGCTATATGAAATTCAGGCTGACGTAGAGTTTTATGCTGCATAGGCAGATATGTTTCTCTTGGCAGCTTTATTGTTGCTTTCAGTTACCTCTTATTTTCAATATTCAGAATTTAAAGAATAAAAATATTTATCCTCTTTCTGAAATCAATTTAGGTGATACAGTTTTGGCTTAATTAGCATGATATGGAAATCTGCCCTCTACTTCAGTTGTAAACATTTTAAAAATACATCTTCTTACCACTTTCATCCAGCAAGAAATCATCCTGGTAACGGAACTTTTCTGGTCCACATGCAATAAAAATGTCATCATCGCCAAAGAAATCCTGAAGGCACATCACCTGCAAGCAAAAAGGAAAGGAAGGCATTGTATGAAATACCTCATCATCAGAATTGTAAGAACAATAAATCCCTCCTTGTCTCCATCTGCATGAAAACTCTTCACTTTTAATGGAATCAACAGGGCTTCATCTCCAGATAAATTTCGAAGCTCTGCTCTGACCATCTGTTACAAGTGAGAAACACTTTTATGGACACTGCAGGAAGAGAGAGATAAGACAAAAAGCCATAACTGTCACATTTATTACATTATGCATCAATGGGGTATGAGAGAAATGCCTTTTGTTTACGCATAAGGTACCATTCAGCAGTTAGTGGATAATTAATTTGCTTTTGAGCCTACACTTCTATCCTTTGACTGCCATGAAACGAGGTTACAGCTTTGTATGCAGAGTTAAATGTAGTTACTTCAGCAAAACCTCCTGTACAGGGAATGAAACTCATATGGGTGAACTGCGTCTCCATCACACACCCTCCATCTTCACCAGCAGAATCGACGTGAAGCCTCTTTGACGGTACCAACCTGAACAATCAGGTGAGCTGGGAATGATTCTTCTAGTACTGACTAAAAGAATAATCCCTTTCTAGTCCCAAATATGAATAGTCAGGATTATGTTGGTGTAGTTTTATCTCTATACATGAGATTTCCTTACAACAGCTTTTAGTTCACAAGGCACTATGTAACAATTTAACATTTCCAGTTATATGACTATTTTTACTAATGTTCTTAAAGAAAAATCAGTAACTTTCCAAAAACCTGGCTTCAGACTTATTGATCCAGTTTGACAAATTTTAAAAACAAATTGGGTATCAGACTACCTTTAAAAAAACAAAGACTCTTGGTAAAAAATATTATAAGCTCTGTTCCTGCTTCACAAGAAGCTTTTGAAAGGCTATCTTTGCTTATTTTTATATAATGTTTTGTAAATAAGCAGTGCACTAATGTTTGAACAGGATAATTTCACAAATAGAATTTCAAGTCAACAGCATACAGACAGGAAAGTAGCACATAAAGAATTTCAAAAAATTGACAAAATAGTTGAGAACAGCCTAGCTGAACCAGACCACCCCCCTCATAAAAAGTGGGGTGGGGGTGGGGAGGTGGGGGAAGTCAGCATTTAAAGCCTACAAAAACACAAGTGAAAGAATTAGCTAATGAGATTAGACAGACTTGGCCAGACTTTGGCATAAAAACAAGCACACCGCCAACCTGCAGTGACTGGTGTCTAGGGGTTATAAAATTCATATCATGCTTCCTGGAAACATGCCTGAAGGCTTTGGCATCTACAACAGTTACGAGCTTCTATGCTAGAAAAATATTAAGGAAGAAAAATAGTGGTACATGTCATACATGTCCTGACTTGCTTGCAGAGTAAGATTTGTCAGTAAAACTATTTTAAAGGTAGAACAGCAGCAGCTCAAAAAAGAGGAACTCAAGAGAAGAGGAAGTTGATGAAATAAATACCCCAAAAGAAACAAAGGTACTCCCAAAATTACCCTTTCCTTAATTAATGCACATAATTTTAAATTCAGGTCCACCACAATCCTATTCCTATCAACATTGTCATCTTAACACCACACAGTACCTGAACACCTGAACACAATATCAAAAATGTAAATATTTGATGGAGCTTTTTACCATATTCCTACTCAGTTTATGTTCTATTAGTGTATCAGCCTCAGCAACCTTTATATAAACTCATTTATATCCCATCTTTTTTTTCTGTCCACAAGACATATCCTGCCTATCTTCCCACCCCATACTCCCACCAAGCTTCAAACATCTCTTCCCTTCAGTCAAGTTCCTTTGAAATTGCCACCTCTCCCACAGCATGCAAAAAACTACCAATTTGCAGAATGACATTAAAAATCCTGTGATTTCCTGTTTGCCTCCCAAGTTTGCCACACTTCTGGGGAGTGATAACCTTTACATTTGTGTTTATACTATGCAGAGTATTAGAACTGAACAAATAATAAGCAACCCTAGGCACAAAGTTGAGCTATTTTGACAACAAGCACAAATGAAAATTAAACTCATATTTGAATCAAAAATTGTATGGATTTAATAAAACTCAAAAATGCTTGGCCTCTGCCCAGTTAAGCGGGTTTCATTGAAGCCTAAACAAGATATTAAAATGGAGGCAGCAACACCTAACCAGGCTCAACTACGCCAATATTTAAGGCATCTCAGGTTCAATCAGTGCAATTTATATGCAAATAAGAAAGAAAATAGGATTAGGAAAACAGAAAAATAATTTTTACTTAGGTATCTTTGTTTTTTATTAAACTTTACACTCATAATTTGAAGTGTTCTTATGCTTGCCTCCTTTGTCCACGCTCTCAGTTTCCTACTCTGTGTGTAAAACTACATACACTTCTTACAGTTTTTCTTGCCTCCTGAGATTTTATTAATTTGGGAATTATAAGTCTAGCTCCTAGAAAGCTCATAGCAAGAGTATAAGTTCCCTCCAAACCCATACCCCTCTGGAATAACTTCTCTTCAGGCTTCCAGTATCTTTTTATATTATTTATTGGAAGCCTTGACATGTCCTTCACTGTCTGCTTTCTCCTCTGCAGCATTTTCCACCCTTTCTGTCTCAGCATCCCTGGCCCGCTCCACTCCCCAGCTCACGCTCCTCAGAGGTTACACTGAAGGGCCTTTCCAGAAGGCATCTAACAAATGTACAGCACCCCCTCCCAGGCTTTTTTCGGAGGGAAATCTGCAAGCACTTTCTATTCACACTCAGTCATCAGCTAAGCAACAGGACCTGCTTTTTATTACCCATTTTCACTTCTGGAGAACACAGCTCCTCAAAAGTTACGGTTTAGAAGATCAAGGATTTGTATCACCCGTACTGGACTGTGCCAGTGCTTAAGAGGCCAGTGTGCTCTGTTGCACATGATCAGCTTTAAAATTAGTCAATTTTTAAAAAAGTGAATTACATTCACTGTTTTAACATTTCTATTCTTTTCAAGTCACAGAATCCATCTTCTTCTTGTTCACAAATAAGTTTTTATCTTCCATATTCCACCAGGATGTTTCTCACAGTGGGGAAAACAAAGTCTCTGCAGGAGCAGTCAAACATACACCTTAAGTAAAAAGAAACTGAACAAAAAAGTTTTCTACCACACACCTGGTACTAAATATACTTTGACACTTGTAAACAAAAATCTTTCTGGAAAAAAGGTGATATTTAAAGTTCATGATGTCTCTTTTGCGCTCTGTAGGGGAATGAATAAATAACAGTAACATTACCAGAGGCCAGGGAGTCTCAGGCATTACAATCCTTTGCATCAGTGGCAAGAAAGATGACAAGCAGCAGCAAAGAAAATCAATCGCTAGTAAAGGCTTTGGGCAATATGCAAGTCACATAAAAAAGACTATCTGACCTGTACATACCTGATGCAAAACAGAGGAGAGGCAGAAGAATTTGTCATGCCTAAACTCATCTGAGGAAGTTGTACAGGCTGAAGCCTGGATCCCCCACAAATCCTTGTCCTAGTAAAAAACTTAAGAACCCCACATGCCCTTCCAGTGCGAGACACAAGTGTCTGCCTAGGAAGACCCCCAAATTATTTCGTATCTCAGACATTGGTGTGGCGCTTTCGCTAGAAGCCCAGAGGGGACATGGGGACCCAGCCAGGCCAGGCACAGCCGCCCGGGGAGCATGCAGCAGAGCAGCTGAACTGCCCCAGAAGGAGAACAGGGAGCAGAGCAGCAAACTTGGCTTCCAGCCCAGGATCAGGACTGGTTTTGCACCATAGCATGGACACTATGGGCATGTTAAAAATTACCTTCATTTTTTTTTCCTTTTTTTAAACAGGCGAGTACCTGGAACCAATGAGAAATTGCCGAACTATTGTGGAGCCTTTTGTTTTCCTGAACTGGCGTGAAACATTTAAGCTCTTAATATTCACCTCTTTGAAGTTGGTAACTTTGTTATGGAGACCCTCTTTCTTATATCTACAAAAGATGCGAGAAATTATATGCTTTATGTTTTGGAGCACAGATGACTGGAGAGTAAGAATAGCAGCTTGTAGAGCCATTACTTGGTTTTATTCTCTCACCAGAAGTGAGAAAGAGCAGTCAGTGGTGGTGTGGAGGAGGTGCAGAGGGAGGGAGAGAGGGAAGGAGGAATGGAGGGAAAAGAGAGGGAAAGGCAGAGGGGAAGAGAGGGAGAGGGAGAAGAGTGAAGAAGTGAGGGATGGAGCGAGGGATTGAATCAATCCTTTCTCTAAAAGCATGAAATGAAAGCTACAGATGAAATCACCTTTTATAATTGCTGTATTCTGGCTATAGTGGGGTCAGGGACCTTTTTGAATTCATGTTTTAAAACAAACACAAACACACACACACACACACACACACACACACACCCCCCGATCAAAATTCTTTGCATATGTCAGTCACAGCAAATCAAATACTTCCCTATTGTTTTAAAATTGACCACATATCAAGTTAATACTGACTCTGAAATTTTTAAATAAAAAAGAATCAGAAACTCAAATTTTCCTCTGCATTCAGGAATAGCTCACAGCACCAGCACAATACACCACCACCACCAGGATTACTAACTCTCACGTTTTTGCTACGATTTTCATAATGCTGGGTTCTTGGACAGAAAAGGAAGAGGGAGGTGTTCTGTGTATTTGTCTTCTTTTAATAACAACAACTTAATTAGACTCAAAGCTGAAAGCTATTTTGGATGAGCAATGAGAAAACCTCAAGCTGGGGTGCCCTCAGGCACCATGGCTGTTGCAGAGCTGGAAAGAAAAGTGAGGACAAAGAAATGAGGTGGTAAAACAAAAAAGATGCAGAAGGAGAACTTAAATGATAAGTGGGTATAGGAGTTTTCTGAAAAGAAAAAGAGAAATGAATGATGGCAAATGGAAAACATGAGGCTTAAAGGAAGGAGGAGACGCGGGCTGCAAGGCAGGAGCGCACAGCGAGGGTGACAGAGGGGTAATCGGGGCTGGTGTGGAAAGAGCAGCACAAGGAGGGGGCAGGCAGAGAGTCAGGGGCAAGTGCCTTCCAGACTTCATCCTGTAGCCAGCCAGCCAGTTGGGAAGTTTTAAAGCTATTTTAAAGTAGCCTGTTTGAACCTGAAACAATCTCATGTTGAGTTTGATTATCATTTCCCTGATGGTGAAAAAGACATTAAAAAAACCCTTTATCCTTGGAAAAACCTCAGTGTTTAAATGACTCATGATTTCAGGGCTCTGACTCATTAATTTTGTGTCAAGTTTTATGAGTTTTATTACGGAGCTGTTTTTAATTCTTGATACTTTTGGTTCACTCACCCTCAATGTTTAATTCCTAGGCAGGTCTCTAGTTCTTCATATGTCGAAGGAACTCACTATACTTCTGTTCTACTATTTTTTTCCTTTTTTTTATCCCGACTGATTTTTCCAATAAAACAAAGCCTCTCCTTGTTTTAAGATATGAATTGATCTTTATTGATGTTTTCCCTCTATTTTTGTCCTTAACCAAACTATATTCTCCACTAACCACCACCTCTGCAGTACTTATTTTACCCATTTCCCCACTCTTTGCCTGTTGCTTCATGGAGGAACATCTCAGATTAGATCCTGAACTGATTTCACTGCTGGGTACCACTCGCAGTCAGTAAGAAGTCTTGTGACAGCTATGGATTTTCCTGAGAGCTTATAAATCCACACAAGTTGTTTGTATAGGTATTAACATAGTTTTGTTTAACTTCATAATCCTAGCGGAATTACAGGAACTGAAGAGACCTTCTACATTACTACATTTATCTCCCAGCCAGTACAGGGCTGCTTCCAATACTGGTTTTCCTAACGCTTTCTTCAGTTCTGTAATATATTCCTCCCTGTGTAGAGCTTCCCTTAGCAGAAAGACCAGTAAAAAAAACAACTGTTACTCATTCAGAAGGATTTCATGGCTTCAGGAAAATTAGAAATTAATCATTCCATAGTGGTGTAATTGCTCTTTCGGTCATTGCTGCAAAACGAGAAATCCAAATATATCAATCAGGCTTTCAGAAAGGGGAAAGAAAAATACTCGTAGTTTCTAAATAAATTTAATATCAAGCCTTTTTTTTTCCTTTTTTTTTTTTTTTTTTTTTTGGAGCAACCTCAGTCGGCCCCATTCTGTGTGGACTATGGGATAACAGCAAGAAATATCCTTTCTGAGGGAAAGGAATTAGACCTCAACAGGAATTCACATAGCATCACATCTGAGTATTTCCTTCAAGTTTAAGGCAAGACTATTTCCCTTCCTGTTGGTTCAGGCTCTGAGGCTTTTATTCATGCTCTTTCACATTTATCTGTCATTACACACATGCCACTTCTTGAGATCCAGTCATCTACAAAAAATATAATTTATCAACAGCATATATGTACTTCCTCTCTCAGCTTCTGATCCAAGTTCTCTCCTCAGGTGGTGGCTTAGCTGAAGGCACTGGGAGGTATCTGCTACACATTTCTGAAGTTGAACGGCACTGAATTTGTTCTTTTCTGTTGGAGTGAAATCTCCATGGTGACCACTGCATCATCAAGCTGTGAGAGCTTTTCAGTGAAGAAGAGCATTTTATCATGAGATTCTCATTACAAGAGTGCCCTCTGTAAATGAAGAGGAGATGTTACCGTAGGGGTTTCTGTAAATGAAGAGGAGATGTCACCGTAGCGGTTAAAACTGGCTGAAGCTACATGGCAACGCTGTCTTTACCTACTGGCTTGTGAGGCCACATTGCAGATTAATACCTCTGAAACAATATCTGTGTCCCCACAAATTAGACGAACACAAGACACCTTCATAGTTAGAAACGTATGAATTTTCGTACTCAAACTCAGCAGAAATAGTTTGCTATCATGCTGCCTCACAGGAGTGGATGGAAAGCAAGCCAGCACCCTCAGGCACAGGGGAGCCATGCTTAGCCCCACGCACACCTTCCTCCTCAGCTCTCTGTTGATCAGCACTGGCTCAGGATTGACCGCTCTTCATTTTGTTCCCTCTGTCACCAATACAGAGATTGCTCTATTCATTTAACTGTTGAAGATGTAGTATCAGTCTACTTCTACTTGGGGTGCCGGGTGAATCCCCTCCCGGCCTCCCTCGCCTTCCCAGTTGCCCTTACACAACAGATATGGGGCTCTGGAACTTGAAGGCCAGGTAAATGAGGATGTAGATGAAAGTCCATCCAAGGGGTGAGCCAGTCAGACCCACGCATTATGACTGCCTCTATTAAGAAAAAAAGGAGGGCAACTGTCGTGGGCGATTCCCTTCTGAGGGGAGCAGAGGGCCCAATCTGCCGACCGGACCCATCCCACAGGGAAGTCTGCTGCTTCCCTGAGGCCCTAGGGTTAGAGATGTTACTGGGGAACTCCCTGGTCTGGTATGGTCCTCTGCCCATTACCTGCTATTGGCTATGCAGGTTGGCAGTGATGCGGTTGTGGAGAGAAGTCCCAAAGCGATCAAAAGGGACTTCAGGGCACTGGGGCTATTGGTTGCAGGATCAGGAGCACAGGTAGTGTTCTCCTCAATCCCTTCGGTGGCAGGGAAGAATACTGAAAGGAACAGGAAAACACACCTGATTAACACGTGGCTCAGAGGCTGGTGCCATCGGTGGAATTTTGGCTTTTTTGATCAGGGGGAGGTTTACACGGCACCGGGCCTGCTGGCAACAGATGGAGTTCAGTGGTCTCAAAGGGGGAAAAGGATTCTCGCCCATGAGTTGGCGGGGCTCATCAAGAGGGCTTTAAACTAGGTACGAAGGGGGAAGGGGATAAAACCAGGCTCGCTAGAGATGAGCCTAGGGATGGCATGCTGATGTTGGGGGTGAGATTGATAGCCCAGCTCAAGTGCATCCACACCACTGCATGCAGCATGGGCAGCAAACAGGAGGAGCTGGAAGCCATTGTGCGGCAGGATAGCTATGACTTAGTCGCCATCACAGAAACATGGTGGCATGACTGTCACGACTGGAGTGCTGCGATGGGTGGCTATAAGCTCTTCAGAAAGGATAGGCGGTGGGGTGGCTCTCTATGTTAGGGAGTGTTTCAATTGTACAGAGCTTAATGACTGTGATAATCAGGTCGAGTGCTTATGGGTAAGGATGAGGGAGAAGGCCAACAAGGCAGATGTCCTGCTGGGAGTCTGTTATAGACCGCCCAGCCAGGATGAAGAGGCAGACAAAGCGTTCTGCAAGCGGCTGGCAGAACTCTCACGATCGTTAGCCCTTGTCCTCGTGGAGGACTTCAACTTACCCGATGTCTGCTGGAAATACAACACAGCAGAGAGGAAACAGTCAAGGAGGTTCCTGGAGTGTGTGGAAGATAACTTCCTGACACAGCTGGTAAGCGAGCCTACCAGGGGAGGTGCCTCGCTTGACCTGCTGTTTACCAACAGAGAATGAMTAGTGGGAGATGTGGTGGTCGGAGGCCGTCTGRGGCTYAGTGACCATGAAATGATAGAATTCTCAATTCTTGGTGAAGTAAGGAGGGAGGTCAGCAAAACCACTACCATGGACTTCCGGAGAGCAGACTTTGGCCTGTTCAGGACACTGGTTGAGAGAGTCCCTTGGGAGGCAGTCCTGAAGGGCAAAGGGGCCCAGGAAGGCTGGACATTCTTCAAAGAGGAAGTCTTAAAGGCGCAGGAGCGGGCTGTCCCCACGTGCCGTAAGAGAAGACGACCGGCCTGGCTGAACAAGGAGCTTTTGCTGGGACTCAGGGAAAAAAGGAGAGTCTACCACTGTTGGAAGAAGGGGCAGGCAACTCAAGAAGAGTACAGGGATCTTGTTAGTTCATGCAGAGAGAAAATTAGAATGGCAAAAGCCCAGCTAGAACTCAATCTGGCCACTGTCGTAAGAGACAACAAAAAATGTTTTTACAAATATATTAACAACAAAAAGAGAGCCAAGGAGAATCTCCATCCTTTACTGGATGCAGGGGGAAACATTGCCACCAAGGACGAGGAAAAGGCTGAGGTACTTAATGCCTTCTTTGCTTCACCCTTTAATAGTCAGACCGGTTATCCTCAGGGTATTCAGCCCCCTGAGAGGGAAGACAGGGACAGAGAGCAGAATACACCACCCATAATCCAAGAGGAAGCAGTTAACGACCTGCTACACCACCTAGACACTCACAAGTCTATGGGGCTGGATGGGATCCACCTGAGAGTACCGAGGGAGCTGGCAGAGGAGCTTGCCAAGCCATTCTCCATCATTTATCACTGGTCCTGGTTAACAGGGGAGGTCCCGGACGACTGGAGGCTTGCCAATGTGACGCCCATCTACAAGAAGGGCCAGAAGGAGGATCCGGGGAACTACAGGCCTGTCAGCCTGACCTCGGTGCCGGGGAAGATTATGGAGTGGTTCATCTTGGAGGTGCTCACAAGGCAGGTGCAGGACAACCAGGGGATTGGGCCCAGCCAGCACGGGTTCATGAAAGGCAGGTCCTGCTTGACCAACCTGATCTACTTCTATGACCACGTGACCTGCCTAGTGGATGAGGGGAAGGCTGTGGATGTGGTCTACCTGGACTTTAGTAAGGCCTTTGACACTGTCTCCCACAGCATTCTCCTAGAGAAGCTGGTGGCTCATGGCTTAGATGGGCATACTCTTCACTGAGTAAAAAACTGGCTGGATGGCTGAGCCCAGAGAGTTGTGGTGAACGGAGTTAAATCCAGTTGGCAGCCAGTCAGGAGCGGTATTCCCCAGGGCTCAGTTTTGGGGCTGGTCTTGTTTAATATCTTTGTCAATGATCCGGACAAGGGGATTGAGTGCACCCTCAGTAAGTTTGCAGATGACACCAAGTTGGGCAGGAGTGTTGATCTGCCTGAGGGTAGGAAGGCTCTGCAGAGGGATCTGGACAGGCTGGATCGATGGGCCGAGGCCAATTGTATGAGGTTCAACAAGACGAGGTGGCCAAGAAGGCCAACGGCATCCTGGCGTGTATCAGGAATAGTGTGRCCAGCAGGAATAGGGAGGTGATCRTGCCCCTSTACTYRGCACTGGTGRGGCCGCACCTCGAATACTGCGTTCAGTTTTGGGCCCCTCACTACAAGAAGGACATTGAGGTGCTGGAGCGTGTACAGAGACGGGCGACAAGGCTGGTGAAGGGTCTAGAGAACAGCTCTTATGAGGAGCGGCTGAGGGAGCTGGG
>JASVER010000031.1:4033567-4130954 GCA_030449065.1 Oceanodroma leucorhoa | reverse complement strand
CGGCTGAGGGAGCTGGGGTTGTTTTGCCTGGAGAAGAGGAGGCTGAGGGGAGACCTTATCGCTCTCTACAACTACCTGAAAGGAGGCTGTAGCGAGGTGGGTGTTGGTCTCTTCTTTGAAGTAACAAGCGATAGGACAAGAGGAAATGGCCTCAAGTTGCACCAGGGGAGGTTTAGATTGGACATTAGGAAAACATTTCTTCACCGAAAGGGTTGTCAAGCATTGGAACAGGCTGCCCAGGGAAGTGGTGGAGTCACCATCACTGGAGGTGTTCAAAAAACGTGTGGATGTGGCGCTTCGGGACACGGTTTAGTGGGCAAGGTGGTATTGGGTTGACGGTTGGACTTGATGATCTTAGAGGTCTTTTCCAACCTTAATGATTCTATGATTCTACGATTCTTTATGATCTCTATCCAGCCAAGATTTGGCAAATAAATTATTAGGAATGAAGTATCTGTTTTCCTCAGTTAAATTATGTATTTCTGTCTTGGTCAGTAAGGGCTTTTCATAAGGACAAGAAAACTTTTTTACACTATGCTTCATACACTAACCTTAATATCCTCCATTTTGTTTTTCTGTGTTGTACTAAATGATGGCACGCTTAAAAGAAAATCAATCTAAATTAAGACCCCAGGTTTTGCAATTGTGCCATCACCTTCCTCTTGAGGAACACGTTTAATTTGTGACAAATCTTTTTAAAAATTTTCAAATTAATCCTCTAAAGTTCAGATAAAGATAATAGAAACTTGGCAGTTCTAACACACTGAAACTACTATACGTTAGCTTGAAAGATTAGGTAAGACTTGAAGAATTTCTTTGTTAGATTAAAACAAATTTAGTAAACAAGCTGCTTTGTTACAGAATTTGAGGAGAGCAAGGGATATTTCCCATCAGGGAACCCATGGGCTTATGCATGAATACAGTGCTGAGAAGCACTAATATTCAGTCTCATTAAAGGTTTCTCTCTGTGGGAACCACTAACATGGCTGGTTCAAAGTCCTCCTGTCAAAAATTGCTTCATGGCAGACAGGATAAGAGCAGTGGGAACGTGGCTCCTATCCACACCCAAAAATGACTCCTCCTTGAACGTTACCTTACTTTGTCAGCTGCATTAATGCACAGTCGCACTGATGAGCTAGTGTGGAGCAAGATAACACACATTCACACGGGGAAGAGGAAAAATGCAGAGACAGCATCATCAAGCCTAGAGTGGGCATCTCCTCCTTTCACCTACTTTTGCATCTCCTGCATCAAATATAAACTTGCTGCCCTCCAGTTTTCTAACCAGCTCATTGCTTCTTTTGTCCCCTCACTCCACTATTCAAACCCTGCAGTGTACTAAATTTCATTTCCCTCTGCACGTCTTACTTCTGAAAGTCTCCAGTGCTGATGCATGTTCTTGCAGCCACCTCTAACTGAAAACACTGCTGTTGCCCTCTCACTTCAGTTCTCTCTTCTAAACTCGGCTCTCTACATCACACACCACAATATACATTGACCAATGCAACCCCCATTTCCTCTTCTACCAGACACCATTTTCTCCCCTACATATGAATTCTTTGAGCATGCTCTTTCCATTCCCTCTGTACCCTGGCTACAACACTCTGGCAACACAATGTAATTCTCCTCCCACATCCTCTGCTTCAGCACCCTCTAAAGAGCACCACAGGCATCAAGTTGTGGCTCTTTACAATCTCTCCATCACTCCACTAAGGATAGTATTTGCAAATTCAACAGCAGTCTCCTTCTGAAATGCTTTTTCCTCCTTCTCAATTTAACTCCAATTTATCAGAGACACATAATTTCTGTGGAAATCTCCTTTCTGGCTTTCATGGTACCATATTTAGTTATTCTCCTGCTTGCAAAGACTGCAATCAATGCATTTCTTTGCAGTTTCAAACCAGTCTTTCATTTCTGGAGTGGCTTAGTCTTTGTCTCCTTCCTCTTACTCTGTACTATGTCCTTGATTACAGTCATCAGGAAACTCGACACCTTCTATATTTCCAACTTCAGAGCCTACTATATAAGCTGTAAAACCCTACTGGCTTTCCAAGTCTACAATCTTAGCGTGTTCCTCTTTTTCTTTACATCCTAAATCTAGGATACTATTTTGCCCCTTAACGGCCTACATAAAAGGGGTCTCAAATACTTTGCTACTATTATTGAAACCTTAACTCAATATACCTCTTTAACTATCCAGCTCCTGCCCTGTAGCATTCCAGTCCATCCAAAGTGAGTAAAAGTAGGCATTTCAGAGGAGTATTTCAGATCTTGCAGTTATCAGATGTGAGGTGAACAAACACCTTTACTAGCTTCACCCAACCCTCTAATGGTCAAAGATCAATGAAGCATGAGTTTTTGCCCTTGCAAAACTGGAGTGCATTGCAGGTTCATGCTATTGACAGAAAAACACAACTCTCAGTAGAGTTTCTTCAGAGCCTCTTTTATTTCTGCTATATCTGTTCTGAGAGTGACTATCATACACGACTTAGATCAGGGAAACCTGGATCTGTACAGTTTACATAGGAAGCAATGATTTTTCATCATGTTTTATGCATTTTATCTTTATACTTGGTGTTTATTTGGTTGCCAATATGGGTTCAACAAAGGTCTTGAGTTATCCACAAACTGACTCATCTTCCTTTTCGGGCACTGCACTTCCCACGTTATTGACAGATGCCATTATTTAGTCAGAATCCAAGGTTTGTGTGCTGCAGAGATTTTTCTATCTAAATAGGATTACATGAGATGAACTGATGAAGCACAGCATCACACTAAGAACATCATGCTGGTACTTCTTCATATGGATACTCATACTCAAGGTCCCAAAACGTACTCAACTCCAAAGCAACATCTCAGGACTAAAAATAGTTTAAAAATTCCGAATTATAAGTTTTAACTCTGATTCTTTTGGGGCTTCAAAATTCTTATTGTTTGGCATTTTCTACAAAATGAGAATTTGTATTTCCAGACAGGTATATCCTCTGTTTTGTCTGGAAGTACCTTGTGGCATTGGCTACTTCTTAAACTACTATAAAGTGTCTAGCAAATCACAAACAGTAACAAAGAAGCAATGACTTGTGTACAACAGGTCACATAATGCTTGATCCAACCCCCCCATAAAGTCAATAGAAAGATAGACATTTGCTCCAAGTTCTGAATCAGAGCTGTATCCTATTGTTTTGTGGTCCAACAAGTGGCCCATAGCATCTCCTTGGCAGACAAGAGGCTGCTAGAGCATAAAGCAAGGCAAAAGCAGCTGTATGTCCTTTACTGTCTGCCCCAGGGTGACACAGAAAGTGGATCAGGCATTATTATTGCCTCTTGCGTTGGTACTGAGAAAGGATAGAGGGATGCGCTCTTCCTCCAGCAGCTCTGCTCAGTAACACCTACTGGAAGCAGCAGCTGGCCAGGTCATCTGTACGTTACAGCACAAGTCAGAACTACTCCCACATCCAGGGAAAGCCAACACCACTGGTGTTATCTCAAAAATAATTGTAGTATTATTATTCATAATACTATTTATCATTGTATTTAAATCTATATTTTAATTCAGTGAAAAAAAACTTATTTTTTATTAATAATACAAAAGAAAAAGCTGAATTAATGGATAGATTATTCAGGCAAGTAAGCAAAAAAGCATACTTAGGAGCATTTCAAGGACTGCGGCAATTTCTAAACAATATTTTTGGCAAAGAAATAGGAAAGCAAACCTTCAGGTTCAGAAGTCCAGCTGGATTAAGAAGTGGGATGTCCATCTGTCACAAGCGCATCCCTGTCAGATACGCAGTGCATATTCCTATACCACAATTAAAAGGGAGATAACTTTGCAGCCCTAGAGCCGACAATCTTGCTCATAGAAGTCAAACACATACGTCAGCTAAACATTTCTCCTAAATAACAAATCACTCGGCCACATCAACTATAGTCTTCTTTTGCATCGAAGGAAACTGAATCAGCTAGTCACCCTAAAATACGCTCCTGTTAATCCCACGGCAACTACACAACAGATGACCATGCTTGTGATGGACAACTCAAACAGCAGAACAAAGCTTGTAAAGGGACAGAGAGGAAAAAAACTCCTCACACATTCAAAATAAATTATCATTAAACAGGGAATGTTTTTTCAGTGCAATCAAACATTGAGAGAACGGCTGATTTAACAGCAGAAGATATAATTAATGGGCCAATGGAAAAACAGTTGAGACTTTGATGGCAGAGTTCAACTACAGCTGGATTAATTTTTCTTCTCTGCCGTATTCATGTATTTTCCTGTTTCAGCTGCAATACAACACTACCGTTTAGTGGTCAGACACACAAAGTGCGGACTCCAGCAGCCCTCCTGTATTTTTGTCCAAACAGATGGCAACTATTTTAGGAGTAAATAGTATACTCACATAATCTTAAGAACCAGGAAATTAATATTATTCTAATTTGTGATCGCTAAGCAAAATAACATTTCTTTTAATTTGGGTGCTTTAATAAAGCCTTGTCAGAGGTACTAAAATAGTTTCAAAGACTAGATAAATAAAACTGGAATGTATTACAAGTTATTACCAGGAAAATCATGATACTGTCTCTCACAACTCTGTGGACTTCTTTCAAGAAGTATCTGAATTTCAGAGCGCATATGTACAAGGGAAACAATTTACGCAGGTATACAAGCTGTCCTTTGCTGAAAAAGATAAATGCACTACCATGCCCTTGTGAGTTATTCATTTCATGATTATTACTGAATTCTACTGTTAAATACTCAGGAACAGAAAAATTAAGCACAAAATATGTTGCCCATGATCTAATGAGTGAGGAATCCTAAGGAAGCTTGTTCATCCACTTACACTAGTATGGCTAAGATCCTCTGTGTCAAGATGGAGTTTACTTTTATTTATTTGCCATTCAAATCATTGTACTCCTGCAACTGGACTTAACAAAAGCTGCTGGTTTCAGAGAAGTCTCTTAAGCTATCTTAAGCACTTGTCCCTGTGTTCTTCAAAAAGCAGTGACACTTGAGAGCTCGTTGGCTGAAGAAGGCCTTTGTATGACAAAACCTCCTATGAACAAAAAAATCTACAATTTGAAGGCCACGTAGTAGAAAACCTGAGTGGCTTTTCAATCATCAACCATGTTACAAGTGAAAATGCTATTTTACTCATTGGTTGGGATAATATCACTTTTTAGAATACCGTGCCAGATATATTAAAATTTAAAATCCCCAGCTTTTTTATGTTTGCAGTCAACAGCAGAGCACACTCATGTCTGTGTGTAAAGTTTCTAAAATAAGCAAGAACAATCAATCATGAATTTCCATTGTTCACATTTCATGACAAATTTTAGCTGATGATTTAATTCTATCCTTTTAGTTGCTTAGAGCAGGTAAACGAGGAGGCAGAGACCAACTAGGTGAAATGAATTCATTCAAAAGAAAAATGCAGTCAGGTGCCAGTTTCTGAGAGTTATAATTACAGGTTTGGAAATAAGAAGGAAATGTCTTTTTAAAGTACAGATAAAAATATTTTTCAGGGTAAGTTTCTAGTGCTAGACAAAATTAAACATCGTACTCAGTCATGCTCTCTGTGTTTAATAAACGCATTATATTAGCCCATTTCCTAAAAAGGCAATTAGTGGGTCTGCTATTTCTGAAGTAGGTTTAATGTATTTTCCCCCAAATCTTGCAAACTTGCATTTTATTCATAAATCTCAAAAATAAGGTGCACATGATCAATTTTTCTCAAAATTGGCTTTTTCCAAATACTTGCAGATCAGTAAAGCCTTGTGATTGTAATTTCTCCTTGAATTCAATACAATTTTTCAACCAAAGGCACTCTCATAATTTTATCTGAAAGTGTGCAACACTCATTTCCATTTTCGATTAACAGATCTATCAAACATATGCTACGAGGCAAGTATGAGTCCTTGAATTAACTGTTAGAGAAGAAGCACTTGATTCATTTTTCACCACAGTCCACGATGTATTTTTCTAGAGGTCTGCTTATTCTTGTGAAGTTTTGCTCAGCAGGAAGCTATAAGCTGGGTCCTGCTCTGCTTGGCTGGCCAGATGATGCTCTTTTACCTTCCCAGCTAGGAATTGTGGCAGCAAGCTGCAATTGCTTTTTGAGACACTGGGAAATCACACAGTCTTTCCTTGGAGACACTGCTTATCTGGGAATTGGTCTGAATAAAATTTACTAGTTGTCTGGATCCAAATCCAGATGGAAATCTTCTATTTGTAATTTTGCTTTAGATACTGCAAACCCCTCTATAACAGAAATTGTATTATATACATCACTGGGCAGTGTGCCCAGGTGGCCAAGAAGGCCAACGGCATCCTGGCCTGTATCAGGAATAGTGTGGCCAGCAGGAGTAGGGAGGTGATCGTGCCCCTGTACTCGGCACTGGTGAGGCCGCACCTCAAATCCTGTGTTCAGTTTTGGGCCCCTCACTACAAGAAGGACATTGAGGTGCTGGAGCGTGTCCAGAGAAGGGCGACGAGGCTGGTGAAGAGTCTAGAGAACAGGTCTTATGAGGAGCGGCTGAGGGAGCTGGGGTTGTTTAGCCTGGAGAAAAGGAGGCTGAGGGGAGACCTTATCGCTCTCTACAACTATCTGAAAGGAGGCTGTAGAGAGGCGGGTGCTGGTCTCTTCTCCCAAGTAACAAGTGATAGGACGAGAGGAAATGGCCTCAAGTTGCGCCAAGGGAGGTTTAGATTGGATATTAGGAAAAATTTTTTCACTGAAAGGGTAGTCAGGCATTGGAACAGGCTGCCCAGGGAAGTGGTGGAGTCACCATCCCTGGAGGTGTTCAAAAAACGTGTGGATGAGGTACTTCGGGACATGGTTTAGTGGGCATGGGTACTGGGTTGATGGTTGGACTCGATGACCTTAGAGGTCTTTTCCAACCTTAATGATTCTATGATTCTATGATTCTATGACTGATACATGAAAAGGTCAAAGTTATAGTCTACAGACCATTATAAAAGCATCCAAGTTAGAGACTACCATGTCACCAGGTCCACCTGGTGACATTCAAGGTGGCAGTTTCTGGAAAGCCCCTTAGAAACAAAGATTTCCTTTCATTTGAACTGGTCTTAAGAGTATGTCTTTGTCAAATGTGGAAATATTTCTGGCTTTCTTGTTCTTGTGAGAGAGACAGCATGCACTCTAGAGGCAGGCAGAAACATGGAATTTGTAAGAGTTAGTAATATCTGAACCGAACCTATCACACCTCGTGCCTGCAGCAGAATCAGATTTTAACCAGTGATTCAAGTAGCAGATGGACTGTGCAAGAACATATAGCTACCCAAATACATTTAGAGATGGGAGACTTATTTTTTCTTCTTTGAAAGCATTTTAATTCCAAAATCCCAGTGCTACAATGCAGACATCACCTTAATGTCCATGACAAAATGTTCTCATGTTAGCTTACTGACTAACGGTGGACTCTGGTGATAACGCTGTAAACTGCATTTCTTTCAGGCATAATCATTAATAAAAAGCATGCAGGACAGCACTCCATCGTATACTGTCTGGAACGTAACTGAGATGTATGATGCCTTTTGGCTAGGTACACATGCTAAGTTAAGGCTCAGCATGCAATGCTGAAAAAGAGCGACATGGTTGACTTCTAAAAAAAAAGGAGGAAAAGGGAAAACAGATGTCAAGGTTTCAACAAGTCATTGCACACTGCAGCTGGAACCAGTACAAAACCAACACAAGTATGCTGATAATGTAGCATTTCATGTAACGATAAGGGCAATAAAATAGCAGAAAATGCAAAACCTCCAACGGCTGAACACCTTCCTCAAATTCCAGAGGGTCAGTTGGGCTGAACAATAATAGTAATCCTTTCAATAACCAGATCAAATGATTCAACTATTAAAGCTCTTTATGCTCAAGAAAAGTGAAAATTGAGAGACTCCCTTTCTTCTAAGTGCAGAATATGGACAACAAATCTCAAGTACAATCCAAACAGACATTCAGATGCACGCTATCTCACCACCATCACTCTTGAAACTATTTGGCAATAGTTTCCATTATTACAACAGATGTTAACAAGATGGATAGAAAGCATGTTAAATAAACATTAATATTAATATGTAAGTACCTATCTAGCAAAGCCACTGTTCAAATTATATACTTCCCCAAGAGCATTTCTTGGGAAATTAATCAGAGAATTTGTCTTGCTAGTAACTGCTATAAATTCAAGGTATTTCCATTAACAATGTGTCCTTCAGAAAAATTACTAAGAAACATAAACAGGGTCTACATGTGTAATCAGTAACTGGACTCTGCTGGAGTGATTCTCGTAACTGGAAAGCCATTCTCACTGGGCTTTGGTTCCTTAGGACAAAGCAGCAAAGGTAGAAAATGTGCAGAGAGAAGCTAACTTACAAAAATTTACAACGTGAAAGTTCAAAAGCTCAAGGATGAAGAAAGAGCAGACAGAAGCAATAATCACAAAAATCTGGAATTTTAAGCCCAGCTCTGTGGAAGAGACACCTCAGTCAGAACAGTGTCTCTACTACTCAGGCAGGCTGGTTACAACTGTTAAGGTTTCTGAAGCACGCTGAGCGCGGAGATTGCTTTCTCATATAAAAGTTTCTTACTGGAACGCAGACTATTGCTTGTGAGTCTTTCAGTACAGCAAGTTCTGGGACATTACTAAATCTAGCAAGTAAAAAATGAGCAGAGTTTACAAATCCATGAATATGACGTGAACCATCAGGATTAGAGCTGACACGAAAGCAAGCAAGCAAAAAACTCAGACTGACACTTGGAAAAAGGATTTTACAAGCAGTAATAGAGTCACAACTGACTACTCAAAGATTTGAGAATTAAAAGGAAACCTGCTAAGAGGTACATAAACAAAAATATGTAGTCAGTTAAAGTTTCAAATAAATCCGGGCCAGCAAAACACAGAATAAATTAATGCAGCAATGGGAGGTGAAGAGGAGCTTTCTCAAGCACGTCAGAAAGTTCTAGCACAATGACGTGGAAAACAATTCCTTCAAAATCCCTATTGTGCTAGGAAAACTTTTTTTAATATTTAAACTGTAATCTTAATCTCAGCTGTAAACTGCTAAGGGAGGTAATTTTATTAAGAATAGATATCCTGAGTTGTTAATTTTAAGATTAAAATTATTAGAATATACTGGTAACAATACCAATATTGTTAAAATATACTTGTTGCCTAAGAAAATGTAAAGGAAAATTTTTGGCTGCCATACAACCTTCTTGCATTCATCACTGACCCGACAGCTGTGTATTTATAGATTCCACAAGCGAAGAGCATTGCATTCATGCTTAATTACTAGAAAGATCATCCTCATCTGTGCACCTTTAGGGTGACTTATTTTAAGTTGTAGCATAGCTTAGAAGAAACATGTGGAGACGTAATAAGTGCCAAAGGAATTTGGAAGTGTTTTGATTCTTTTTGACATAATAAGATATATCAAACTGACACCCTGATGCAGATGCGCATCTCTGCTGGCAATGCAGCATCGCTTACATGCAATAGTCGTACTGAAAATATTTCCCAGATGCGCTTGGAAATGATATGCAATTTAACACACATTTGAAGAAGAACTGACTCAAAAACCAAAAGAAATCAAAAAGATGAAGCAATCTGCGCTCAGGCACTGCAGCCCCAAATAACTTGTTGAACTGGAGGCCCAGAAGTCCAGCAAACCATTCGGCACTTTGGCTGTTCCTTACACAACTTTACAATCTTTTGACTTGTATCACCCACGTTCTGATTCTACTATCTCTTATGAACTCAAACTTAATAGCCTATCAGTTAAAATCCTTTACTTCTGAGATCCTATATCTTTTAGGGAATGACGCAATAAAGAAACATGAAAGAAGTCAGGCTACAAAACGTAGGAGAATTTAGTACATTTGCGATTCAGAAGGCTGCTAGATGCAGGTAAGTTCAAGAGAGAAAGATACAATAACAGAAAACAGCACCATGTTGGGAAGGGAAATGTGCACCAAAAGCAATTTCACCTGTGATAATGCCCTGCTGTGTTTCTGAATCTCCTTTTCACTCACTGATGCTTTTCTGCAGCACAAAGGGCCAGATCCCCAGGAGGACAGCTGATCTCTGCACTGCACCCAAGCTCAGTGTTTGCATCCAGAACAACTCAGGAAACCGAGTTAAATCCATATACACTTCTCTACACATCCCATGTGTATCAATATCAACTGATCTAAAGATCCCAGGATACAATTTGTAACTGCCAACATAATGAACCAGAAAATGTCTGGCCTATAAGAAAAAAAGACAGATGAAAGTTTGTCCAAACTGATTATCTCTACTAAGTTTAGGTATGTCTGTGAAATGTCATGGCCTGAATCTCTCTCCTGTGCTTGCATATGGTTTTGTTGTTGTTGGGTTTGTTGTTTTTGTGGGTTTTTTTGTTAACCGAGAAACTGAAAGAACTGGGTTCCTAGCTCACAAACAAAGAGGGGAAAAAAGTAAGTATCTTAACCACCTGAGAGCAAAGATGGAGCTGTGGATACACTAACTGTCGAAGCTGGGTCATTTGTGCAGAATTAAAAAAAATAATTATCAAGTCAGGCAAAAGCAGTAAGAAGGAACCGACTACACAGCCCACAGATGGTGACACACTCTGATGGGGATGGAAGCAATTATGAGCCAGTCTTAGTCCTGGGACTCTTCAAGGAGTCCTTGAATGATATTCATAAACATTAGGCACGTGACAGGGGATAAGCACTCTCACTTATGTTAATGGCAAGGCTCCAATTACTCTGACTGGCTTCATTAGTTTGGAAGTGTTGTTAATTACATTCAGCAAGCGCAGGTAATGCTTCAGAAGAAATATTAGATGCTTTTCTTTCTTTAGACTGCAGTAACAACTTGATATTGGAATCCAAAGTTTAAGGCTTTTTGTTGCTTAAAGGAAAACCTGAAAAAGGGGAATATGAACACAGAAAAATCAGAGTTTCACAACTGCGCTTGCAGAGTGCTGCCAAATGCAACTGTTCAAGGGCACCCTGCATAGTTACTCTTCTCAATGTGTGTTAGGCAGCAACATATAGGAGATGCATTTGTTTTGTATTAACTACGTAATTACAATTTTCTAGCAAATTTATAACAGGCAACAGACTCACTTAGCCAAAAATACCTCAAACATACACCCTTACTTGAGCTTTCCCCACCATTTAAAATCAAGTTAACTCTTTCAATCCCCTAAGATACTTCTTTCCATCCCTTTGCGTTTTTATAGAGGTAGTTACTTTGCCTTTTATTCAAGATGATTAGCCTTTATAACCCTTCTTTGCAGAAGCAAAGAGGCTGTGGCCATGTTTTCCTTTCTTATAATAAAAATGAACCTGAAAGCATACAAAATTCCTTTTGTCTACTTCAGAGCAGTAACTTGGTATAGAAATAACCTACAAGGACCCAGAATAAGCTCTCAGTAGGAGCCAGAGAGTTTAGCATTACCAGTGATGCATCTGTATAAGGCCAGTGTTAGGACTCGGAAATGTGTTTTATAGGTCTTTTTACTTGGCAATATATGATCTGGGCATAGTGTAGGTATCAATATTCCTTTAAAACTAAGTTATAATAAACTGTATTTCTTTTCTCCTGTCATTATACACAGAGGGAATGTATTCACAAAAGTTAACTTCATGAACAGAAAGTTATTCCATGGAAAGAGACAGATTTTAAAAAAGGTGGTTCAGAGCAGGAGCAAAACTTTAAGCACTTTGAATTACCTTCAAGAAGTATCTCACTGCTGAGAGGTGTAGCTTAGAGTCTCACTAAAAAACAGCCTTACCAGGTAACCTTCGTAAATACATTTACTTGGCATCCCTAATTGTCTCAAAACTTCCTAAACCTGCAAATCAGTGCAGGAGCGGGACAAATAGAGACACAGCAATGGAAAAGAAAAGAGCACTAATAGAGATTCATAAGATATATCTAAAGATCCTCCAGACCACATTAGAACTTGCCTCTGCAAATAGAAACTTGATCATGCGAGTAATGTATTAATTTCTGTCAAGTGACCCAGAACTTGATGGAAAAACATTCGAGAGGGGAAAAACCACACACTGTTTGGAATGGCACAATGACTGAACCAACTTGAAGGCTCAGGAGAACATAAAGCTCTAAGTTACTATCTGGGGCATCTTTAAAGTATTTCCTGTGCAAAGATAACTGTCTACTTTACTGAGTGGCCACTTCAGAATGAATCCACTCTTGAAAAAGAACCGTCATTCTAACAGCACGCAGCAGCCTTGCCTTCCCTCCTAACCAGCCATGAATATTCAGGGTAATGAATACTTGCTTCTAAATGAGGCTAAATAGTTCCTTGTCCATCAGAAGTGGCTCCAGAAGTCTTAACTTTAATTATCCAGTGCAGACTTCAAACACTCTGCATACTCGAGCTCAGCAACATATGACGAGCTTGCCTGGTTTATCATGATTTGACAGAAGTTTATTTAACGTTCAAGAATACGTACAAGAATAACGTAGAAGAAAAGGCCGGAGGGGAATGCGGTGACGGCCGCTCGGCCGGCCCGCAGCGAGCGGAGCGGAGCGGAGCCGGGCCCGTGCGGCCGCCGCTGCCGCCCCCGGCTTGCACACACGGGGGAGCTGCGGCCCCGCCGAGCCCCGCCGCGGCCCCGCTCCCCGCCGGCGCCAGCGCCGCAGCCGCAGCCGCAGCCCGCCCCGCTCCTCTCCCCGCCCCCTGCGGGGGGAGCCGAGCACCCGCGCCGTCTGGTTGATTTTATTTTTTTTACATCGTTTTACAATCTCTAGCGAAGAGACTTGCGGCTTCGCACTCAGCATCTTTATATCCAGACAGGCTTAAGAGGAAAAATAGCACATAGATGGTGAAATAAAGTGGAAAAGAGCATGATAAATGAACTCTCCTACACCCTCAAGGGAGCTTTCATTGCAGAAATTCAAGACGAGTGACTTTTGTTTTTTTAAAGGTGAGAAATCTATCGTTTCTACCCAGGAGGAAGCCTTTCTCCCTTTCTGACATTTCAGATGCGTGAACTTAGTTTTTCTTAAAGCTATGCTTGCCTATGAGCAATCACTCAAGCTAGTGCTTGTAGTATGCAATTTGTTTTTCACACTTTCTCCCATTTTTTCTGAACATAAGGAAACAGACTTTAATGTGAGGGTGACCGAGCACTGGCACAGGTTGCCCAGGGAGGTTGTGGAGTCTCCAGCCTCAGAGATACCGAAAAGCCATCTGGACACAGTCCTGGGCAGCCTGCTCTAGGTGACCCTGCCTGAGCAGATGACCTCCAGAGGTCCCTTCCAGCCTCAACCGTTCCATGATTCTGTGATTTTTTCCTTCAGTTCACTTTCTCCTGCCTTCACTCTCTCACTCTTTTTTCCATTAATATCTGCTGCCTCAGTTGCCTTATTCCCACCCTCTTGTCTCTCTGCTTATTCTTCATCTCCTGTTTTTCACTCTTGGTCAACGAAAGAATATTCTGCCCTTGGGAAGTAACAGGAGATGTTACTAACATGTTTGACAATTGGAACCAACAATCAGGTCCTACTGAAGCATCTTCCATCTCTATAGTAACGTGGGACAAGAGGCACTACAGGGGAACATCATCACCATGGCTAGAGGATATCAATTCAGGTGTACACACTATCATATATACTTTGTGTAACCAGTAAATTGCACTATTTGTATCAACATAAAAATGCTTCCCCATGTCACAAGGACTGCTAACACGCTGGAAATAAATTTATGCTTCATTTGCAGAACTGCCACATTGTGCTGGTGTTGGCTGGGTGTGCTGGTTTTGGCTGGGATAGAGTTTATTTTGTTCGTAGTAGCTAGAATGGGGCTGTGTTTTGGATTTGTGCTGAAAACAGTGTTGATAACACAGGGATGTTTTCGTTACTGCTGAGCAGTGCTTACGCAGAGTCAAGGCCTTCTCAGCTTCTCATGTTCTACCAACTGAGAAGGCTGGAGATACACAAGAAGCTGGGAGGGGACACAGCCAGGACAGCTGACCCCAACTGACCAAAGGGATATCCCACATCATATGACATCATGCTCAGCATGTAAAGCTGGGGGAAGAAGAAGGAAGGGGGGGACATTCGGAGTGATGGTGTTTGTCTTCCCATGTAACCGTTATGCGTGACGGAGCCCTGCTTTCCTGGGGATGGCTGAACACCTGCCTGCCGATGGGAAGGAGTGAAGGAATTCCTTGTTTTGCTTTGCCTATGTGCACAGCTTTTGCTTTACCTATTAAACTGCCTTATCTCAACCCATGAGTTTTCTCACTTTTTCTCTTCCGATTCTCTCCTCCATCCCACCTGGGGAGGGAGTGAGCGAGCGGCTGTGTGGGGCTTAGTTGCCAGCTGGGATTAAACCATGACACACATACATGGTAAGTGTTCTGCAAAATCAAGTTGAAATTTAGGTTTAGAAGCAAAAATCCCTGTCAGGGTGCTATGAGCATGCTCCAAAATAGCTCATTCCCTTAAAAATGTGAAAAATAAAAACCCAACCTCAGTATAAGTCACTTTCATAAAAAAAGGGGAACAGAAATAAATAACAGAACAGATTGTGTGTCCATAATCTGCAGGAGACAATACTCACCACCACCAATCCGTCTCAGTTTTGCCTATGCCCTGTGAAAAAATTCCTCACCAACTTTACCTAAACATCAAATTACAAAGCTACCTGCCTTGATCAACCTCACTCCCAGAAGCCGAACTATCCCTGACCTTGTTCCTGAGGAAGAGGGGTAACTATTTCATCTGGCTGTGGAAACTTCAGTCAAACTCTGGGGTGGGAAAAAGGCTGCTTTCTCCTTCATCCCCTGCCCCAGCGAGGGCACGTGGCATTCCTGGGAGAGAGTAGCACCAGCACGGGAAAGCTCTTCCCCGCTTCAAAAAGCTGAAACACCATAAACAAAAGTTAGAAAAAAAGCCTTTGACGCTCTTTCTGTTGCCTCTCAAGCTCTGAGCTTACCTCCTGGCAATTAAAGCTGTCTTAAGAGTGCTAAAAAAAAAAGTATTGAGTCCACTGCATTACATCCATAAAATTAAATACTCAAGCTTGTTATGGAATGACATATTAAACAGTGTTTCAGGATTGGGGCTTGCACTATTATGACTACTTAAATGAGAAAAGAATAATCTGTCTGAGAGAAGAAACGGTGAGCCCAGTCCTGAGGAATGATACTCTACTGTACCTTTGTGCCTCTTCTGCAAGTCCCTATTTCCCACCAAGAGAAATAAAGGATTTAACCCAAGTTAAGGAAAACTTTGAAATAAGTTTGCTCTATCAGAAATTTACCTCACTAACAGAAAATTCTTTCTGTTGCTAACCAGTGTTAACTGTTAAATCCAGTTAAGTTTGTAGTTGGTGTATTATACACAGGGGGCCATGCAGCCATGCTTTGGATGCAAGGGAGCTATGCAACTCCGTAGCCCTGAAATTCCCACATGCTCTCAGGCACATGGATCACAACAGGTGAGAATGGAAGAGATCTCCCAGGACATCTATGCTTTTTGTTCCTCATTCTGCTGGTATTTTTCAGCTTTTCAAAACACAACAAAATCCATATCCTTTAAGGTGAAAGGTTTATGTATTCTTAAAAAAAAAAATCCAATTTCAGAAATAATGCTGCGTTCTTGTGTAATCCTATCATTTGTTTGCTAAATCTGCTTCTCAGCAAAAGCCCTGCATTCCCACAATTGCCTACTTTCTTGTTACAGTCTTAGCTGCAGCATCTTGATAAATAGATGTTTCCATGGAGATGACAAATGAATATCATCCATGTTGCAATGAGCTTCTGATTTCATCTTGAACCATTAGCTTTCAAACCACAGCTTATTCATTATTCATTTGCAGTAAGGAAATGGCTGAAACCCAGAGCATTACAGCAGATGAAAATCTGTGCATGCAGACGAGCAGAAAGTGCATTTGCCACTATACAAAATGAACAAAACTCCCTGGGATTAAAATAACGATCCTAGAAGCTGTCCTAAAGGCCTTCAAAATTTTTCCCCTCAATTAATAGCATGCCTACATAAAGTATGGGTATTAAGACACATTTGAAATATTCAGGCAGGCAGGGGACTTTCAGGAGGAAAAAACAGTAGGTGACACTCAACTTTTTTACATTGTAAGAATGACACTAAATGCTTTTCAGAAACTCAGGAACAGGCACAAACATAAATAATCAAAAATTTGACTTTATAGCTTAATAGGAACCTGTGAATTTTCGTGCTTTTTGACTGTTCTTGAATATAGAACCAATATCTGATTCCCATTAAGAAAATGCCTTTCTTTTATCATTGGCTGACAGGTGACTGTAGTCTTTGGCAGCTCTGAGGGAGTCTAAGAAAGAGAAGGAGAAAATATTTTCAGAGTTTCCATAACAAAAACCTTTGCAGCTGCTGCAGTTATTTTTTAAAAAGGACTTTAAAGCTCATGAGAGCTTTCCACTCTGCAGGAATAAATGTCTACTTTTGTCTGCTCAGCTTAGAGAAATATTTATTCTTCCATATTTAAATAAATTAAAGGCAGTACAATTTTAAGATGGCCAATTACATTAACATACAATATCAGTGCAGTCCATCATCTGAAGTCATTTTTTTCAGCCTAAGTCCTGGGCTAGAAGGAGAAAAAAAGGTCGATGCACTGTTATTGCTACAAGTAGCACCTTCTGAAAGAAATTTTCTATCTTCTGCCCTTTCACATACGAGGGCTTGACATTTCTGGTAATTTGAAGAATATAAAATACTCTTCCTTAAATGCTGGCCTGAGACTAGCCTCCTTGGAAGGAAGGAGTCTGTGACCAATGCTTGAAAGGCATCTGAAAGCAGATGCATACACTGCACCGTCACCTAATTTTTACTGCCTGCTTATTATCTGTCATTGCCTGGAACAGCATTCAAATTTAATATAATGAAGGTAGGCAAGAATTTTCTGGCCAATTTTGAGGCTGAAGGTGTTTATATGTACATGACCTGAAAGACATTTTGTCTGGACTAAAGTTATCATGCATCTGATCCAGGGAAACAAAACAGGACATATGAAAGTGGGACGTCCTTCACACTTGCCCTGGTTAATAACATCCATGCTCCTGCTGTCTGAGCACTGGAGTTGTCCTGGGAAAAGCATGTCAATTAGAGTAAGTTATAACCAATTACGTGTCTCATCATTTGAATTATTGCGCATTAAGAACTGAGTTTACAGAACACATTTCATTCACATAATAGGCTTAATACCAGTGTGACAAGAGGTCGAAGGGTAACAAGAAATGATGAACAGAGATTACTTCGTTACATGGAAAGGGGACAATGAGCAGTAGCTCATTTTTTCCACTAAAGCTACATGCCATTTTCATACTACTACTACTATCTTACCTACTTTCTCAGATTACCATGAAGCTGGAATGACCACACACTCCACTGCACGAACAGCCATCTCCATAAAGTCTCTTCATATCTCACAGATGAGGCTTTATCCAAGCATAACATAGGGATGAGATGAAGCAAGCAATAAAGGCCAACTCTTATTCATGTCAAGAAATATGCAGACAGTCTAGACAAAGCGCTGAGCTCTTCCTGTGCAGGTTGCCTCACATGGAGTAGCACGTCTACTAAATGACCTTTTCTGCAGAAACACAAACTTGCCAGGATCTTTTTTTGTTGTTGCAGATAGGGATGGGGGAGAGGGGGAGAAGAGGAAACCACTACCTGGCCTTTTCAACCTCTGAGGATTTGATCTACCACATTTAATTTAGGGAGTTTTTCCACTCTCAATTAAAAATAGAAGTTGCAATTGAATCTGTCCATTATTGCAATTCACAGTAGTTAAGGTCTGGAGCTGCCTAAGGTTTGAAGTGAGACATTAGGGACATGGGCTGTCAGAAAAGGGATTTGTCTCTCAGACCTAACTCTTTTCTTATTTGGCAGGAAATGGGAAATGCTCTCTCTTCATCATGCTCTTCATTTGCCTCTGAGCACAGATCCATAATAACCATGACAGCATGTTCTCACTCACAAGCACAAATTGTAACTTTCCGAGGAAATAAAAGCAACAGGCAGATAGACAAAGCCATGGAAACCTTTCACTGCAGCATGGTCAGGATTCCAGCATTGACCTAGATGACCAACGGAGTGAAACACACGCTCTTTTCCCTTGAGAAGAAAAACAAGAAACCCCAGGATGGATCAAGGTGTTTCAGATATAATGTCATGGAGTACTTTTTTGTAACTTCCTAAGATAAACACACAAAAGACTTACACTTTCGGTGATATTTACTGGAGCTAAAATGACCGCTATGAACCCACTGTAGAGCACGCTTGATCTTCTGAAAGACAGTGTGATGTTATTAAGTGTTATGTTTGCAAATCCTTGTTTAACCTATAACTTCTCTTTGCTTGCTCTCTCACGCATTTTTATAAGCCTGTCACCGTGTGCCTACCTGCTACAGCCTTTACCTTTTCCAACTGGAAATGGAGAAGTAACTCTGTAGGTAGACAGTACTAGACAGTCTGAATCCACTAATAAGTGAGAACACATGGTCCTTCAGCAGAAGAATCATTGTGGCCACCCCGCTTCACCTGGTGCAGAAGTAAGCCTTGCTGTCTGACAGCTTCCTCTGGTATTATTTTCAGTTAGATGTTGTCATGCACAATACACTTGACCCTTTGAAACCTGCAGCTTCCAATTCATTTAATGAGCATAATCCTATATTTACTACTGTTTCAAATACCTTACAGCATTAAAAAGTCTGCAAGTTTACATAATGTCCATGGTAAAACAAGAAGCTATACATTTATATAACTGACCATTTTTGAGGTGACAGTGAAGTTTGAGAATCACAGCCCTAAAAGCCCAGGACTGGAAATTGAGATGCAGGAAGGGCTAATTAGCAGCTATAACAAACTAATTAATGTACTGAGTCCTGACAGGGAATAAAGGTTCATGCCCCTATAGCATTTGGCCTATATAGATTTAGCCCCTAGGCCTATAAATGCACTCATCTAGGTTCTATTCCAAGCTCAATTTCAGTCTGACCTTCCAGAGGCCACCACATTATTTCCTCCATTTTAATCAGCATGTTACGGCACAGATACATTTTTCCATACATTCAAAAAGTGTCCTAGGTTTGGAAAGTGTTCAGTTAAAAGCATAATGCGGAGAAAGAAGTTATTTTTTCTTGAGCACTGAAGAACCTAAATCTTCTGCTTTAAGCCTAGACTAAGATATGAAAGATTTATCAGTTAAAACTATTTGGCCTTTGTTCAATGACGTGATATTAAAGCAAGAACACATGATCTTCAAAAAATATTCGCACTAACATTATCCTTTTTCCTATTAGGAACTAACTAAAGTCCACAGAACACAGTTTATATTGTTAAGTTGCACAATACTGCAATATTAGGGCAGAAAACAGCATTTCAAGCATAGAAACTCTGATTTGCTCGAGTTGAAGTCACACTGCACGGGGAGAAATAGGCTTATTCCCCCCACTTCAGCCAAGCACAGTTAACAGAAAGCAGCAAGTCTCTATACAACGTGGCCCAACAAGGCAGACATGACAGCCCAGAGCAGCTGTGTCACACCGTTGGGAAGTCACCCTGCCACAGCCTGATGTCAAACTGAGTGTGCAGCACTGTCAAAACTATGGGCCACTGCAACCAAATCCTTCTACCAACGTCTGCTTGGCAGAAAAAGTGGGAGATGCTCAGCTATATCTTTGTGAAGATCCTCCCCAGCTTACAAGAAGAGGAGAAACATACTGAAACTAGGAACTGCTCATTTGCAGAACCACACTGCAGCATTTCTTCCCCAGTATTTCTATCTAATGACCACATTAGTGCAGCTTATCTACTTTTCTGCTTTCCTTCTTGGCCTGAGTACTTGGGGTAATCCCCCACAACCTGCCAGCAAGTAAAGGACTCAGGGATGTCTCACCTGAAAATTGTGGAAGAAGCTGCAACAGGATGGGAAGGTCTGGGCTACCTATGTTACTGCTAGTTCTGAAGCCCCTTAAAGGACCAGACTTGAAACCCTCCTGTCATCTCACGGTGAGCCAGGGTAGAGAAGCTCAGAGTCTGTGACATTCCCGTGAGTGTCCCACAAGCCCTCACTCACACAGTCCATATTCACCAGGTATAATTGGGGCCAAGCACACAGCTTTTGACCACAGCGTTTTGTCAGCTTTGAAGTCAAGCTCCATGGCTAAACAGTTCACCGGGCATTTTCAGAACATACATATAATCTCTGCAGTTTCCAACCTGCTTGATGATGAACTGCAACCAGAACGGACAAAGCACCACTGCAGCACCACTGCAAGGAAGACTCACTTTGATTTTTAATTACTACTTCTCTTCTGAAAGAGATCTTATTTTTGTCTCATGAAACCTGCTTTTCCTAATTTCTTCTCTGCAGAAGGGAGAATTTATGCAATGTGTAGAGTTGCACTATGTATAGATAGTATTATAGATCATCATCTTTGATAATCATGTTGAGGTCTTAAACCATTTGACATTTTTCATACCAGTGTCAATCCCAGAAAACAGCCGGGAAATCTTCAGCAGCAGCAGCTATTTAGCCATTTCTCTGTTACCAGCTAGGATAAAACTCAAACAACTCAAGTGCTTTATACAGAAGATTTAGCCCTTCCATCCTTTGGAGCAGGGACTACACCAAGGTCAAAGAAAAGCCTAATTTCTCTCCCTGTGAAAACTCCAATTTGCTCAGATTTTAAGGCGGAGGTGTATTATTCAAATGCGCACCCTGTAGAAGCGCATTAGAATCAGACAATCTCTCTTCCCAACGCTCTGCCTTCATAGGGCAATTTCTAGCCCCAGAAAGTGCAAAGCAACATTAGGGGGGACGTGCCCCTCCCAGCTCTGTGGCACAAGAAACCGGAAAGCCCCACTTTTACATGTGCAATTGCCGCTCCAACCACCAGATGCTACTGCGGCATTAGAATGGGAGCCAGGGGCTGCGGCTGCAGTGCTCCCCCTTGCCCCCTGCTCGGGAATGGACATTGTACACTCTTTAATTACACGATCACACACTACCTCATCCCCTAAGCAGGTGTCCTTTGGAAATGGATAATGAAGAAAGCTATTATCTGTAGGACCCTTCTTCATTTGCCCGAAAAGTTAGCAGGTACGTATTGAACAAAATGAGAGTGCAGGGGAAAAGGAGGGTGTTGCGGCTGAGGCTGCTGAACACAATGAAGCTGTGCTGCTAAAGAGACTGCTGAAAAGGGCTGCCTAGGTGGGAGCCAGGGTACAGACACACTGTTCTGGCTATCCAGAATCAGAGGATATTTGAGACGCTGTATTTCATCTCTCCATCTTTCCCTTTCCCCCGGTAAATGGGGATAACACCTGCCAATGTCTCTGAAGTGACTTTATGAGTATTAAACAAATAGTGGCTCTAATGCATTAATGCATTTATATGTGAACTATTAATAGCAGTAAGACTCAGCATCGCACACAGTATAGAGAAGAAAAAAATGGCTACTTAATGCACAGCCAATCAGGTAATTGTGGTTCGTTTTGTTTTTTAAAAAAAGCTAAATATGTACAAAACTCAAGAAAGGATACCTATCCAACATGTTCTAAGGACCTTTGACAGCATTACATATTTAAAATGCAGCAGCATAACTTAAACTCCAATCTCCTTCCAGGCACATTGGAAGGAAAATTCAGAAGCCAAGGTTAAGGAGAGGCCCTCCAGTAGGATGCTTGTAAGGCAGCCAGCACACGACGGCCGCTGCTCCCTTACTGCAGCAAAACTCGAGCTCTGGCTGCCTGGCATGAGGAGAACGAAGGCCATAGTATCTCATGAATGGCCAGATGACAAGGATGAAGATGGGGTGCAGAGAACAGGAATGGGTGACGAATCCCATGGTAAATAGTTCAAACAAGTATCCAAACTACACTGGAAGCCTAGATTTAACACTTAACCCTTCAGCCATTTGCAGTCATTTTCCCCATCATGTCGCAGCCTCAATGAATGCCCACTAATCTTTGCATCACCTCCTTCCCCATTTGCTACAACAAAAACCTGAAGTCTGTACACTGTCAACCAGAGGGTTTGAATCATGCAGAGATGAGATAACTAAAACCCCTCCGACTCTTCCTCCCTCCATGACCAGACCTGTGGTTTGTACAGCAGCCCATGCCTGCTCACACTAGAGCAGCTCAGCAGGAAAACAGCTGCTATCCAGGAGGCTGATCTCTGCTGCTGCAGCATAGAAGGAAGGAGGAAAGGCACAGGGGTAGAATTAGTAGATTAACTTATTCAAAGCAAAGTCACCTTATCACCGAATTGAAGGTAATCATACCACAAGAGAGAGAGAAATTATGCTTTTTTCCCTTTTTCTTTTTTTATCTTAGGATTGCAATGTCCAGATAAGCAACCAGGCTCAAACATTTAAGCTCAACATGCAGAATCTACAGTCCCTTTCTATGATCTCATTTCCTTTAGGTAGCATTTTTCCTTCATCAAAAATAAGTCCTTATTCCCCCCCCCCCACCTGATTCTCAGCTTTTTTCTAGAACCACAGTCCACAAGTTCAAAGCAGAGCTGCTGTCCTACTGCCTGCTGCCTTCCAGCAACTGTCCTGCACTGCCAGAACTTCAGCCTTGCCTGCAGCCATTTAAATGTATGGAACACAGATCCTTTTCCTCTCATCTTCCCCCTCTTCGTCCATCAGAGAAAACAGGAGCCTGTGACACAGGCCAGGTTTTCTCCCTTTCTTTTCCCTATGTATTTGCCAGTTCGTTTTGCGCTGCAGAGCATTCAGGTAGATTCATAAAGGGATGACGCTAAAATGGCATCACTAACCTAAGCAAGTATCAGGAATTGCTTTTGCCTGTACAACTGCCTGGAGCACAGCACTGAGGGGTGCAGAATTGGGATGGGGACAGGAGCAAAAAGGTCAAGGAGTGAGGTAGAAAGGGATAAAGGGTGACACACCACTGTTCAAAAGCACAAAAGGATGCTAAGGCCAAGATCTTTCTGGATGAGGACTTCAGATTTGGTAGCTTTTCCCAGTGATTACTCACCTGGATCTTATTGTCAGGATTGCCTTATGGGCTTGTGGTTGACTAAAGAAGGAAAGGGTTTATCATTTTATCTTGAATGTTACCAGCGTTTGAAAAGATTTTTTGAAGCAACAGGATAGTTCTACTCCACTTTCTTCAGTAAGTTTTGCAGACTATTTTTCTGATGTAAGCCACAGTGAGTTTACAGAGACAAAGGCAGGGGGATGAAAGAATAATATAAAAGTGTGTTCATGTGTGTTTGAGAGAGAACAGCACCCGCATCTTAATGTTTCCTCTATATTACCACAACTACATGCATCACAGGTTGAGTTTTGATTATTGATTAATCTACTAATTGATTATTCTACTAATAAAAGATTAATAGAATTTATTATATCTATTATTAATACATAATAATAGAAATTGTTATTCTACTAATTTACAATTTACTGAAAACTTAAATGTAGTATATAAAGAGTTTCTTGTTTTGCCCAAATAAAGCCCTAAACTAGCCTAGGGTTTTTCGGTGGCTTCAAAACTTGAACTATTTGAACACTTTGCCCTATGGAAAAAGTCATCAGCTCCTTCACTGCATAAGCATGGCTAGCACGCTTGTCCTGATGAGATCCCACCAATTCCAAATTTTCAAGATCACAAAGACAGGACAGTGAGAGGAACCAAGCCACCAGAAACAGTCACAGCTGGAACCGAAACCAGGGTAATACAAAACAAAGTACTGTAATACTGAGCAGGACAGGGTGGCAGAACTTAATCTTTTGGTCTGGTAGCGAAATAGGTGCAACCACCATGAAAAAGTAGAGTCTAAAGAAGTAAATTATAAATGCCTGCTCTTCGCTTAGGTGAGGCCAATCCAGTGAATGTTTTAAGTCCTGTCAAATGAACTAGCAAGTGACCTCAAGGGCAGAAGCAGTTTCTGCAGCGCAGTGCACAATTCCCCTACACTAGAAAGGTAAATTGGAGGCCACAGACTTTGTCAGATTATTTCGGACAAGTGCTGGATGGCTGCTCTGGAAACATGTGGTAAGAAGGGTAGAGCAAGAGTCTCATGCAAGTAATACTGACTGCAGAGAGCAGGAGACACCACTTGAAATGTTCCTTCCCTACCCATGGGGACATGGGATTAGAGGCTAGTCAGTGAGAGATAGGAGCTACCTTCATCTAGTCCACGCAGTAAATTCTTGGAAGAGGTGAAGAGACATTGATAGACAGTGCCATGTACAGAGCACTGTATCTGTGCAGGAGCCATTCAGTGCAATAAGCCCCCACCCCTTAAGAGAGAAACACACGTGTCACTTTTTGCATGCTGATGGAGGAACCTCCAAAAATTTATCCATATAGGAGTTTCTTGACAGGACAAAGAGACATGGGAATCAGATTTTGAGGTCAATTTACCTTCCCACAAATAAGTCCCCGCACAATAAAGGAAATAAAAGTTAATTTTGTAGTGATGACCAGGCAACACATCTCTGGAAATGAGAGGGGCAGCTGCTAGCTAAGGAACGTACCACAACCAAGGGACTGCATTTGTCAGAAGGTCCTCTTCAAAGAGTAATTCCTTACCATGGGATGCAACGCATCTGAAAACCAATGCTTTAATAAGAAGTGCTCTCACTTCTACACAGCTCCAGTCTTGGCTCCTCCTCCACATCAGAAACCAAAAAGATTAATTGCCAAGCATCTTCTATTGAAATCTAGCCCTATAAGTGAATGCCACCTAGCCCTCTCTGGGGTCTTGATCTTCTGACAGCGTCTCCATTTTGCCTGTATTGCTGGATTATGAAACAAGCTCCCGACCTAGCCTTCCAGACACGGTTACTGTTTGACTGAGTGGGGCAGCTGGAGGCTTCAGGGGAGAAGCACAAACGCTGCGGTTTCCTCTGCCTTGCAGGAATGGGTTGCCGTTCTCAGGCTGTGTGGGTGCCTCAGAAGATCTTCAGGCCTGGAAAGCATCTAGAGTGCTGCTCATCTCTTACAGAAGGGGCAGCTATTCAGAAAATACTGCCTCTAGGTTTATTATCAAACTCCAGGTACTTCCTAAAGAGAGGGATGTTAGGGATATTATCAAATTCCAACAATTCCCGAAGAGAGGGATATTAGGAGCAACAGTTCTGTTTCTTGTGAAGACTTTGCTCCTCTTACAAAGTAATATAAATGATAAGAGATCATTTCACTGAGTTAAACTTGGACAGTGCTTAATCACCTGACACAAAATTCTGCTCAGACTCCCAGCACAGTTCAGCAGGAGCATTTTAAGCCTGTTTCGAGCAACACCAGAAGGAATTTAACTTCTTTCTGCAAGCTTCTTCCATCACACTGGTAGCAATCACATTTTAACCACAGAAACCCTTTGAGAAGTAGTAGTCAGCTGGCCTAGAAACAGCACTGCTGATTGCGATGGAACTTGACTGCCATTTTCTATTCACAAACCCTTTCAGTTCTTGCAGTGCATGCTGTTATGCAAGGTAATTTTCCAGTTATAATGAGGTTTAAAATAGCTAGCGAGACAATCTAGAACAAAATAGAGCACACACAGTAGGTATTTCTTATGCATTTCAGCTTCATTATCAGCCCGGCTTCCAGCTACTTCTTGATACATTGATAGAGAAGGGTGATGTTATTTTGATACAATTAAGCATAAGATTTGGATCTTAACTGATTGACCCTGAGCTTAGGGATGTTTTAACTTCTGTATGCTCACTCTTTTGCTTCAAAATAATCTCCTTATTTCTTTAGCTCTGCCAAATGTGATACCCCAATAAGGTGAAAAGGAATTGCTAGGAGTCAGCAGCAGACAGCATCACAACTGTCTGTCTGCTGTGGCAAGTAGGGACATGCTCCCCCGTGGAAACAGTCACTGCCTGGGAAGATAAAGTGGCCCATATTGAGTCTTGTGCTGCTGCAGGGAAACTGCTTCCAATATTAGTTTGTTAATTTAAAAATAGTGTGGAAATCTCTACTGTGTGCTCTTGCAACAGCGGCACAGAAAAATACTGAGGCTCTCACATGCATGTCAAAATAGTATTTTCCAGAAGGTACCCTTTAGAAGAAACAGGAGCAAAATGGAATCCTTGTGTCAATTTTAATCTTCATGCAGTGGTAAAAACTGTGGATGAGGGTGGAGGCAGTTGCATTGGGATGTATTTTTTTCCCCTATGACCACAATACTGTTAATAAAGCAGGATATGGAGGACAAAGCCAGATAAACTCTCCTACACATCATCATGTACATGGGAAATGCTAAATTCAAAACACCTAGACTTGCTGACTTGAGTTTCCCCGATGACCACTGTGTGTCTGAAAGTGGCAAGGAGCACCTGCAGATTTTCAGAAGCTGTCTCTGAGCCACCATTCCAGCAGAATACCATCCAGGCACAACGACTGCTTGCACTCAGGTGAACCACGTATCAGCTTTGCTGTGTGAGGGCATGCAAAACTACTTAAATCCTGGCAATTCTCTGCCCTTCCACAATTTCTAAAATGTGCCGAGTCGATGCCTGTGGAAGACAGACACGTCGCATTACAGTTCATGTGGAAGGAGTAATGGAGCAGCACTGAGAACTGGCCCATGGCACAGCGGTTCTGCAGCAGAAGGCTGTGTTGTTCCCTTCCAGCTGCCAAAGGAATCCTCCTTCATTCTTCACCTTCACAAGCCTTTGGAGGATTAGGGAGCTCATTTGCTAGTTTTCAGGTGGTTGACTTGTGAAACAGTGCCATAAAATTCCCACGTTCCAAGGCAACCATCTCATCCAAGCATCTCAAGGACAAGAGAGTCATGATTTTCCACACCTTTAGCCTGCCAATAAATGGCTTGGTGAGAAGACACATAGATGTTACAGGCCTGATTGCTTTCACATACAAGAAGCCTATTTTATGCACTGGCAACAGGAACTTCCTATGTATCTGTGCAACTTTAAATTAATAAGCAGAAGTCTGTTGTAAGGACCTCAATCATTTATACCTTAAGAGAAGTTTAGCCAATTTTCTTAGCACTCTTCTTTCTTCACTGCCTTTGTGATACATCCCAGTTCTGAGGTCTACACTATTTTCCAATACAATGAACATTTCCAAGCACGGGGAAGCTAGAAGTTCAGTTTTATTAAGTAATCTAATGGCATCCCTAATTCTAGCTTCTGATCCACCCTACTGAAAATATTTATTTAAATGCAACTTCCATACAGAAAGGCAGATAAAAAAATGAGTAGTGTGAAAAAACAGAATTGCAGGCAACAAAGTGTTACTGAAAGACATTTTCATTCTCATTTCTTCCCCTTCCATAATACTGCGTCTAGAAGAGCAGCTAAAATGCCAAAAAGTGCCATTCTGATTCAAGACCTCTCCAGGTACATCTGGCATTTTAGTGCAGCTCAACCTCATCTGCCCCTTTGTCCGTCTGCCTTGCCAGTCACCCAAACACTTATTCTCCAGAGATCAGTATTGAATCAGGCTTTATCTCAATTGCCATTTTCGTCTTCTTCCCTTCCACTAGAATGAACAATACTATTTTCCACCACCGCACAGTGACCGAGCTTTCACTTTCCCACACTTCAAGATAGGAAATGTATGCCTGACTTGTCGAGAAACTAACAGCAGCATTTCACTGCATCTGTTTTTAAAACATTCTACCCAATAATCTTCCAATAAAAAACAACTTATTAAATACTAAATTTGTCTTCTGGATAAAGAACTGTAAACTGATAATGTAAGCGCATTACCTCTGAAGTAATAATCACAATCTGAAAATTACTGGAGAACAGAAACGAGTCTGAACTGAACACATGAGCACCCACTTGCAGCTCCAGAAGAAGCAGCTCCCAAGCTTCGAGCGACTATTTATTTCTTCCATAACTATGGGCATAACTGATTGGAAAAAAATATTACAACTATTTTTTCGTTGTCCAGAACCAGCGGCTTGGCCAAGCAAGATAATATGGGCTAACAGCCTTTTGTGGTTTGGTGGTTAAACAAAAGCAGTTTAAGGAATCTTTTATCAAATCACACAAGTGGAAAAGAGAGGAATAAATAGTAGCATGGTAAAAGCTGTAAAAGACAGAAAACCAGTAAGGAAATCACAAAAGGAAAATTCTCATCTCCAAGGACTCAGCATACTGAAAATGTTCAAGCAAATTAAGAACAAAAGCAGCAGTACAGGTTCTCTGTGGATCAGGATGGCAAAGTTGTTAATAAAGATGCAGAAAATGTTTGTCTATCCTGCATTTGGGAAGTGGCAGAAAAGTTACTGCATCAAGTCATGATAGAGTGTGTTCCAGTCCCTTGATAACTGAAAAGAGTATCAGAAAGTATCTACTACAAAACCAAACCTTTTAAAATCGGAAGAGCTGGATAAGTATCATCCAGAAGTCTAGAAGAGATTAGCTGAAAAATAGTCTATCTTGTTGATATATAAATCTTTGGCTGCTACAGAATCTTTTAAAGACTGTAAGTGTACCAATAACAAAAGGTCATTTCAGATAACATTGGCAGATACACTCCAGTTAGCCTGACACCAGTCTTGATAAACATAATACATTTGAGAAATAAAGAATTAGAAGATAAGAATATAATTAGTGTTGGTCAATGCAATTCTGTGGAAAATCTATCTTGTCAAATAAACCTGTTTTTATTCTTCGATGAAATAACAATTTGGCTGATAAAGGTAACTGCATAGATGCAATAGACAAACTTATATGAGACATCTGAGTTGTTATTTTATAACATTCTGATTCAAAAATTAGCACTATTTAGTATCAGTAAAGCACATAGTAACTGGATTAAGGTGGCTGAATAACAGTTCTCAGACAGTATCTGTAACTGGGAAATCACCTTGAAAAGGCAGCATTTCCAGCAGGGATCCACAGGGACTGGCACTGGGGTTGATGATGTTTAACAGTATTTTTTTTCAGTCAGGGATCCCAAAATAAATATAATAAAGTTATTTCTGATGAGATTTGTGAGCAGCAAGGGTAGGCATGGTATGTAAGAAGTGTCTTGCAAATCATGTTTTATAGATTTCTAATCATTCTACAGTGCTACTCTGGACCCTGAGGTGACATCTATACAAGTACATTTCCCTAATGAGGGAGTGTGCTAGTTAGCTCAGACCAAAAAGCATTCCAGGGAGCCTCCAAATAATTTAATGTTATGGACAACAGAGTTCCAGTGACAGGAGATGCCGTAGAGTCCAAGAAAGACAAAGAGCAAAGAAAAACATATAAAACATGACATATGAAAAAAATTGAGCAAACTAGAGTTGTTTAGTCTAGAGGAAAAAAAATGACTTGGTCATAAGCATTTGTATATAGAAAGGACTACTGCATGGGAGAAGGATATGCTGCTGGACAGGAAGAAATTTAATTATAAGCAAGGAAGATTTAGGTTAATCTTTAGGAAAAACTTTTTGACAGCAAGAACTGTAAAATACTGGAAAAGATTCCATAGAGAATTTGCAGAATATATTGGCAATTGGAGTTTTAGACAAACATATGCCAAGAATTGGTCCTGCTTTGGAAAAGGGAGGCTAACTCAACAGGCCACTGACCCTTTTGGAGCCCTTTCAAATATTTTTCTCCCACAATACTATAGCACGCACACAAAAAATGAATACAATTCTCCACTACAGGGAGAATAAATATCCTTCTCCCTCTTATGCTGCCAAAACCTAATGTATTTACGGTGTATCTTTTAACCAGCACAGATAAGAATGTTTGCAAAGTCACAGAAACCCAAAGCCTAGATAGAAACCTGTGTTCTGCTCAAGTATTTTCTTATATTGATGAAAATAATTAAGACTTAGACACTTTTCTGAGTTATTAGATAAGATCTCTAGATACTGCCAATTTTGTTGTGCAGAGAAGTCTACCTCCCAATCACTCTATTGTGGGTTTTTTGGTCACCTCATCTGTAAAGATGACATTATCTGTAACAAAGACTATCTTTGTGTTTGCTGATCTTCAGCTTCCATGTGGAGAGCGGACACGAGGTGTCAAGAACAAATTGGTGATACATTCTTATTCTTCTTGACAATACAAACTTTGTGGACATAAAGAGGAGGGGATGCAGCAAGTTCTTCCTTTTGTAAAACATAGATTTAGAACACGAAGTTTTAGAAAATATTTATTACATCTCTTAAGAGAACTATTATAAACACAATGCACTTGGCATAGTTCGTAAAGCAAGAATCTTTCTACATTTGGACTCTTTCCTGGATATGTCAAATACCCCTGCATGTTCCCCTTCTACAACTCCTCTTTAAAATAACAGGAAAGAAGAGAGCCAAGGGCTTTGAACTGTTCTGTGCCACATGGAGTATGTAAATGATAGTAGCATCCCCTAAGCCAGCATGTCTGCAACAATGTAAGAAGAGCAGGAACTGTTCTTTTTCCATTAGAATACCCAATTCCAATTAAAAAAAAAAAAAGTATTTCTAATGCCATGTGAAGCTAATCAGAGATACTAATCTCTCTGAGAGACTGAGTATTATCACTGAAGACTCAGTCTAAACCTATTTGATTATGCTAACTCTTTGAAAATGATAACACTAGGGCAAGAGTCCAATCTGAAAGTAGCTTTACATTCAAACAAAATTTCTGACTTTATCTGTAAACAGAAAATGGACTTTCAACACACACACACACACACTTGCTTATACATACAACTGTAATTTTCAGGACTTTTCAAGTATGTCTCCAGCTTAAATAACAGGCATCCCATAAGACCTGTATATTACGGTCATAAGCATTTTAATTTAAAGTTGAGATGCAAACTAAGAAGGAACTGAAGACCATGATCAATTGTGCTAGCTCAGAATGAAAATTATCTGCCCACTTGTCATGTTAGTTTAACTCACTGCATTGACAGAAGACAGTTTAGAATCAAGTAACATTTTTAATGGTTTACATTTTTCTATGAGAAATGACATTAAACTTCTGAATTAAATTTAAAAACTGTTTCCTGTTTCTATTTGAGATCTATCACCTGTTGCTCATGCAATGAGAAACAGCAAACAGTAATTCCCTATTTAACTTTCCCACATTATTCATGATTGTACGGACCTCAACTCCATTTCCCTTTTGTTGTCGTTCCTCTCCATGCTAAAAAGTTTTAGTCTTGGAAGAAGTTTCATGTCCTCTACCCTTCTCTGTACATCATCTAGTTTTTATCTACCCTTCTTAAAATAGGGTTGGGCAGGACTGCATGCACAACTTGAGAAGCAGGCATGCCACTGCAGTTCTGTGTGAATCAGCAGCATCTGCTGTTTTACCTCCAAACCACTTTGAAAACCCCATTTGCATCATTGACCACTGCTGAATATTGAAGCTGAGGCTTTCAAAATACAATATATTTCAACATCAAGATCTTTTTCCTTAACAGAAACAGCTAATTTAGAAATGATTTAATGCCTAGTTAGGTGCATCACTTTTCATCTGCTGTTGTATTTGTTGTATTTGTGCTTTCTTTCTGGCCAGTTGTTTAATATCATGAAGTACCTGTGTGAGTTTTTGCCACCAGCCTTAGCATTGACTTTTCTGATAGGAAACACTTTATCAGCCCAACACTGATCTCTCTTCCCGGATATTTATGAGCATGATGAATAGGACAAGTCTTAGCACAGAACCTTCTGGGACTTCATTACAAATCTGATCTTACTCCCACCATCTGTTTCTCAGCTTTTCATTCGTTACAGGCTAAGCAGACCTTTTATTTCCATGATTCTCCCTTACTTATCCAACTATTACTCCAACTATCTGAATAAAACTCAGATCATCATTTCTTGGTTAACATAAAGAGCTCCACAAAAATTAACCTTGAAAAGAAATCTGAGCTTGGAGGAGGTAAGAAAACTTATGGGCAATTCATATTGGATATTTCATGTACAGAAATGGCACAGTCACAACCAAAACAAAATAACCTGAGCCTGCTTAGTTATGAGCTATAATTTTCAAATAACTTAAGATTTTTGAAATGTTGGACATGGAGCCAAGCAGGGTTCTTGTGTGGTTTTGTTTTTTGTTTTTTTTTTTTTAATTCATGCTTACCTCTATTTTTGGACCAATGACATTTTATTTACTTATGCTAACACAGGGCTTCTGCCAGGAATAAAAGTGGTGTTTTATTACATTCAAGTCTACTCTTTGCCTGCTAAAATTCAACATGTTTTTATTCTCCAGACCTACCTGTAAGACCCCTTGGGCATCTTCTCACACATTAGATCTCATGCCTGTGATAAAGGTTGAGTCAAGTGAAAGCAAAAGGGTCAAAGAAAAGCCACAACACAGTGCAGAGGATTGCAGGGAAGTGTGAGATAGGAGTCAGTTGTGCAAGTCTTACTTGTACAGTAAAAGACTTGACAGCTCTGTTTATACTCCACTTCTTTATCTCATCAGTCTGCATTCCAGTTTAGTCTATAAATGGTTTGGGAAAAGTTTATACTGTGTATTGTCCAAAACCTGGCACAATAAAGTAAATACTGCTTGACCCACATGCAACACAGTTCAGCTGAAAACTCTTTATAACAAGACCATTCCTTAGAAACACTTTCCTTTGTGCTCTCTGCTTCCTCTTCACATTTGCAGGAGTTATATCCATGTACCGAAAGATCCACCTACATTTGCCCACAGAAAGGGGGCAATTGATCCATATGCTATTACCCAGTGTCTAGGTAACAGGTATCACAACTTAAACCCCCCCAGCGCAAGTTGTTCTGTGTTCAGCAATTAGAGGTTGGCTTCCAAAATAATTTATTTGCAACTTCTCCTTAAATAGCATAAATCACAATGCTACAGTTGCATATCTGGACAACAACAAGAAACACACACACCTTTCCAAAGCCATTTGCTTGAATTTCCCTGTTGTCACTACTGCCAAAGTATTCTGACAGCCCCATGAATTTCTCCACGGGGCTAAAGGATTTGGGTTGAGTGGGAATGGGATTTCAAATCTTTCTTCCTAGAAGGAGAACCCTTAGGAACTTCCTTAAAGAACGGGTGCTAAAAAGCTACCGTGACCTCGCTTCACATGAAACCCAGACAGGATTCTGACTTAAGCAGGAGGTTAATGAGTTGAACAGTCTGACATGTTCATTTGATAGGCAGTGATGAAAGGCCAGCTGTCAGATTTAATTTGTTTGAAGATAAGCTGATTTATTGCTTACAAGTAATATGGCTGGCACAGGGCATGTGTCTGAGTAATGGTGTGTTTCAAACACTATCACAGAAGCAGTCAATTCTGGTAAGATACATTCACTGTTCAGAAAAATAAATACAATTTTTGAAATGCTGTTTTAAGCTATCATTTTTCTACATCTTCCCATGTGAAAAAAACAAAAACAAAAATGTTTTTTTCTCAATGAAAAAAAATTTTTTTCCATATCCAGCTGGTACACCACAACTTGCTGCTACCACTTATATCTATCTATACACAGCCACTTAAATCATACTCACCTTTAAGTTTTAAAAACTGAATTGCACACTCTATTTATAAAGAGATTTAGGAAAGCTTTTTTGTTGCTGCTGTAGCAATCAATGCTTTCAACTCTGCATATTCCTTCGCTTTCCACTTGTATCAGTATCTCCTGGTAGTCTTATGCTTTACTGCCATTTTGGATCAAAAGGAAAGCTCAGACCTACTAAATAACAAAGATCCAGAGAAATTAATTTAAAAGCCAAAACCAGGCCTGCCACATGACTTTAAAAAAAAAAAAAAAAAAGTGTTACATTACTTTTTAATGAATACTGAACAAGGAGTTTTAAATAGGAAAAAGATTAATCACATTGCCCTTACAGGATAACCAATGGAAGGCCAGTGGAAGGAGAGTTAAAAGCAGCAGTGGAGTCAACAGTGCTGAAGGACTACAAGGTACAGAGAAGCTAAGTGATAGGAGAAGAGGCAGAAGATTGTAGGGGATACCAAGGTGAATCAGGACAATCAGAAAGGATGGATATACTTACAGAGAAATTGGACAATGTACAAAAGTCAAATGAATTGCCCTTCTGCCGAGGGAAAAAATTAACCAAGGTAGAGGTTAAAAAGAGAAAGTTCTTAACCTGTGTAATAGAAAAGAAAGTGTGAGGAGGCTGGGGGGGGTCTATTGGAGAAGACAGGAACAGGGAAATGGAGGTGACCAGCTACCACTGCCTGCCTGCTCCAAGGCCAGGTGGTTCTGAGATGGAGAAGCCTCCATAAGGAGCACTGTCAAAGGCAGGAGTTTAGACAGAAAGCAACACAAAGACTAACCTCACGTGAACAGACAATTTTGGTTTTAAGATCTGAAATGGGCATTCCAGAAAGAGCAAAAGAAGAGAAGGAAGGTAAAATCAGGTACCCTGGTTTCTCTTGCCTCTGCAGCTAGTGCTCCATTTTCTGCCCTTCTCCAAGTTCAGAGGCTCACTGTCTTCAGTCTTGGAATTCCCATCCCCATCTCCATGCCTACTCCACTTTTGGTTTTGCCTCTTGATGTCCACTGAAATTACTCTTGCCAAGCTCTCGAAGGATCTCTTCCTTGTCCCCACCCATCCTCTACACATCACCGTATCCTCTTAACAATTTGTTGCATCAAGGTAATAGTAGCGCAATGTTTGTAAACACCATTTAAACGTGTTTGTAAAATGGGCTGCAGAAGAGACAAAAATGGATTGGTATTTCGTGTACTTTTTTTTTTTTTTTAAACCAGACAGAAAAGCTTAACAGTACTTCAGTGGTTCATTAAAAAGAGGACTCACTGTGGTAGTATTTATTTTATAAGGATTATTTAAATAATACCAGGTACACAGATTTGGTATCAGGAAACAACACAATGGCATTTTATCTTAGTGAAGGGTATATACACTAGTGAAAATGAAGGCAGTAAGTCTTCTTATGAGGCAAGTCTTGTGAGGCAAGGCTGGAAAGAAACTGTACGAGCCCCAGCAAGTAACAAAGCATCTGCAGCCAACAGGAAGCTCACGTTTCACACTTACGCAGAGTTCTGTAGAGATGATTTCTTGGGGAACAGGGTTTGAATTGTTCTCATTTTGCTTGGAAAGAAAGGGCTACAGTCCACATATGAAGAGGAAGCTCATGAGCCATTCACAATAGTAGCAGCATGAAAGAAACATTTATTGTTTTTGAAACAGGAAAAGAGGAAAAGGGAGTTGTACTAAGTGTCCTAGGCATCACCATCAGAACAAGAAGGAAGCCTCCCGCCAGGCTTCACCACAGCCACCACTTCCAAGGCTTAATGCCAACTTATGCCATGCCTGTCCCTGCAGTACGCAATTACCTCCACGGTTTGAAGTACTTGAGAGCTGCTCTCCCTGGTAACCAGCTGCCCTACTAAGAAAGGCTTCAGATACCCGATGGCCTTAATATGTATTTCTTACAGCACAGGGCTTCAAAGTCATTTTTGTATTTCAGTCTTGAGGCAGGGTAATGTAGTGCCATCTGACCTCACTACAGCCATATCCTCTATTGGCCACCCCTTCCTGAAAAAGCTGCCCTGCATATGCACCTCTGCCTCTCAGGATGAACTGTCTCTCTCATGGGAAACCACCGCTCTCGCTATACAGTCCCTTTCCAGAGATGCTTGGGTCAGTTCTGTGATGAACTGTACAACAGCTACAGTTTTGAAAGCTGCAGGCTGCATAAAGAAATATAGGTTTATCAACTCGTATTGCTCTTATTACCAGAGCTAATGCAAAAGTGGAAAATAAATTAAAAGTCAGTACTGATTCTGAAGTTCTGCCAAGTGTATTTTGAAGTATATTAATTGTCTTTGTGGCAGAAATTGCACATCCAGGAGGACCATTCCTTCCTGTCTGAAATAACAACTACCCACTGAAAAGTATTCCTTCAGCTGTAAAATCTAACATGAAAATCTTGTTCAATAAACCTGCTGAAGGGCAGTTCTTTAATGCAGGCAAAACTTTGTTCTGTATCTACTAAAACTCGTTGTTCTTCCTTACTCAGTAACATCACATGACTACGTTTTCCCACCAACGTTCATAGAACGGAAACACTCCAAGAATATAAACTCACCGGTATGGCAGTATGCTTTTCCTGCTTTAAGCAATAGCATTGTTCCTGCGTCCTATACTGGGATTCCTATGTTGACCAAGTAAAATTCCATACAATACTGCTGGTGTTGTCTCTATTTGTTCACAATTTCTGTCTCCCTTGTTTACAATCCATGTCCTCCTTGCCATACCCCCAATTATCTCCTTAAATGTCTCAATTGTCAGGAACACCTGACATCCCATAGCCAAAATAAAAGTAGATATGTGCTTTCAGAAATGCAGGCATTCCTAAACAGAGAGAGAGGATTGACAGATTCTCCTGGTTTTTTTATTCCTATGTCAATTTTAAGTGTCTCAAATTTATCATCCTTTCTGTCTGTAAAACAGACCTACAACATTTTGTAATCTGTTACATTTTGAGTATGTGAGCAATGCAGCTTTGCCTCCTGAATCTTACCAATAGGCAATTTTTTTCTACATTCTTTTACTACAGTCCTAATTCTAGTTGAAACTGCTGCCATTACCTGCATTAATCCAATGGATTAACAGGTCTTTTTTCTTTTAACTTTCAAATAACTATTTATTATTTTGTTGTTTATCATTCTTTTAACTTGCCAGTTTATTCCAATGCTGATTTTCAAAATATAGCACATTACCAATTAAAAAAAAATAATAGCACGTTACTTGTATTTATCTCCAAATTTGTAAAATTCTATAATTATGAATAAAATTTAAATGGAGTCAGTAAGAACAATTTTTTAAAAAACTGAAAATGAATACCATTCTACTGCTAGTGAGATTAGTCTTTGAGTCACCACAAGTAATGTGACATCCTGCAAGATGCCACAGTGTACATAGTATGCCAAATTCTGATCGACCCTTCTGAAGCGCACAGATGGAGTAAGTAGCCACCACACTTTGCACAGCCAACATACAGTGTAATATCTCTTTGCTTCTTGGAATGTAGATTACTCTTTCCTAAATACATGACATATTTGACACCTGCATCCCAGCTAACAGACCTGGCCAGGTATGCAATGGTATATTTATGAGCAGGGGGGTAGTCCACACACATTTTGTACCCCATGAGAACTTAAATAACAGTAGCAACACTGAACCCTGATCCCAAATTTCTGGATGGTTGCCAGAAGTCCCTCTGCTACATGAAAAGTAGATTTAATTTGTTTTAAAAAAAAATCTGAAATTAAATGTACATCTCTCATCATCCCATTGGCATCTACAAGTTACTAAAATCTTTGTGCTAGGATTGCACAGAAAAATCCTTTTGCATTAGAGCATTATCCTTGTATTTCAAAAGCATTCAGCTGCCATCACTTGGAATGCAAGACAATTGGCATATCAGCATGATCCAGGGTAATAATGCACTAGTTGAAATTAAGCCAAGCTGCAACATCGTATCACTAAGCTGCTGCTGCGTGCCAAGTAATTGTGTATCTGCAACATCGCACACAGAACCTATTTGCAAAGCATTTAGATTAGGTTGGCACACATTTCAAGACCTTTCCACAATAATGCAGACGAGCAATTATGCTAGTTGCATTCCTGCTTCTTAGATGTTAGACCATAATTAACTACCTTACGGATAAAAAGTGGAGGTACAAATACTTCTACCTGGAGACAGAAACTGGTGAAGAAATCAGTAGGAAGCTGGGAAGGGAACTAAAATTAACCAGATGAAGAACAGTGCTTATGTATCTGAGACACATTATAATGCAACATTTATTTTAGTTCCAAGGGAAGGAAAGACATAGGAAGCAGAAATGACATTTTGTTTGGAACTTCTTCATTGAGCAGAACAAGGCAGGGTAACTCAGCTAGACAGACCCAGTAACATCAGAAGAAGAACACGGCAGTCAAAAGATGGGCTCACAAAATTTCCGAACACTTCCATTAACATTTAGATTTATATACTCCACGAATTTGAGCATGACAGCTTAGCTCATCAGAGCTTCAGGCAAGAGAAAAGCCCATAAATACAAGCATTGATGACAGCACTAGTGACCTGAGTGAAGAGACTGACCTGAGACCTGATATGTGTCAGCTGTCACGGTGACATCCCAGTGCCCATTTTACTTTGGATTTTTGCGTGCTAGGAAAAGTTAGAGAGAATATTTTAACTCCAGAAATTATGACATTTGACATCAGCTATCAGCTAACTGCTTTTAATTGTGATTGTATTTGGTTTCAGAAAGAACAAAGATGATAAATTTCTGAAGTTTAGGTTTGTAGACCTCATTAGGATGATAGGAAAGAGCAGCTTCAACGGACAGCCTTAACAACATCCTGTAAAACTGATACTTTGAATGCTGACCATGACATTTGCACAACCCTAGATATAATTTGCAGATGTCATATTTTAGCAGAAATGGTGCAATCAACTCTCTACAATTCAAACTAGGAGGAAAGTCCTTATGATACCCAACACATTTCAAAGCCATGTGCCAGCACAGAACCTATTTAACTAACCAAAGAAAAGCAGGGGTTTTAGTCAGGAATTACACTTCACAATAGGTTTTTATTTTCTTATAACTTCAGTTTTAGCCCACAACTCTGGTTATAGAAGATTTCCATGGGCAACAAACACTGCAGCCACTGACCCAGCCTGAGAGGGGAGTGATGGAGAGTGAGTGATGGAGAGTGAGTGATGGAGCCAGTGATGGAGATCCCTCCTGTGCTAAACGAAGGGCCAGGTTTGTTCCACAGAAGGTTGTACCGGGGAAAAGGTAGGTGGTGGGCAGAAGCCCTAATATGTTTTGTCTCAATCTGGACAGCCCTGAAAAAAGCAGTCAGGGTTGTGCACTTCAGTGAAGAGCTAAGCTGAGCCCTATAAAAGTAGTCCTAAATAATCTACCTCCATTTTGCTTTATAAAAATGGAATCTGTCAGAGAACAACATTCCTAAACATTACTTGAGAACAATTTACATCCATTTCACATGTCAGTTCAGGGCAACAAGACCATATAGACGAAAAGGCAAAAAAACCCCAAACCTAGAACTGCACTGAACCAGAAACGCATTAATTGTTTTTATATTATGACATTATTTTAAATTCTGATAGAAATATATAGGACAGCCCCCGGTCTGTGAAGCTTACCTTTTGTATACATAATATGTCACTTAGGAAACAGAAAGACAGATGAATGGATTTGTTAAGGAAGTACGTGCCGAGAAGTTTCCCATATTTTGCCCGGTCCAATGCTTTATCTACAACACTACTTTCTGGAGGCAGACACTTCTTATAGGAAATGTTTCTTGATCTTGTAAAGCATGAGGAAAATGGAAAACAAAACAAGACCTGCAGTCACACTGCTATTTTTCATTAAAGCCAGGAAGCTACTCTCACCTTGCCATGGACTGACTTTTCATCGATGCTCCACAGAACACGAACGAACACTGCTTGAAGCAGTAAACTGAAATCATCAATAGCTTAGTAAATGTACTTTATGTGTTTCTAGAATGAACATCAAGATGTGTAAAAGAACAGATGAAACCACCTAAGGTCCCACCTATCTCAAAACCAACCCAAGCATGTGCATAGACTGAGTAATATTAATAACAAGCTTCGTCTCATAAAGAAGGCAGCCAACACTTTGATACGTAACTTTTGGAATGTCTTAGAAAATCAATAAAAATAACTTTTATTTGGTTAGCAGCACCGAGAAGGCATGGCTCATCCCTTCCTGGAAACTTATTCTACATTCAAAAAAACTGCAAAAGCACTAGGACCTACAAAAAGATGTGGAGGATGACATTTCCGTTGAAGAAAATATAAAACAGGGAAAAGATAAAGAAAATAAAGGCAGATGGGAATCAGGAATGGTTAATCTTCTTTTTTTTAATCAATGCAGAAGCCAATAATTTTATTTTGAAAGGTTTTCTTTTTCATTGCCTGTTACCGTTCTTTACTGTAGCTTCAAGTGTGATGGTAGTGAAACAACCCTTTAGTGAAAATGATCTATTTTCTCTGCATAGTTGTTGGTCCAGAACCTCTGTCCTGGTTTCGGCTGGGATAGAGTTAATTTTCTTCCTAGTAGCTGGTATAGTGCTGTGTTTTGGATTTAGCATGAGAATAATGTAATAACACACTGATGTTTTAGTTGTGGCTCAGCAGCGTTTATACTAAGTCAAGGACTTTTCAGCTTCCCATACTCTGGCAAGTGAGGAGGTGCACAAGAAGCTGGGAGGGAGCATAGCCATGACAGGTGACCCAAACCGGCCAAAGGGATATTGCATATCATATGACGTCATACTCAGTATATAAACTGGGGGAAGTTGGCTGGGGGGCAGCAATCGCTGCTCAGGGACTGGCTGGGCATCAGTTGGCAGGTGGTGAGCGGTTGCATCACTTGTTTTTCCTGGGTCTTGTTCCTCTTTCTCTCTTTCATTGTTTTCCTTTTCATTACAATTTTTTTATTATTATTATTTTATGTCAATTACCAAACTGTTCTTGTCTCAACCCACGAGTTTTCTTACTTTTGCTCTTCCGATTCTCTCCCCCATCCCACCGGGGGTGGGGAGGGTGAGCGAGTGGCTATGTGGTGCTTGGTTGCCAACTGGGGTTAAACCACGACAACCTCCTTCTAGTGACCCCAATTCATATAATCTAAAAATCTTTAAAATCTTGAAACCATCCACACTCCAGGCTTAGCTTTAATTTAATCTTGGCCCGGTCTGAACTTCTGACTTCTGGAATCCAAATTAAACTGTTTTAGCCTTCATTAGCCCTACATCCATTCCTTAAGAACTTGCCACCTTGGAGACAAATCCTCTGCACACAGAAATATCACAGACATGAAGGTCTTTGGCTTGGATTACCACGTTACCTCAAAGCGAAATCCATGTTAAAGGCCTTCTTGCAGTTCCTTTATTCCCCTATTACCTGCTCACTTCCACCTAAAACTTGTCAGCATCTCTGCACAGAATCCTTCCTGTTCTGTCTCTCCCCCAAGCTTTTTCTTCTTTTCTTGATCTTTCATTACGTGTGCCTTGTCCTGCAGATGGTCCTCAAATGACCCTCTCAGCCACTAGATTTCAACAATTTTGGGAAGTTTTAAGGCAAGATTCCTTTTCGAATTAACCATCCTGAGAGTGCTATATCCTATTTATATTTCTAATTAATGCTGTGTATCTCCTACTATCATTTTGTAAGAATCCCTGCATTTTCAGGATTAAAGTCGAAGCTTACGTTTAAATAAAATATCAGTGCATACAGCCTATATTTCTTTCAAATTCTACAAAATTCACTGTATGCAACTTTGTAAAGCATCTTGCCTATTTTTATACGTTCTTTCAAAAAAATACTAACTACCAATACAGCCATCCCTCCTCCACAGCTTTACCTCCTACAAGAAGCCTGAATAATTTAAACTTTCTTTTTACTTGGAACATCCACTAGTAACTACCCTCTAATAGCACCTTTCAAAATCAATTCAAAATGCTTAGCTCCCAGGAAGAAGTCTTAGAAAAAAATGCTGCAAAGTATACTAGTCAGCTCCAGCTTATGGATACTTGAAAAATACTATTATTTCTGGTGATCTCAAAATTATGTTTTTCCTAGGGGAGCCAAGTGACCACTAATACAAACAGATATCATGTGACAAGGTAAAAATAAAAAGGTGTTTTAGCAGATCCCACACTTTTCATACATTTGAACAACTAACAGTCTACCAGGACTTGCCTACTTGTGCTGTCCACAGTCAGAACAACAGACTACGGATGAAATGGAAGACTTCAAAGCTCTAGAACACAGCACTGCCTCAAAACAGATGCACAAGGGCAGCTTATGATCAACTACTGCAACCCACTGAGTAACTCAGGGTGCAGCCACATGTGATGGTGTGCTCCCCCTGCCCCCGACCTGACCTTTTCCCATAACCCTGTTCAAGCGATAACCACCTGTGGCAACAGTGATGTATGTGTCTGGCCATGATGGATGCATCCAGCTCAAAGTGGATTCTGGGAAGACAGATACTACACAACAGGGAATGCGTCCACCTAACCACAGTACTGGTCAATGCCCGACTCAAGCCAAATTTGGAAGAAACCAACGTCTACAGTTGGTATGTAAATATGACTATGAGTCAATCATCTTACCCCCATAAATAGTGGGCAGCCCAAGAGCCCTTTGAGCTCTTCTGCACGGCAGTGGGCTGCACGCCAGGATCTCCCCTTGAGGAGGGTTGCCTCTCAGGGTTACTCCTCAAGGTTGAGATATTCCTTGCCGCAATAGATCCTCAGTGACTAATAGCATGCTAAACTTGGAAATTTTAGTTAAGTGATATAAAGGATTGATTGCGCATATATGATCCTTTAGACATAAGCCACTGACAAAGTCTGGGACTAGGATTGGATCCAGCCGCACCTGGACTCCTCTCTGAGAAGGAGTTTAGAAAGCAAGGGGGTCCTTTCTGAACCTCATGACTCAATGGGAGGGTGTCCCTGACAGTTTTGTCTGACCCTGTCCTCCATGCAGTAAATAATCAAGTGTACCTTGCCATCGAATCTTGTTAACTCACCGTCACATTTACTATCAAACTTTGTTAAATCGCTGTCTTACATCAATAAATATATTGCTACTTCTCTCTTATGAGTGAAGTGCATCTCTCTCTCCCTCTCTCTCCATCCGTGACACCATACCCATCACTTTTACAGCTGCAACTGCAGCAGTTCTGAAGTCTAAAAAGACAACCTTATATGCCAGAAATAATACCTAGAAAAACTTAATCCAGAGTTCCCAAAACATTGATAAAAATGTGACAGGTCTTTTGTGTTTTTTTGGGTTTTTTTTTTAAACAGAAAAAGAAATGCAGTAGATTTATATACGAAAGAGATTGGAGTAATGACTACTGTGCAACTTAGGTAACATCACTAACCCCAAATCCTCACCCTTGGTGTTGAGCTATGCAGGGTGGCTATCTATTAAACTGGTCCATCAAATGTGAGGTCTGTAAGACTTTCACAAACTGTGGTCCTCCTTAGTGTCTCTAAGCATTATATACACAAATGAGTTATGCTTTTTACCAAGGCAAGACTCTGAACACCAGCCTGAAAAGCAGCTGCTGCCGGTGCAGAAAGCTGCAGCAGGGCTTACCTGCAGCAGTGTTCACTGTAGCTGACAAGAATATTAAGAAGTGCAAAGGATTAACACAGAGCTGCAGTTCTGTTCCAAAGAGCTTCTAATTATGATTATTCTGTAGCCATATTGCCTGCATTCTGACTCAGTCCAAAGCAGTGCCACTTGTGTGGTTGAAGAACAGCTGCGTGTCCAATTTGGGTGCCATTGCCAGTCCCATACATGTCCAGAAGTCCTGTCTAAGGAAACTTTCTGCTTCTGGTCTGAATCCAGAACACCAGTCCCTTCAAATCATACACATGCCTTCAAAGAAAAGTGGCAACCAGTTTTGGTTTTCAGAGAAAACCGCCTCATACTCTTTGACAAGCTAAACTGTGCAGATCTCTAGAAGCACCCCAAAGCCACAGTTTGATTTTCCGAATGACAGTACTGAATCACAGCAACACATTAATAAATCAATGGTAGCAGCTACCTGGCATACAAGTCTGGAAAAATACTCTCTTGTATAGCACTTTACACCATCACTCCATATGCCTTCCTTTAAAAAATTGCCCTACAGTCTTGTCTTCTTTCCAAGACTCCAAAAATCTAAACCTTGCAATTTGACACATAGTTTCTAAAACTTAAGAGTAGCATCATCCAAAATAACCTACTGCCACTATGTGTAGATGAAAAATACTTTCAGCGAAGGTTTAACCCATCAAAGAGCATGGTGGGAAGGAAAATAAAAAATTCCAGTGAAACAATGCAAAGGTGTTGTAGAAATAGCCCAACCTCTGATACATGCAGGTGGAAGAGATGGATCTTATTATTACACAGCAAAATCAACATGCAAATAAACATCTTTTAATGGAAAAAAAACTAGAATAATACGCCAGCAAATCCTTTGTTTGTCATCAAAAAGTACATTTTTATTTCTGAGTGGATCTGTTTAGCCAAGTCTAACTAAAAATTAGTGCACTGGGTGGTCCACCCTATTTTTTGCCCTTTTTTTTTTTTTTAAAGCTTGCAAAACTGAAGTGTTAATATGTAGCTTGAAAAATAAATAATCAAGTCTTGATAACTACACAGGAAACAAGTCACCATATGGTCCCCTTACTACACAGGCAAGGGAGATTTAAAGAATGTCAGAAGTCCCCAGTAGCGGTTTGCAATTATAATAAAGTCACTTGATCTGCATTTAATGACAAACCATTCTTGGAGATTGTCCCTAAACACTGACAGTTTTTAGCTCCAGTTCCGTAGCTTTGCTCCTTCTGTGGCGTGGAGAAGAGCACAGGAAGCAGCTGTTTGATGCTTGGCGGTATTAGGGTTTTCCAGTAGATGTGGTAAACATATGGAGGCAGAAACATCTTTGAGTAGCTACAAAGGAGTAGGATAATAAAAAATTTCTATCTTCAGAGAGGGCTTCAGCAAACAGAAGCAGAGGCACCCGCCACTTGAATAACTCTTCAGCTGGGAGAAGGAGTGTGCTCCTGGCACTGAAACTGTTCCCTGGTAAAGGTTTTTCAGGAAGCTGTTCCGGCATGGATTTTGTTATACTGGACAACATGACTAGACAGGGTTAGCTACAATGGTTACATACCAAAGTAGAATGGTAGCATGGTTTGGATTCATGTTATAAAATCCTAGTTGTTCAATTTCATTTGTATTGGAATAGTTAAAACTCAGCCTAAAGCTGCTTTAAACTTCTATAACAGCTCCTCTTAACCTAATAGAAAACTGTTGCTGACTGTTGCCTTGTAAACATAATTATAATCAAACCCAAGTATTTCTGATTCCTGCTTTGAAAGCGAAGAGAACTTACACCTAGACCGTAAGCCAGCAATCTCAATGGAAACATCAAGCCAAACCAGGCCCCAGCCAGCCCAGCCTCAGCGGCCAGCAGCCCACGCGCTTCAGGGGACAGCACAGCCGCAGGAGCCCGGCTGTGCCGTGCTCGCCGTGCCTCTCCCAGCTCACAGGATGGCTGGCTTCAGCCCTAAATTTTAACATCCAGAAGAAAATAAAGAATGTATTTTTTGTCAGTAAACTTAGCAGGCGTAACTCTGAATACATCTGCTGAGGATGTCCACTGAAGTGGTGCCTTCAGCAAAAACACACTTCGAAAGCAGTGCCAAGTATTTTTCCCTCCCCAGATCCCTGCTGCATCGAAAGTCTAATGGTGAGAGTTCTACTCCTCTGCCTACCTAACAGCTTCAAACAGGGCTTTGCCGATCTAATTCCTCAGCACCACTTGTGTAAGACATTGGTGTTTGTTTTCAGGAAAATTCAGGGTATTAGTGTGAGATTCCTAACCAAAGGGGCTCCGTTATCTCATTTGATTTGATAAAGGACTGGAGATAGAGGTGCAAAACAAATAGCAAAACGCTAACCTGGCCATATTATTTTTGCAAGCCAACAACTTTTGCAACAGAATGGTTTATTTTTTATGCATGATAAAGAGATTCTCATTAAGTACCCAAAATCCAATTCTGTCATGCATGAAAAAATTAATTCCTACTGTAACAAGTGGATTTTAACTCAGTGTTTTGTACTCTTGTGTAAAACAGCCTGAAAAAACATTGGAATTTTTCTTATTGGGAAATGAGGATTTGGTTTAATTAAAACATTTTGTGAGAACACAGGCATTTCATCAATATTTTAAACAAAAACAGTGCCAATGTTTTTGAAGTGCTCCATCCTCAAATGAGATTGATATTTTGTCCCAATTAAGCACAAAACTCTGACATCTTAGAGTCTCCCACAGAAGGAAAATTCTTCGTGATCAGTTACAGGCTTGAAGCTTGAGTCTGCAAGTGGCTATCGTGATCCATTTCAAAGGGTACTTATTTGTGTTTACAACAGAAAAATTCTTCACGAATATGAACTGGAAAAGTCTTGGAAAAAATCATCACAAAAATAATAACTTAATGGAAACTTCCCGCTTCTGCAACAGTATTTTTATTGTTCCTTGAAAATAAAATTTTCCACATCCCATTTGCAGCAAAACTAAAATTTCTTTCAAGAAAATCCACAAAAGCATGTATTTTAAAAGTATTGACTCTTCAGTTTTGTACATATGTAAACAGGATTGTTCCAGTGACACTACTGAACCACCCTGAATCACTAGCTTACAGCAGCTGAGGGGATGAACAGGGGCAAGAGGTTAACTTACACAGCCATGCAATCTTCACAGCAAGGCAAAACATGGTAGTGAAATACTCTTGAAGTTCATCACTTCCTAAACATTTCAAATAATCTCAACATATATTTTCAGGAAGTCTTTCTTCTAGCTTCCTTTACAAGTTTTAACTTGAATCTATCACAGTATGCAGTATTGGTAGTATTAGGAGAGAGGTGAGGCGTGAAGTTCCTTTACCCCTCTTCATGTTGAAACTCCACTTGCTCTTAACATTCTGAGCACTACCTCTTCAATTATGCAAACTTTTTGGGTTTCTTGTGGGACTTAATCATAACTGATGTACAATTCTTCCAAGGTTAGGAATTAGGTTTTAATTTACCCCTCACCCAGCATGATACGCATGTATTCCGAGGAAAGACACTAAAACTGCCCCTCTTGAAAGCAAACATCCCACCATAACCAAAGCCATTTTTTTTTCTCAATGAGCTCTTCAATAGAAGGAATAATTCCATTAATATTAGCTCTCATAAGTGTAAATTGATGCAGTTGGTACAACTGATTCAGGTTTCCTAATATTCCTGAACTGTCTGAAAGACACTTTTCATTCCATTAGCAAACATTTGTGTAACAGACTGATACACAGAAAGATGTAAAAACCATCTTCCTGTGTAGATTCATGAAGTTCTTGACAGAAGCAAAGATAACACAATCTGATCATTCCTGATCTAAAGGAATTCTTGCAGAACTTGAAATGCTCAGAAGAGCTCCTATACTGGATGGAACCAAAGCAAGTACCCCATTTTGTTTATCCATACCTCTAGTTAACTGGGAAATGTTTTGCTTGAGGAACATCTCTTTAGTAACTGGTTTTCTCAAATATATATTTGGAACAATGCAACATATACACCAAAACCATCCCTGAGATTCTCTACTCCTGACTACTGGTCACTATGCTCAGCAACTGGATAGTCGCCAGTTGTTCGTCCCTTTTAGCTTGAGCAGAGGGGTGGATGAGAGCAGCAAAGCTTTGTCAGTAATATTGTGGAGCAATATCCAGAGCTGGGGAGCAGCAAATAGCTTTGTTGGAGACAGAGTTGGAGGCTTTCCCTCCTCCTCTATGCTCAGTATGCCGCTGGCCAGTAACCAAAAAGCAGTACTGACTGGTGGCTATATACTAGAAGACGACTAACGTTTGAAAGGATGAGAACTGACATTACAAGAACCACAGAAGAATTTTCTGACAAGCAGGTTTACAAACTAGTAGCACCGCAGGGTTAAGAAATGAGTCAGTTTGCTATCTAGTAGCCTGGAGCAGCATGGAAACATAGAAGATAACATAAAGAAGGAATGGCAAAGTGAATTTCTCTGAGATCCCTTCCCAATGCCAAAGCAAAAAGAAAGCAAAAAGCAATAACTTTTTCAAGTGAGCTGTTAACTAGCTTAGTGATATAAAACAGGATATAGGCTGAAATATTTCATCATAAAGGATGAAATAATGCCCCTGCCATTATTGTCAAAGGAAGATGCTAAACAACAGCTGCTCTAGTATGGGTTTTGAATCAGTAAACTAAGGGATACCTTACACTTAGGACTTGTCAAAGGGGCTGAGTGAGGTGCTCTGAAGCAATAAGAAGTCCAGAAAGACTGGGAAAAGGGTTGAGTCCAATGTTCAAGGGAGCTGAACAGGGTTATCTGGATAATTAAAAAGTCTTATAGATCAGACACTAGGTTCGGGTAAAATAATACAGTAGCTGATGTGGGGTTCAAGTAAGTAAAAGAAGGAAATAAAATGAATGACAACTAAGATTTATGGAAAACAGGTCTTGTTAAACTAATTTGATATTTTGTGAATGTGGAAATTCTGGCTTTAAATGAGGTGTGCTCTCTCTGATGGGTGAACTGGTAAACATTACTGCCTGCTGTAATGTTCAGACCAAAAAGAGCAAACAGAGTGTTTGGATGTACAAAACAGGATCTCAAGTAGTGGTGTAGAGGCAATGCTATTTCTGTGTTTTGGGCTAACACAGATGTTCCTAGAACATTGTCTGCTCTAGGACAGCGGCAGTAAGTTGGAGAGTTTAAAGAACGGCCAGTAAAACAACTGAGGGATCAGAACATCCCCCTTTACTACAACATTCAAGTAGACCTATCCATTCATCTTGTCACAGAGGAGGTAAAAAGGACTACAGACTAAGCAGCTACACAGGAAACAGAAACTTAATTATTTAAGAATTTCTGTCTAGCTGACAAAGACCTAATCAAGGCAAATTACTGGAAGTTGGAGCTGGATAAATTCAGATCAAAATGTGCACCATATTTCTCAACAAAGGAAAATATTAAGCCACTTATAGTAACTACCAATGGTTATGGTGGATTTTTCAATCACTGGGAACTTTTTAAGTATCAGTGTTTACACTATAGTGGATGCCATTCAAATATAGCTACAAGCCTGGGAACCAAAATGAGAACAGTAAACCCCTTTGTTCTGCTTTACATGGCAGATCGGGGTAGGTGACCACAACAGATCTTTCTGATCTTTTAATCTCTGCACCCATGGATAATTTCCCCTCATTTTTTCTTTAATAGATAACCACTGTGCTCTGTTATGGACAAAGCCCTCCTATTGGTTCACAAGGCACTGAAAATAGTACTTATTTTGTACTTCATTGCAGTTTTGAACTAAAGCCATTACAGTAACAGCTCAACAGTTTTAGGACACTTATTTGCCTATTCTACTCCCTCAAGAAAGCAGCCCCAGTTAGTTCAGAAAGTGACCTACTTGACTGAGAAATATAGGTCCAGCAAAAGCACCATCAGCAAGTACCACATCTTCCACGGCGCTGTGTACTGTGTTCACAATGTGCTGCTCTACAATAATCCAGTCTTCTCTTTCCAACAGGAAGACAAAACCAAGACCAAGACAAAACCTCACCACAACAGTGCCTTGACAACAGTGGTTATGATCTCTTCATTATTCACTTTCTAGTCCTTGCAATAAAGAGATCTGGTCAAAAGTACATTTTTTCCATCAGTAAATACCATGCCTCACTTAGATATTCATCCCGATGAGTCCTCTGGTAAATCTCTGTATTAACGTGACATGCTGCTGGCTCACAGGAAATCTTGAATTCTGTGCAGATGTTGGAAAGAAGGACAGAAGTTAGTCCCTTATGTTTTGTTGCTAAATTCAGGATTAGTTGGGAAATGTCTTCCCATAGCTTTAAGCACATCTGTATGCTGACATGAGCAGTTGCCTTGGAAACCAAACTGCTCAAAGTGTCATAAGGACAGAAGACATGTTAGCCAACAGCTTCAGAATTGTTCCCATCATTAAACAACTACACCTAATCTCTACAGTGTTACAGGAACTGCTGCTATTCTGTCAAAAGATGTTTTGCCCATGCAAAACAAGAAGGTTCCTCCCTGCACCAGGTAGCTTTTACCATTTGTGCATTCATAAGACTTCAGGCTGTTTTTTTGGGGGGTATAGGGGGGTTTGATTTAGGAGAGAATTACCACAGCCCTGGTTATAGCTAGTCATTCAGCACACTGATATCTGGAAGGGAGTAAAACCATACAATGATGGTTTTTACGTTCCCCATTCATGCAAGATGGAGCCACAGTCTTCACTTAAACATTTCAATATTGCCGACTTCATTCAAGATGCACACACACAAGTGAACCAAATGACAGCTGCTAAGGCAAACAACTTTCAGATTTGTGCACTCAGGAAAAAAAAAAAAAGAAAAAAAAGATTACTTGGCAGGTTCATGGTCTTTCTTATTCAACTCTAGAAACTGTACAATTTTCACCAATAAAAAAGCAAAATACGAGTTCAGATGACTGTTCAAAACGTATCATACTGACAAAGAAGTCATATTTAATAAAATTGTCGTTTATTACAACGTGGGGACAATGTGATACATACAGGCACTGATATACAAGACTAACTTATAAAGAGCCACTCCTCCGACTGATGTAAAATCCTTGCAATATTACATATTTTTAATTATCTGTACTACATCAAACATGCTGAAATTTGAATCAGGGATGCAGAATTCCACATTAGCATGTAAGAGAAGAATTTTCAAAAGCTCTTAAGGTCATATTTGCTAGAAGACATCTCTTTCATGACAAAAAAACCCCAAAACCAGTGCTTCTCTCCTCTCTTTCAGGAGATCTTGCATTAAATTCAGGAGCAGAGTCACTTGTGCCTCTCCTTCAAATACATCCTGTAGTCCAGTCAGCAGGGCAAGGGGGAAGATGGAGAAATAAATTTGACCTTAGGATAAATTAACCCATATACCATGATACCATCAGTGGCAATGTGGATGCCATGAGGGTTCACAGAAATACGCATCCATATTCTTTTGCTTACTGCTGCTGGGGAGTTTGTGTGTAACTCTATAGTTTAGATGCCATACTTCTTATAAGAATTGTCTTACTGATATGCTCCCCGAAGACAATTTTTTTTGCCTTCACATCTTTGTAGGTACCACCTGGCGCCTCTATAGTTCTTGGGGGAACCTATGACAAGCCTAACGGTAATACTTACTTAGTTGTTACCAGTGACTGATTAAACAGTTCAAAATGGCAACTCCCTTCTAAATTAACATTGTTCATTCTCCTCCAAAGCACACAAAAAGCAGAGGAAAAAAGGTTAAGCACATAATGCCTGGAGCTTGCTTCCAGCTCATCCCCTTTCTTAGGGTTTAGATGACCCAGGATGTCCCAGACATCCAGCAGAGCCCCTTGCCTTAATCCGCAATACTGCTCTTTGGAAGCAGCTCTTCATTCCTCCCCCTTTGCTACACACTCTTATCTTAGAAATACTCTCTTGAAATTCTTTTTATAATTTAATTCACTATTTATTTCCTACCATGTTCAAACAGCCCTCTTATCTCCACATAATCAGTCAAAATAATATACATAATTATCACAATTAATAATCAATTCTCCAGCATTTTTCCTTTTTTTTTTAATACTTTCAGATCACTGAAGTCAGTCTGTGACAAGAGCTTGATCTGTGATGAAGATGTACAATGATGAGTCAAGTATGTGTATATGAGATGACTGGATTGTGATAATTGATTCTGTATGAGCTTCCTTTCATCTTTTCTGGCCTCCAGCATGGCTGCAAGCTTTACCTCAAGGGATGCAGCAGTATCAGAGCAAATTTACCTCCAGACCTTTCAACTCAAAGCTCTCCATGCAATTATTCATACTGAGTTGACAAGCTTTAAGAAGCAATTTCCTGGTACCCTTGTATTAGCCTCTGGATGGTCTTTTGCCCCAAGGCAGCAGCAAGAAATCTGTTTGGGGAACCTGTAATCTGCCATCTCGACTTTGTGCACAGTACAGATGAGACCTTTTCAGAAAGGTGCTGGTGTTGGGGAGGTTGCTTTAAGACAGCATCTTAGCAGGTAACTGCATTGTTTCATGCAGGTGGTGCAGATTAATAATTCAACCAGTTTGATATGGCAGCTATACAGTCTGCAAGACTTGCACTCTACAAAAGAAAGGAAATGGTACGGTCAGGTAATAGTCTGCAGGCTTAGTGGACTCCAAAAACCCTTGTTTGTGTTAAATACTATTTTGTAGACGACTAATGGATGAGCTTGGTTTGGTCATAATTATGAGACTTCTCTCTGTAGCATCAGGAAAATGGAAAGAGTACTGGCACAACAGGTGAACTGCTCAGAGTCTCTTAGTCTTTGTGCCAGTTTTGCAGCTCGTCATGATGTAGGTTGAAAACTCACCTCTGTCCTTCAGAAACAATAGTGAGACTATGATTTCTGGATGAAGCTGAAGAATGTGACTAAAAAAAGTGACTTAAGAGCATGCAGTGAGCCAGCATTGCATTTGCACCTCTGCCTAGAGAGACACCTTATTCTCTCTCTCCCCAGCTCTCCTACCCCTAAGCAAAACAAAAATCTTACCACCAAATAAAGAGATAGAAATAAGACCCACGCTACTCACTGTTAGAGGACCAATATGCCAGTTTAAGCATCCAGTTCCTACAGAGCTTAAACAACAATACAATCATAGATTTTAAGATTTGCTTAGTATTTTCACTATTTTTAAGACCTTAGAGGAGAGGATGGGCAGGGTATTTTGGGGTTTGGGGGGGGGGGGCACAGTGAGGATTGTTTTTACGGAATGAAAGTAAAGTTAAAATGAAAGAAGTTAAACGAAAGAAGTTTGTGACTTTAAAAAACAAATTTATCTCACAAGTCAAGTAAAGTTTCAGCTTGTTGTTTGAAGACAGAGCGTAGTTAATGGAGGACAGCAATCCTGAAAGGGTAATTCATTGCATCGGTCGTATCAGCCTATTTCAAGGGTAACTGAATTGCACTGTGGAAATATCTACTTATCTCTAAACAATTAGCTTAGACTAGACACTGAACTTCAGACAGTTAGTGTTAGGTGAGATGAATCACCCCTTCCTTTACTCTATTCTACCTCTGTACCTCCCTTTGCCTGCTGGAACATAAGGAAAATATTCGCTGTTTGTAATTCATGTAGGGCCGACACTGTTGTACCCTATTCAGCATCTCAAGTTTCTTGTGTATTAACCCCATAGTCTCTAGCCTATAGGAAACCAGTAGGATACAGATATAGCTGGTTTTTGTAAAACAACAATCCCAAACCAGAAAATCCTAGTAAATGAGTTTTTCATATGTTCATTGAATATTAGTCTACAGGTGTTCTTCCCTACCTCCAAACATCACAAAGAAGAAAAAAAAAAACAACATTGCCAGAGACTTCAAATGGAAGTACCTCTTCAAAGACTGTCAACCAGTGAAGCTAGGCTACCCCCCGGCATTTTCAAATGAGGCACAGCAGGTAGCAGAGACAAGCAAAACTTCAATCTATGTTCCTATTTTCCTTAGCAAAACATTTAATTTCAGCAATCATACAGAAAATGTATATAGTTGCATTCAGACCTGGTTATCTAATAAATCCCTTGCTGAATTTTTATTATTCAATTAATGTACAAATATATATCTACCAGTAAACACAGATTAAAAGTCAAACATCAATTGTGAAAGAATTCTGTTGCCCTAAGTTCTCTGCCTACTAGATTTTGGCCAAAGTATCTTAAAATGTCTTACCACTCTCCTTATAGCCATATCTGCCTTTTGCATGTTAAAAAATTTCACATATAGAAAGTGACAGCTCTTCAGTTTAGGAGAAAACAGTGTCATTGAGCAACTTCTAAAGGTTCGACTTCTTGCTTTTATCCACACTGAAACCTTTTCTTACCCCTTCGCTAAGTGTCCCAATGAATTTGCATTCCTGTCCAATCATGGGCCCAATAAAGCATGGTACTGACACTGTCATCCGATTTCTCAGTGAAAAGCCAATAAAGTAATAATGGCTCTTCATGGCCTACTAGGCAAACTGACTAATGGATCTGCGTTTTGGAAAAAGAAATGCTTCCAATGACACAGAAAGGAAGGTTACGAGATTGGGGATGCATTTTAAAATATAATCACTCGTTGAGAAATTCAGGACAGGGAAAATAGCTTGTCAGACTGTTTAAGCTCAGAAGTAGAAATACAGGGAGAGTCCAATCTGCTCACACACATCTGCACAGGCAATAGCAAGAGGGTTTGCGTAGGGACTGCAGATCATGAAACCTATGTTTAAGCAGACAGCATACAATATCCTGACTGCAACAAACAGGATGCAAGTTGCGACACGGTTGCTAGCCGGTCCTTCAGCTGGAATAACAATTGTGTGGTGAGTATTTCAGCTTTGCACCACTCCTGATAGCAGGTAAAACGTTATAAGCTGGTACTAGAGACACCTTGTATTCAAAAGTACCAGACTCAAAAATTACAATAAGCGTACCTTAGTTTTATTTAATTATTTACTCCAGCCCTCAAAGCTATGGACAGGTACAAAGCAGAAAGATCCAGAAGAAGAGCTGGGAAATTAGATAGAACACCAAAAAGTTTTACTTGATGCCACCCCATGAGCAGGGGCAGTCTGGGCAGGCAGCGTGCTTACACCCTGGGATCCACATTGCTCATCCTTGCTCAAGGCTCAGTGAGCTGACAGCTGGTTGGCAATCAGCAGCAAGCTTCATCCCATTCCTGATGAGCTTTTCAAATGACTCATTATTGCAAGAAGTGCTACATTTCCACAGCGTAGTCCTGGATGGAAGCAGATAAACCGTGTGTCTTTGACAGCATGACCGTAGAATAACATAGCAGTATGTTTCCAGGCAACATCTTCAGAGTTCATGTAAATACTCAGCAATGAGCAGTGTTGCAGTCTCTTATGGGTGCTGCTCCTGGTGGAGCTAGTCCCTTAGTGATGTGAGAAGCTCCAGACCAAATACATGATTCAAGTTCTTGCTGGTGAAAACTTCCCACTGACTGACTGATCGCCTTCACCACTTCTGACCCTACAGCAGAAACTCAGAGTTGAGAAGTAGGCATAGTTCTTCCCTCCTCTAGAGGGAAGAGGAACTTTTTGGTTATAGAAGGTAGGAAAGGGAAATATTTAGGAACTTCAGAAGTGTAAGTGGATGTGTCCCCTCTTTTTTTTTTTTTTGCAGGACTGACAAGAAGATAGGTATCTTCTGATGTTCCTCTGCACAGTGCGTCTGGGAAAGGAAAGATTGGAGCTTGCTGCAGCCACCCCCCAGATTCAAAGAGCTCCAAAGTGCAGCAGAAGTATTGAGCAGCACTGAACTGAGGCTAGGTAGCAATTTTTTTCCTGGAAAGAAAAGATGACATAGGTACACAGGTGTTGGATCAGAGCTGGATAAATGGTACTGGATGAATTTGTGGGATATAATCAGTGTTTGGGAACAGGTTTCCAGCTCCCTTCAGCAAACAGCAAGAGTTTCCACAAGAGGAAAGAAGCCCCTGTGGACTGCATGGGCAGGAGTGTTAAGACTTTTGTAAGGGTCACAAATGGCAGTTAACTACCTCCAACTTTTTTTTTTTCCCCTTTTCTTTTAATACCATGATTATTTTACATTATTAACACGGAATCCAAAACCCAAAATACATTATTTCAATGCTGCACAGTTACAGAAGTACGCACCAAATAAAGGTCAGGCACTACTCAGAGGAATAGAGAAAATCTAACATTTTCGTGGGATTCGTCATGACGGCACATCTTCCTTAAATGGAAAACCAGAGCAATATATCAGATACTTCTCAACTTTGGGATGTTCATATACCTCCAGTATAAATCTTTGATGAATATTTGCATGGAGGAGATCAAGATCTGTAATATAATAGTGTAATTATAATGTAGCAAATATATTTCTAACTTTTATGAACAGAAATATACTCCCAAGTGTACACTGCCTAGTTGCAACAATTTATTTTTTCCACATATTGAATTGGCAGGTAGGAACTATGAACTCGTATGTTGCTGGGTACATAAGCACTTCATGGACATCTCACAGAAGTACCATCCTTACAGTATTCCCAAGACCTGTGTTGGGCTTCCAATATCTCAGAACCAGCCAGGTTTGACTTCAGTGCATTTTTTTGGTGATTACACATTTAGGGACAAAGGAAACAAAAAAATATTGATGTGGTGAGGGGAGTGAAAACTGCATGCAAGAAGAAAGCTCCTGGTAGGCAGGCAAAAATTGTGAATACAGAAATAACCTCATGTGTACTCAAGAAAAGCAAAACCTTGGCCAAGACTAATGAGGCATTTATCCTCCAGCGTAGAAAGAGCAGAAGTCTCTATGTGATGTCTCTACAGTACTTCATCAGATCTCTCAGGAACAGGGTCTGAAATGACTAAATACATCAATGGAGCATCTGAGCAATTAACAGGAAACATGAAGAACTGGGGAGAGGGAGGGATATACCTTAAATACCACCTCTGCCAATCTTAAATGCTTCACTCCAAGCATTCATCCACAAGTCAAAGCCTTTCCATAAGGGAAAAGAAATAAAAGAGTACTTCTTTTTAATCATCAAAGGTAGTAGACAAGCAATATTCTAATGGTTAAAGGAAATATTTCCCTTTCCTCAGGAAAGTGCTCTAACCACTAGATCAACCTGTTCTGGGCTGCAGCACTTAAACAGTAATGAAGCTGTTTCACTTTGTAAAGCACAGCACAGACCATTATTAGTTTAGAAAGCCAGCTAACATGAAGGACCATAATCTTCTAGCCCAGATATTAGTGTACTCAAGAGCAAGGAAAACTTAAATGTCAGTTACTATAACCATGTTATGCTTCTGTTATTAATTTATAGTTTGGTAAGCCTGTAGTGTTCTGGTCACACACAGAAATGCAAATCGTTTATGCTGCGGGAGAACTAGCTTGAAAAACTGAAGAGCAGGTGCTTTTCTTTTTTAATTGTCCCTAGCTTTTCAGGCAAGTATCTGATTTTCATGCTTGCAGCTGATGACTCATCCATAAAACCACAAAGAGAAAATCAGCAGCATCACAGGTTATGTTATGTAATTACGTGGTATGTTCACCCCAGAAGTCCCCCTGCCCTTACAGTCCTCTGCCTCTGATCCACCACACAGATCACACCCACCACAGCAGCTTATTTGTAAGGATCCCACGGGACACCTTCATGTCTTCATTTTCCTATAACTCTATTCAGCAATCCTTGAAATTAACTTTCAGTTAAAAACTTTTGTTATTATAAGGGGCTGCTAACAAATCACCTGGAAGTGCTCAGCCTTCAATATCAGGTCTGCAACATCTGGCATCCACGACACGGTAAATTCAGTTTTGCTTTTTTCTAAGCAAGGTAGGAAGCTGATAAAAGGCAGATACCAAAGCATTGACTCATACTGGAATACTATTTATAATGCTGAATTAAAAAAAAAAAAAAAAAAGTATCTAAGGCATCTCAAAGACTGATTCCTTTTAAAATCAAAAGAGGACGGAAAAGGCAGCTATTTTAAAAACTGCTGGCAAAGTGAAAATCATATTTGCAGTTCACTTCCTGGCAGAAGTCTAAAAAAGATGAATGAGAAGAAAGTGAATAATTCTCTCCAGTCTTACTAATGGCAAGGTAATACAACTTATTGCAAGACCCTAATGAATTTTTTGGAGGTACTGACATGAACATTTTTCCTCCAAAGTTTAATGTAAGCTAATCACTGGTATTTCAGGTGTAGACACTTAGGTACATGACCCAGAAATGTAACAGTAACCCCACACAAACACCTTTTCCTATTCCTTTCCCTTTCCCCCCCCTATTTTGCAATGCAACCTCCAGCAGAGACTAGCTCTTCACTGTGGTAATAGCCATAATGAAGAACAAGACATTACTTAGATCAATGTGCTGGTGTTGGCTGGGTAGAGTTAGTTTTCTTCATAGTAGCTAGTATGGGGCTATGTTTTGGATTTGTGCTGGAAACTGTGTTGATAACACAGGGATGTTTTCGTTACTGCTGAGCAGTGCTTACACAGGGTCAAGGCCTGTTCTGCTCCTCACCGCACCCCACCAGCGAGTAGGCTGGGGGTGCACAAGAAGCTGGGAGGGGACACAGCCGGGACAGCTGACCCCAACTGACCAAAGGGACATTCCATACCATATGATGTCATGCTCAGCATATAAGGCTAGGGGAAGAAGAAGGAAGGGGGGGACATTTGGAGTGATGGTGTTTTGTCTTCCCCAAGTCACCGTTACGGGTGATGGAGCCCTGCCATTCTGGAGATGGCTGAACACCTGCCTGCCGATGGGAAGCAGTGAATGAATTCCTTGTTTTGCTTTGCTTGCGTGTGTGGCTTTTGCTTTACCTATTAAACTGCCTTTATCTCAACCCACGAGTTTTCTCACTTTTACCCTTCCAATTCTCTCCCCCATCCCACCGGGGGGAAGTGAGCGAGCGGCTGCATGGGGCTTAGTTGCTGGCTGGGGTTAAACCACGACAACCAAGATGTGGGTGCAATAGAGTTTCTGACTGTATCTAAATGTGAAAGTATTGGCAAACAGAAGTGATGGTCTATGAAAGAAGGTCAACCTAAGATCACAAAAAAAAAAAAAACAAAAAAAACCCAAACACCCACCCACCCCCCCCCCAAAAAAAGCAATGTTACACAATGTGTTTGGGAGATCAGAGTAAAGAGACTCAGAACTGTAACCTAAGGAAGAAGTTCTCTTGCTTCCTAAAACTAGCAGTCATTGGGAAGCAAAAGGACAACAATATCTTCTTTTATGTTGCATAAGACTTTTTTTTTTTTTTTAATGAGGCAAATAAGGACAGAATATGGAGCAGACACTGTCCTTCAAAATACAGAGCTCATGTCTATTTTTCACTTCATTCTTGAATTAGTTTATACCTGATTCTGGACTTAAAATTATATGAAAGCTTTTCTATAAAAAAAAAGAAGTATCCGATTAGCCCCAACAACTCCCCTGCTTCTGAGATAGTGCTTCCTGTTCAAAGCAAACAATCTATTATTTCACAGCCAATACCATGTATATTCTTGTTTTGGCTCATTAACCTGAGCTGGGCAAGCTGTAAATAGAAAGCTCTGTTCTCACTGATTCATTTTTAGAATTAAAACAATGGATTCGTCAAAAGAGGCAAAATGTTTATCATTAGCAAAGAATCGCTCCAGCCAGTGCTAAAAGACAAATGTTGCTGAAAAATACTCTTATGATAACACACTGTGAATAGTCTGAATTTTATTCACAGGCTTACTTTTAATACTAAAAGCCAGATGCTGCCTGTTAAAAAAAAAGTACTTCAGCCAAAACTGTCATCATCTTCTACATGCTATAATGACAGCAGAATTTCTACCAGATTATGCCCTTTGATTTTCACATATCTGTGTGTGCAGATCTGGGCGTGGGAAGGACTTGCAGATTCGCAGTTTGGAAAAACCAAACATGGTTAGATAAAATCTACTCCTGAAGCTGAGATTAGATGAAGCTTCTGTTTTCCTAGACAAAAGCCACTGATTTCCAAGGCAAAACTGATAACTCCTGATGAAGTTGTTTCAGGGAGGAAAGAGTATAAACATAGCATACAGACAGGTTTAATCAATTGTATCTCAAGTTAATCAGGATGGCCTAAGAGGCCAAAACCTGATAATAACCCAGAACACTGTTGTGTTTTATTATGAAGGCAGAACTCATCCTTCCTGGCTAACACACACAAGGCAAATTTATGAAACGGGGGTAGTAAGTTGAGCTTTATGAACCCAGTAAAAGATATCTTTTTGACACCTGTATTGTCTTGGTGAGTTCCCTCCCTGTTAGTAGATAAGCAAAAGTTTGTCAACAATAAATTACATATATGTAGCAAGTAAAAACCTTCACGTACCACAAAATAGTCACACTATGACATGATATGAATTTTTTCTTGATAACAGTGAGATCTACCACCATATTTATTTTTCATTACTATACTGCTTTTTGCATGATTAGCAGTGCACATAGTAGTTATGAAATAAAAGGCCAGAGGAAGTATCACCATAGTCTTCTAATGCACATTTTCAGAACTGACTCAGATTTTGAGGAAACCAAGGACTGAATCACATGGAGCCATTTTTGACTTAATATCTGAAGCCAGAGTCTACAACTTACAAGTCAAGTCCTCCCAATATTAAACCCTGTCAGATGGATAATTCATACAAGCAATGAATTGCTGCTTTCCTGAGCGGTTCAGTCTCAGTGTTGGTGGGACTGATGCTTAAAATGCAGGGCTTAGCAAGCAAACACTGAGAATACGAGAGAGAAAGAAAAGAAAATTGAAGTTATGACAATAAGGTCATGCAGAACAACTTCACAATAACTGGCAATTTTGGCATGCCAACACACGTGGAAATGAGAGAGAATGGGACCCTTTCTGTTCATGGTATTTGAGGGGAAAATTAGGTGGGTTTAATGGATGAGCATCTTTTCTTTGAGAGGCACTGACAAAGATGGATAGGATTTACAGATAATCAGATATGATAACTCATTTCACCCCTGTGACAGGCTATTTTAAGCTAAATCCTATGGCCAAAAGGCAGATGTGTAGACAAGCAGATAAAATGCTGCAGTCCTACCTCCAACGTCAGGGCAATCACTATCTGCTCTGAAAAATCTACAGCAGAGGAAATACAGTTTTCAAAATACCCTGCTTCCTGATGAATTCAATGGGATGTAGATCCCAAATCCATGTGCTTTTGAAGGCTGGCTTTCGCCTTTTGACTCTCACTTTTAATGAAGTGATGTTCAGGCAGCCAGAGCTGCCTAAGCACATCTGAATGCCCAGAACCGACAAGACTGGAGGCACATATTAGTTTAATGGCAGCATTGGCTGCAATAAGATAATTTCCATCAGAGACGTCTGTCTCCTACTGTATCACCCAGTCACTTGCTTTACTTTTATGCAATTTTACTTTCTTATATCAGGAATATTAGAATAATTCTGTATATCACTAAAGCCAACATATTGAAAGCAATCAGGAAATCTGAATATTTAACACACTGCTCTAGGAAATTTAAAGGAGCCCTGTCAACTTAGATTATCCTGAAAATTAGTTCATTAAGACCCCTATGAGCAAACACAAAGAACAAGAACTCAACACAATGTTGTTAAACGAAAGCAGGAAGCCCCCCTCAACAACTGGAAAACCATAAGTGTGGCTTTACTGTAGTTTAGATGGTAAGCGTGGAAAGCATGAACTACAGCAGAAGTCTTGCAGAGTAAATTAAGATATCCTGGGTTTTTGAGGTTTTGTTTCTGTTAAGACACAAGCAATTAAAGTAAAAGATCTGTCTGAAAATGAAGACTACATTAGTATGAACTGCTGCTGAGAGGATATACCATGGTGCCTGGAAAGAAAACCTGACTTGTATTCCTATCATCCAAGCCGGAGCGAGCCATGCAAAATGCCCCACTCCCAGCACCCGTGTGAGGCGCCTGGCTCCCCACAGGGCCTCCTTTTGGCTTATTTTATAAGGGAACAGGGGACTCTGGTAGAACTTTGGCCAACACTTAGCCTTGAATGGTTTCAAAAGAAATGATATTCAGAAGGTGGGTTTGGTCTGAGATGCTTAGTATGGTAAGTGCCTGCAAAATCTCAGAAGGTTCAGAGAAGTTGGAAGGTTCCCGAGAAGCACAAACAGCATCTCTGCAGCGCCGGAGGTCGACCACCAGTCTTTTTTTCCACAAAGAAAACTGAACTTACTTAACCCACTCCAACAACCACCAACGCTCCACAGTCTGCAAGGATTATTCTAAGAGAGGATTACATATCAAATCCCATTAATTTTTCCAATTTTTCTCCTTAACCGCTTTTTTCCCCAGACCACGAAAACCTTGTTGCAGGTGTCAGTTCTGGTGTTCCCAGACAGACACACAGACCTTGTTCTTCTGAGGTTCTCATTCCTTTAAAACAGTAAGATGTTGCATATGCTTAATAATCAGGGCTGGGGGGTGGGGGGGAATAGAAGTTGCAGGCTGGGCACATCATGCTCTCCTGCTTACAACTGGAAAGTCCATTTGAAAAATTTAACTGAAATACTTCAGCCGGAAGGGTGGGAAAGCGATAAGGAATTACAGGCTGTTCCCGGGGAAAAATGTGTCCACGTCTGAGCCACTGAAAACAAACTCCAGCATAGAAACAAAATTAGTTTGCAAATGTTTTGATATCAGCCAAAGAAATAAGAACTTCTAGATAAGATCTGAATTGAAGAAACAAACACTAAACTAATTTAGCTTGTTTATTTAGTTTGGTTAATTGTTTGTAACGTCACCGCTGTATGACAAATGCCAACCCTGTAGAGCATGACATGGCACTCTGGGAACTGCAACTGCATTACATTATTAGAGTGCTGCCCCAGTTAACATCCACAAATCCTCAACATATGATATTTGTGCAAATGCACCACTGCACTATGAATAACTTGAGTGTGTTACCACTACGGTGAACAGTATGTTGATAGATTCAAATCCCTTGACCAGATGTCAGTGTAACTAAGACCTTTTTGCTGATTTTCAGGAAACAAACATTTGTCCTTTGAAAACTGGATGTTATTTCTACAGAATGGCAAACAAAAGAAATGGGAAAGCAGACATTTGGATGCATTGCATCTGATATACAGCCTTTAAAAATGTAAATGGATGATGTTTGGCTCCTAGGCTGACTTAAAGCAAGGTAAATTTGGTTTCTTCTTTGTAATCACAGTATAGGAATATATGCTATTCCTTCTACCAGCGAGTCTCCTTTTGTCATTAAGTTTCTCCTTTTGTTTTTACTTGTGATTATCAGAAAGTCTTTACATTTATTGAGACTGTAATGGCAAGTTCAGGAATAGTATTTCCATTTCCTGCAATATAATGTTTTCAGGAGAAAAAAATATACATACAAACACAGAAACAACCAGGGAAAGTTATGAAACAAGTTTATTGCCATATTTATGATGGACTTAAAAAATCAGAGGTCATCTAGTTCACGGTTCTTCACTCTGATTTGTTTTAAAGGTACACAGTCTTTGCTAACCTCCCTCCCTCATCTCCAATATTTTAATTGCTATCAAACACTTGGAATTAAGGGGTTACGTTCACGGGCCAATTCCTGCATGCACCTAGGAATCACACATGGATGCAAGTGAAAAGTAGCCACTTTGATGCTGTTTAGGTTCCCAACAGTAACAGTCTGCACGTTAACAAACTCCCAACCGGGAAAGAAGCCTTGATGATCATGGATTTTTCCTGTTCATTTAAAATGAAAGGGTTTCAGTTAATAGATATCAGATTAGACTACAAACTCCTCTGCCAAGAGTCTCAATGTATTTTTGCAGAGTCTCACTTTTCAAGTTTTTTCATCTCTCCGCACCGTGCTTCATGCCAGAGTCAGCAGCAATCCAGCAGGGCTTATTAACTCGGGCTGCCCACTGGGCTTGGACACAACGCGTCTGCACCTCCTGGGTGAAGCGCTTGCTTATCTAGTGAACAAGCTCCTTGCAGAGGCAAGGCACGGCACTTGGAGCTGGGATCTGAGCAACACAGCGGGAGACTTTCAACAGAGAAAACAAGTATTCTGGGGTGAGTCTCTAACAGGGATGTGGCACAGTCATTACTGGTGTCAGTCAGCCATGGCAGAGACTTCACCCTGAGAAACTTGCACCTCTAGCAAATGTCCCAACCACTGTGTTACTGGATTTTCTCCTCTCCTTCCCTCCAGAAACTCTAAAAGGGTAGGTTTCATCCATATGGTGAGCAGAGTATTTTCTGGGGTTTGGGAACTATATTTGGGAGGAAAGTTATTTCCAACACTGTCTCCTCCCCCTCTTCCCCTCTGACACTGAGTCCAGCATTGGGTAAGTCTCCTAACTGTTATGGCCAACTATGGAAAACATTTTCTTCGTATTAGAAGAGGGAATCAAGTTTTTGAAGTATCTGATAAGGAAAACAGCTTCAATCAACATCAGGTGCACTTTTCAGATCCTATTCTTTAATACAAGTCAGAATTAGCTTGCAGTTATGCGCACACTGAAGAAATAAAATTTCACGTCTGTCTCTCTGAACTACAGAATCACAAGACGAGATACAGTCATAACTTCTTGGTGCTAACACACACAGAAGCACAGTACAAACCTTGCAGAAGAAGCAATTGCTTCCTGGGTTACTTTTTAAACAAGCTAGAGACACTGCAGGGAACAAATGCCATAATGTTTCAGCCTGAGCACATAACTCTGATACACAGCTCCAGTGTTGATGGTCATCAACCAAGGCCAACTCTGAAAAAAATTCTCATGAATCAGCAAAAATAGTCAGAAGTTATCAGGCACACAGAGCATACACAGATATTTTACATTAAAATCAACATCACTATCAACTTCCTTTATCTCCTGTATACTTTTGTGCAACTAGTAGCTGCAAATCTTTATGCTCACTGCACTAGAAACTTTAGATACTATACAGAAACAGGCTGGAAGAATCACATGGACTTTATTCGGTTCAACTTGCAGTACAGAGGCTGGATCTGGGCCCCCAGGAGAATTCATTTAGTTATGCTCCAGACACCTTCATTTCCACAGGGCAACTTGCAAGTGTAAGAAAAGGGTCTTCACGGCAAAGGCTGGATTCATTGCCCTGGCAGCTGCTGCAGCAGCTTAACCTGCAGCCTTCCTGCAATCCCTCAAGCCTATCATGTCACCGGGTACCTACACCTGCACTGCTCCCGAGCAATAGCGAAGCTGCCATACATGCACAGAACAACAATACTGTGAATGAGTAGTTAATCCCATGCAAGCAGGAACTAACCATTCTTCTGTACAAGTGCAATACATGTGCCCTGTCAAGACCTGTAAGTCCGACGTCTCCAAAAGCACTGTGGATATGCATTGGGTTTACCAAGTGGGAGGAACGGCACACAGCTCTCCTCTAACACTAGAAGAATTTAAACTACCAACCAAATATTGTGAATGGGCATAATCAGTAATTGATTTGGAAAACAGCATTTTCTTTAGTTAAATCCTTTTACTTCCCACTTTTGTCTTGAATGTGTAGAGACTGTTCAGCAACTCATGAGACCGGACCATTCATTGTAGAGTTTTGCTCTATGCAGCTAAACTTTTGTTATGTTCCTCATCTCTAAGGTGTAGATGATGATGGATACCATCTAAATATCTACCACATATAGGAAAAAGACAGAAAATATTAACATAGTTTCAGGGAATTTATAACTGGAGAAATACAACACAATATGGAGGAAAAAGAGTCTGAAGCAAGTTCTAAATTGCAAGTGTGCTATGTGTTCCATGCCTGTCCGCAAATTTTTCTGAGACCAGAACTGAACTTAGTCATCATTTTGTTTATGAACACTGCAGGGAAGTCAAATATTGCAGCACATAGTTTTGTGTCTAATATTGCAGTGAGGATTACTAAGTTGTTCTACAGCAGTTGGTAAGCAGGTATTTGCTACTGCTTTAGAGTGAAGCTATAGTAAAATCTAGGGTAGCACATAAAATACCTTTTATTACCTCCTCATAAATGCCAGGCACATTGGAACAGTCAAACCTCACCTCCAGTACTCTAATCCCACAAAGCTAGTTTCACAAATTCCTCATTAAAGGATGCACTGATGCGGTCCTGGTGCATGTCGTAATAAATATGCTGCCTTGTTTAATTCTGGTATCTTACAGGAAAAGCCAGATCATTGAATAATCAGATTTAGCTATCAGCACAGCAGGAGATCTATGTTTTAAACCAATTTAAGGACTGCAAATACCATATGCCAGCTGACAAAATCAAGCAACATAATTGACTCAAACACTATCCTCTTCTGTTCAGCTGTTGTTTATTGCAGGACAATCTAGGAAGCTCCCCTACAAGAACAGCCACAGTTGCTTTTCTCAGAGGCCACTCAGCTGACAGGCTCTTTAAAATGCTTTCATGCACAATCTGCATGAATAAGTGAAGCTTAGTATTTAACCATTAGAAAGTTTAAGCATATTTGCAGAGAGATAAGTTTAGGGAGAGGAGGAATGAAAGGAAACTGTTTAATATACTACAATTTCTAATTCTTTTTGCCAACAGAGGCTGTGTGGGAGTTTCTCCATTGCGTGCTCACTCCATTCCCATTGCTAAGATAGGGACTCCAGTCCCCTGCACCAGAGGCAGTTTACTGGGAAGGAAGGAAAGCAGAGGCTGCTGCAAGGAGTGGTTGAAACCTGTGCTGTTGTGGCTAGAGAACAGCCTCCACCTGGCTTAAAGCTCGGTCAGTATGGCTTAAAGCTAGCTCAGCATGCATAGGGATCTGCAGCCATGCTCCAGACTGCATTGCAGATGCGCCAGAAGCTTTCATTAGTACAACCCCCTGGAAGCTTACAGAGAAATATTGGAGAGAACACATGCACGGCTGTGACCGCCGCCACTCCTGAGCTTTCCAGTCTGTGGATTTCATACAGAAGACGGTTGAAATTGGGGATTTCAGTTTAACAATCAGAAATCTTTAAGTTGCTCAACAGTTTTCACAGACAAGGTATTCTCTAAACTCCTCTATCCCTCCTGAGAAGCAATTACTCTCTCATCCCACAGCTCCTGGCTGATATATAAGGGGTAAGGAGGAAATAGGTTTGCTTTTTTTTTTTTTTTTTTTTTTTTTTTAAATATGGGCCATCCAGCAGAGGTGTGCGCTACAGAGTGGTTGTTCTCAATTTTTGCTCAGACTAGTGTGCTTTCATGGTAATCTGCAAATCCGATACTCTGCATTTCTAGAAGTACTTTAAGATTCTTTGGGCTGAATGGCACAATGCAAGTATAAATCATTCACTTTTACAAGATAACAGAAAATTCTCTCTTCTGTGGGGAGTCAGACTGAAACAGAGCGTTCAAAACATGTAGTTCAAGAAAGTCACCTTCCAAAAATTTATGGCCTCTGCCCTTCAGCACACAGTGTGTCTCTTACAAAAGTTATCCGTTTCTATGTACAAAATACAGACCAGCACTTCTTTCCAGTTACACTGGAGTTATATCAGCTGAAGAAAGATCAGAATAAGACCTTGCTCACCTATGAGTTCATATACATCACTGTAATCACCTTTTTATCAGCATAGCATATAACTAAATGAATTTCCTTACACCACAGTAATGAAATATTATTTAGGGCATGAATCGGAAGAACAAAAGCTACCACACTAAATTAATCTTCTGCAAGTGGTGAACATTCTGTTTTTAATATGGCCATTGAGATAGCTTAACCGGTATATGCCACCAGCTATCATGGAAAACTATGACAAGCAATAAAGTACAAAAATTACATCTCCTTGACTATATTAAGGCAATAGTTCCTTAAATTTCTTCTGATACTAAAACCACACAATAAGAATGTGAACATTTGGATATTAAACCACTCAAACTCATTTTACTGCCTTGCAGTAAGCTGACAGAAGTGATCCATACTGCATCCTATACAAGTACAACCGCACGAGTTAAAAAAACCCCAAATCTTAAAAACATTGGAGTGCACCAAACCAAACACTGGCAATAGCAAGTATGATTACGATGACCACCCACCTTTGCAGGTTTTGTGTGCATTCATGACACACAGTCATGAGACAAGAAACCTGTATGAGGAAAACAATATGCAACAATATGCAACCACAACCTCCTGTGGTCACACATGGAGGCTGAGTACACTTACGCGCACGAGAAATGGCCTTTCTCAATTTTCAAGTACTAGATTTTACAATCTCAGTAAGGACCTTTTCAAAATAAGGACTTTTCCCCCCTCTTCTTTAATGCAGCTTTATGAAGATTACATGAAAAGGAAAAATAAAAACCATGATTATATACAAGATTTACTGTAACTCACAGTCAACAGTAGCATAGGGAGTTCAGTAACGTGAACAAGAACTGCAGACACAGACTGCCACAGCCATGGGCCATGTCATGGAAGTTTTCTAGATTTTTGCTCATTCTCAGTGCTCTTGCATTCGGCTTGACTCCAACTAGTCAAATATCTTTTCCGAAGCCTGAAGCCCCGTGCAGGGCACATTTCATTTTACTCCTTACTCAGTATACAGCCAATGGCAATGTTTTCCAAGAAGATGTCGTCCTCAGTTAGTGTTCAGCTGGAATCAACTACAACCTCAAAATTCTTTTATTCAGACCTGTTTAGCTAGCAACTAATTCCCATGTGGTATTTGATTATTCTTCCCAACTTCGCACCTAGCTTTTACAGTGTTAAAAAAAACAACCCCTCAATTTTAAATCTGTTCTCTAACATAGCTTCCATCTCTGATACGATTTGCAGGACAGATGTTAATTAAAAATTCTTGTTGTTCACAGCATTAATATTAATTAGTAGCAGATTTGGGACAGGTTACTGCAAAATTGGGAATTTCTCGGCAGCTGAAAACCACTAAACTTCGTTCTAAGTCTACTTTGTACAGTTTCAGCTAGATAGTATTTTTACACCCTCTTCATAGGAGTGCTAGGAAAGTGTTAAAAGCTTTCCTACAGTCAAGATATATCAAATCTACTTCTCCCATATCCAGCAGGCATGTTGCTCTGTCACAGAAGGAAAAGGAACTGATTCAAAATGACTTGTCTGACAAATCTATGTTGATTGTTGGTTACCACCTCACTTTCTTCCAAATGCTTATAAATTGTTTGTTTCAGTATTTTTCCAGGAATTAATCTGCCTGGCCTGTAGTTCTGTTCTATACTTCCACCCCCTGTTCCCTTTAGAAACAGGAATTAAGTTGGTCCTTTTTCAGTTTTCCAGAATTCTAGTTATCTTCTGTTCATTCTCAAATAAGGTCCCTAATAGCATCAACCCATTTTAGTCATTTGCCTAAACTTTCTATCCGCCATAAGAGTATTTAGGAAAGGATCCCAAACTTCAGCCTCTGTATCTATACTAGGCTGTGTTCCGACACCTTAGCCCTTGTGCTTGTCCACTCAGTTAATCCTGATCAGTAAAGTAAAAAAGGTGCTAACAATCCCCTTAGCAACATCTGTTGGTGACTTTCTAGCCTTTCTGCCTAACAGACAAGTTCTTTCTTTAGTGATTTCTCTTGCTACTAATATATTTACAGAATGTTTTCTTGCTACAGCTTTGCTAGCTCTATTTTGTTTTGTACAGAATCCTTCTAATAATGTCTCTACATGCGAGTACTATTCTTTTATAAGACATGTTCAAAAGCTGACCTAATACCCCCTTTTTGCATGGCTCCTTCAGTTTCAGACTAATGAATAACTTGTAATTAGGCAGTGGCAATTATGGCTATCTATTCTTCCCAAAGAAACAGCTTGTACTTGTGCCCTTACAGCATGTCTTTAAGAAACCACTAAATCTTCTGTCCTCAGACTTTGACAAATTCTTTGATTTTCTGAAGTATGGTTTCCAGGCTATTGCTTAATAGCCACTTTCAACCAATTCACCACCCTCCTCCACCCATTCCTTCATTTTATAGTCAGAAGCAAATACAGAAGGCATTCACCATGAGTTGCTTTCAGCATTGCTCATCAAAAGAAGTGCTGAAATTTTGCTACACTGTGCATGTTACAATACTATTTTCTGGAAGTTGCCAGAGTAGTTCAAGTCCCCCTGAATACTATGCCCTGTACTTGGGAAGACGCATAGATGAGAAATAGCCTACTTGAGGAATCTAAAGAGAACTAGCATCACTTTTTTTTTCTTCACTGTACCTGTAGAGGCTTTCAACACTACTTAGTGTTGGATTAAGTAAAGGCATCTTTAACACACAAATTTCTCCTCTTACCTGTCCTTGTTTTTCCTTAAGTAAACTGTACTTATTCAGCACTTCAGTCATCAAAATTATTCCATTTACTTGACTTGAGCGGCCAGCAGGTCAAGGAAGGGGATTCTCCCCATCTGCTCTGCTCTCATGAGACCTCACTTGGAATATTGCATCCACCTCTGGGGTCCCTAGCACAAGACAGACATGGACCTGTTACAGCGGGTCCAGAGGAGGGCCATGAAAATGGTCAGAGGGCTGGAACACCTCTCCTATGAAGAAAGGCTGAGAGGGCTGCTGTTCTTCACCCTGGAGAAGAGAAGGCTCTAGGGAGACCTTATGGCAGGCCCTTTCAATACTTAAAGGGAGCTAATAAGAAAGACAGTGAGAGACTTTTTAGCAGGGCCTGTAGTGACAGGACAAGGGGAAACAGCTTTAAACTGAAAGAGAGTAGGTTCAGATTGGACACAAGGAAGAAATTTTTTACAATGAGCATGGTGAGACACTGGAACAGGGTGCCCAGAGAAGTTGTAGATGCCCCATCATTGGAAGCATTCAAGGCCAGGTTGGATGGGGCTTTGAGCAACCTGATCTAGTGGAAGATGTCCCCGTCTATGGCAGGGGGGTTGGACTAGATGATCTTTAAAGGTCCCTTCTGACCCAAACCATTCTATAATTATGCTAAATAAAGTACAACTTTGATTTACAAGTATGTTCAGTTCCCCTTATTTCAAATATATAATCCTATCATTTCCACAATTAAACCAGTGTCCTCATGGACTAGATTCCAAGATGAAAAAGGAAAGTATTTGGTCCTTACTACCACCTAATCAGAATAGCAACATTTAATGTGATATGATGAAAATGGAGTATCATAATGGGAGACTTCAGCTCACTTCCTTTCAATGTAGATCACAAATATCCCATCATATCAGGATGTGACATTTTTTTGCATTAAATCAGTGACTGTTTCACAGAGCAGCTGGGTAGGAAGCCCATAAAAGAAAATGCAACCCTTGATTTGGTCCTAAATATAGAGTGGCTCTTCAGCTACGAGATTTTGAAAAATCCTGCACGCAATAGCTTCCCAGCAGGAGCAGTGGAGGCGAAAAATAAACCTACAGTTGCATCCAGCTTCAGAGAGTGAAAGCACAAGAAGTAAGGAAGCTTCTTAAGAGACTCCAAAAGGGCCAGATAAAGAATTTAAATCCTTGCAGGCACTGTGGAGATTACTAACGGCAATAAGACCAAAAAGACAAGGCAGGTACATATTTCCTATTAAGTAAAACCCGAGAAAGGAAGAAAGGAAACCAGAACGGTTAGAAGAACTGTGTAGGAGTGATGTTACCCTCAAAAAAGCTGAAGTCAAGCCCAAATCGAAAAAAATAGCTCAACAGATCATAAACTCTGGCAAATTAAATGTAAAAGCACAGCAAGGCAGGCAAAACAAACAAAAATCTGATGAACAACTGGCAGAGACTAATGATTAATCTTTCCTCAAGCACATCAGGAACAGGAAGCCTGCCAGAAACTCGGGGATGCAACTCATGATCAGAGTAGTAAAGGAGCACTCAGAAGATAAAGGCGTTATGGAAAATACACTAGACATTCACTGCAGGGATGGTAACAGTACGAGACGCTGGGGAGCCTCTGCAAAGAACTGATAGAAATATTAACATTGGTATGAATGGAGAATAAATGGTAACGTTTGAGCACAGAAACACCAGGAAAAACAGCAGAAGAGGGAATATAAGAATGGCATTTGTTGATGGCACCTAGACTAGCAAGCCAGCAAGACTGCAGCACATTTATGTGTAGTGTTTCAGGATGCTTAAATCAGGAAAAGAAGTCTAAAACAAGGGACTGCAACTAATTCATAACAATGCAGAGGTGAGAAAGGATGGAGAGACTAACCACTAACCAGATGGAGACTAACCACATGCCTGCCAAACTAAGGATCCAGAAGTTGCAATGAGAACTCAACAGCTGGAGTCCCTTCTCTTCCACATGACTGCAAGGAATCCTGGACCAACGACTTGGATATACACATCTTGGCGCCTGAATGCTAAACTGTGTGGACAGAAGTATCTTGGTGCTTGCAAGTACACCAGTGTGAGAGTGTGTGTGAGAATGTGGAATTAAACCAGTTTTGTATTAAAATAAAATCACTTTTCCCTCCTATAAAGTCTCACTGAGTTTTGCCACATTATTGCTACAGTATTGCAACACTATTTCTCAGCATTCCCCTGCCAGGACCCCTCTTTGCAGGAGGCTCCAAGGATGTGTTTGAAATTGCAATGACTGTATGAGCAGATACAGAAGGAACCAACAAAGCAAATGCTAACAACTCGCCAGGACCAGACGGCACACAACCCAGGAATTCTAAAGGAACTCAAGCATGAAATCGGTGAATTACTAACACAACAGTATGTCACCTTTCAATTAAAAGTATCTTGGTAGTAGAGGACTGTGTGATGGCAAGGGTGACAGACCTTTAAGAGACTGCCGGCAAGACCTTAAGCCTGAGAGCTGTACTATACATACTAGTATAAGTGAAGAACAGAATTAGGAGGTATCTGGATAAATATGATCCAGTTGGGAAGAGTCAGCATGGCTTTTGTAATGGGATGTCCTGACTTACAAGCCTACTGGAGTTCTGCCCACAAGCCAGTGGAGAAGGCTAATCCAGTTCCTCTCCTTCAAATTTCAAGAGACCTTCAATGAAGACCTGCATTAAGCTTTTAAGGATGCTAAGTATGCAAAAGAGCAAAGGTCCTTCTTGCACAGGCAAATAATTGGTTGAAAGATTGACCACCTACTCCTACTCATGTTTCCCATTCTTGCCATCACCAGTGGAGTTCTGGAGATACCTGTGCTGAAACATATAGGACATACAGCCTTCCTGCTCTGGACAAAGGGGTGAGCAGTGCACTGACAATACCCACCAAAGATACTAAGTTGTTCAAGGTAATAAATGAGAAGGTGAACTACAGAAAACTACTTAGAGACTTTATGAAAAATGACTGAATAGACAATAAAATGGCAGGTAACATTCAGTGTAGTTAAATCACAAATGATGCACATAGGAAAAACAATCCTAACTTCAGAAAGAAAATTAAGAGCTTGAGTAAACTATCACCTGTTAGCAGCGAGATCTTGGTAGTTATGGCAGACACCTGCATGAAGGTATCATCCCCCTGGCTCAGCAAACAGTTAAAATAGGAAATAAAGTGTCAGAAATCATTACGAAAGAAACGTCAATGAACACCTAAGAGTTTCAGAAGGACATAGAAGAGACAATTTTGCTGGCCATGGCTATCATTCCCTGATAAAGCCCAAGGCAAGAATTGTCAGTTCAATGACACTTTCACCTCCAGAATATCTGAGGCCTGATGGACATTCAGAACTGTTTGAAGGAAAGCTTTCAGAAACTTTCTCCAGAAAGGCTGGGTTACCAGAGTACCTTCTCTGATACTCACCATGCAAAAGCAGAGCACAATTTAGCTCTTAGGAGATTTCCCCTCTCTACCTTTGGCTCTTTCACTATGACCTGTGAAATTTCTGAAACTATCAGCTGGATAGTTTCATTGCATGATTGCATTAGCATCATTCCCCAAGTCTTACAGAACAGAAACATTTAATAGGAATTGTTATATTGATCTGTCTGTATGCATTTTCCTATCACAAGATAAGCAGTGAAAATAATTACATCAACATGCCCTGTATTCTGACAATTGTTTTTTAGTGCAGGTTAACAAATGTAATTAGATGTTCATAGGCCAGAAAAACTACCTGAAAATCTAATTCTCTTGCTGTCAATTACTCTTTTGAGACACATACAGTCACAGTGAATAAAAACTGAAATTCTGAAATAACCTACAACTCCACCCTACTAGCTGTTATTTTTCCATTGAAAGATAAAATGTTTCCAGCTTTTTTCATGGTATCAAGAAAATGCAAGCCATCCCCAATCTGCATTCTCTTCTGTTATACTCGGTTTTGAGTATTCTACTCAAAAGGAGGTCAAAAGGTATGCTATAAATGGCAAAAAAAATTAAACTATTCAGATGACTTCTGCCTAAGTAATTAAATCAAAAAGTTCTTACAACACTGTCAAATCAATGTGCCCAAAATGCACAAAGGCAGCCCCAAACTTCCTAAGGTAAAAAGCAAATAGAAGATCTTTAATGGTTAAGAAAAACAGTATGTGGATAAAATGCTGTGAACCACATTTCTAGAATTTCTTCCCAAGCATAATATCTAGCAGCTTAGAAGAAAAAAAGCAATACAGATTCTCACACAAAGCTGCAAGAGTTCTGAAACTGCGTTTTCAAGACAGACAATGACTACCACAAAATTAAGGACAGAAAAATTAGAGCTGCCAACACTGCAATTAAACATCTCCGAACAGCCCATTTTGTTTAAAATTCCTGGGCAAACAGCATCCTCGGTTTGCTCTTCTCACCCTGTAACTGTGTCACCACTCTGCTGCTGTGGGTGTGCTGACATGCTTGTTATATAACTCCCTCGCTCCCAAGTGAGATAAAAAAAAAAAAAAAAAAAAAGAAATAAAAAAACCCCCAAAACTGGAAACCAATAGTTTTTCAGATAAGCTATGCTCCTCTAAGAGCTCTGTTACGCCACTGGTTTTGGGGTGGATTCCCAGGAGCAGAGAGCCCCAGCCCCTTTCTCTTCCTTTTGCTTCCAGCAGTGTCCAGTGCCAGGCATGTCCTCCAGCACCGTGGTGATGTCCTGCCCCAGCTGTGGCTTTCCATGATGCATACATCTACATGTACTCTGGTTACCTCACGCTCCATTTCACAAACAAACAATCGTCTCTTGCAGGTCCTGTTCATCTCATTTTACAAAAGATCACATGAGTCATGCCTTAGAAATGCCTGTGTCTTTTCACTGGCTATTACAATAGTCTAGACAATTAGCTTAAACAGAGGAGGCTAAACTGCAAACATCTGAAGTGAGGCAAATTAATCTCACCCGAAGACACAGGCTCATGGCTGTGCGTGGCCTCCTTCCCTTCCCATTCAGGGCTGGGCTGCCTTAGCTCCCGTTTGCATTCTCCTTAGGCCTCCAACATAGGTCAGCCCTCAGCCTACAGATCCTGGGAGCTGAATTTAAATTCTTAATGATCTCCTGGCTGAATAAATACAGCCATAGTTTCATAAAAATTCCAGGTCATTAACTATTATAAAGAATCAAGTGCAAAAAATGTATGTATGAAAATATATGGGAATATCCATGGCAGAACTAAATAAACTTGTTTCCTGTTTAAAAAGAGGAAATTAAATAGAAATTTAAGTGAATGAACTTACTAACCCCCACTATCACTGTCATACTCTCCCCCAAATCAGTAACTTCACCTTAATAAGCAAACCAAGTCAAATCCCACAAAGCAGCATAAATTTGGAACCTTTTCTGGGGTTTTGCTGCTTTTAAGTCAACAGTATCTAGACACCATCCCATGCTTTGGAGTACTTCAGAAATAACCAAATCAATGTAAAAATCTGACATTACGTAGAACTTTGTCAGGGAGTTAAGAAAGAAGGGGAGTCCAAACAGAACAGGACTTTTCACCAGCCTTTTCTTATGAAGGATCCTTATGAAGGAGCTTTTCCTATGAAATAGCTCCAGTGATCATTGCTAAGGTGTGTGGCAAGACAGTGTAGGAACTGCCCCTCTTCAGTGAGAGAGTTCTCACCAGAGATAGCATGTTCCTGATCGTATGCTGAACTTAGGTTACTTTTCCAATGAAAAAAAGGTAAGTCCAGTCACAGGAGGGGAAAATTACCCTCAATCAAAATAGAAATACTCCTTTCCTGGGTGAAGGTGGGTGCTTCCAGCCAGCTGGATCCTTTCAAGCATGGTCAAGAAAGTAATCCTACTCTAAAGAAGGGGGCAGAGTTGCATTGTCTTCTCCAGCATCCTTACAAAGACTCAGTCATCCAACAGATATTGAGCTTGATCCAGCTCTGTACTCTTACCTGAAGGATCCAACATTGTCCAGATCCTACCTTTTGCTCCTTTTCACTTCTTTCTTGTCTCAGCCAAACGTCACACACAGCTGTAACTTCTCAGTCCCTTCTCATTCACTGGTATCAATCTTTGAGAAAGTTTCTCTCAACTGCTTTATTGTTTCGCTATTTCTGAACTTCATTGTTTCACGATTAACTGATCCTTTTCTCTTATCTGTTTGTCAAAACCACAAACACTTTCTCCCACTGCAGCGCTTGCTTTGTATATCAGATTTTTCTGCTCTAATTCAGAGGATCCTTCCCCTCTACCCTCTGATACAGTAGACAATACCATTCATTGCCACTTTAATTTTCTCCTTTCTGATTTAGAAAACTTCAATATCCAAAACAAGATTGTAAATTCTGTTCCAAAAGTCAGAAACATCACCTTCGTTAATTCCTGCTCTGAACAGTCCTTTCTCTCTTGCCCAGGACTGCAGGAGTTAGTCTGCTATAGCTAGGTGTGAGGCTGTACCAAAAGTACATCAATTAAATGCCAAAGTTAGAGAGTACCCCATCCCCAATGCCTTCGCTTTTACAGCTGTAAAAAGATCACTCCCCTTCAACTTCCACAGAGATATATTTTCTACATTTTTGCAGAAACTTTAGGTACTGCTACGGTTTCAGAGTACAAATTGGTGATATTACAACATGGCCACATGGTGACATCCTGAGCGATTTGCTAAGGGCTATGCCTCAGAGCTACAGAAAACCAGTAAGTGGAAACAGCAAAATCACTCTACATTAGTAGGAATGGCATGTCTTATTTAGGAATTAGAAGAGCAGCATGGGATCTAGTTTCAATGTTTTTCCCCCTTTATGTTTCAATACCACATATACAAACAGCAAGAAGCAGAATCCCCTATGGTTTGCTAGCTCAGGTAACTCTCCACAAGGCTGCAGTCACTGGAGCTCTGTATGAAAAGCTCCTGACCCAGAAGGGCAGCTGCTAATGGGACAAGCAGATGCACCAGCCTTCTGCCAGCGGTACAGAGGGAGAGCAGGTACCCCGAGAATTGCCACTCCCACCTGAGCTGGCTGGTCACAGCTATGCCACTGCCCTTTACCCCAGGGGTTTCTGCTCAAAAGAAAAGTGGTTTTCCACAACAGCAGATCAGCCCAAAGCATTAACAAAGTAGCAGGTCACAAAAATTACCTGAAGACTTACTCAGCTCTGCTATACATCTAAGCAACTGATGATTCTCATTTGATTCATTTCTCTACCCAAACAGTAGTATTACCTGAAATCAAATGGGAATCATCTTTGTCTAGAAAACATCATAACCTAGCAAACAAACACCATCACCATGCTCACCTGACTGTGCCCCCATTCACATTCCAGTTTTGGAGGGAGTCACGGACTGTCCACATTCCAAAAATATAACTTCTCAGTTCAAGATACTCCAGAGGGAGATACAAATTTGTAAAGGGCAGAAAACATGACAGCTAATTAGGGCCCCACCATTTGGGCCCTAATACAATATTTTTTCTGAACTCCTTACAAAAACTGTGTTGAAAAATTAGTGTACTGAGAAATGGTAGTTAGAGTTCCTGTCTTGTAAGAACTTTTTCTGACTATCATATATGGTACCTGTAGACACATGCAGTCATCTGTATTGTACCTTATCCTTGGCCGATGAGAATCCTAGAGGTGCTCCAGCCATTCCATTCTCTGGTTCTGTGTTAACTGGTCCTGCTCACTCACGCAGGAAAACATGTTTACTTTTCTTGTTCAAATTTCAAAGACACCAAAATACCTGGTAAAGCAAGTTTTGGGCCACAAGCAGCATTAGAAGCAGCAAAATCTTTTCAAAAGTAATAAATAATCTGAAAACAGAAAAGAAACATGGGGATTTCATAATACCAAATCCATGGTGAACTCATGTTTCTCAGCAGCATGCAATTCTCTCTCTCCTTTTCAAGAATAATGGCAGCACGTCCACGGCTATTTCAGTTTTAGAGAGCAGTGCCAGAATACTAAACCATACATCCAGTCATAACATGTTGGTATAGCCAAAAAAACAGATTCTAATACATTGTCTGGACTATTCCAATACAAAGTTAGACCTAAGTACAACCTTATACTAAAGGCCACATGGACTTGAATCTGGAGGTTTTCAAGTAATTGGATAAAAACAGGAAAGAAAAAAAAAATCCAAAAATCCCAAACAATCTAATCTTGTAAGGAAACAGGCCTTATGCAAACACACTGTGTACTGCAAACCGCATATTTTTATCTCCACAATAGTTAAAATCATTGGCTTCACCCAAATTTGACAGAGAAGCAGAGGTCTCAGCTATTTAACATATCTCCTCATTGTATGATACTATAAATAGAGAAAGAAGGATATAAAAACGACTCCTGGGAGGGGGAGGCTGCACAGGGGCTCGCCGTCATTGTCCAGCGAGGCTGCGCTGCCAAGACAGGTTGGACAACCACTGAAAAGCCTTCAGCGGTTGTTTTGTTACATTCCAAGTTTATCAACCACAGAAAGCTATTTTTCCCTGTTGCTTTGTCTTTTCTTACTTTCAAAATAGAACAAAGTAAAATTTACTTAAAACATTTGTTTTCACAAAACTGGGAAGTGAAGGACTCCATGTTTTTGTTATTCCGCATCTTCAAAACAATCATAAAAACAACCATTACTCCTAACTTCAAAGCTAAACATCCTGCACAGAGCCACAAAACCCAGCTCTGTAGAACATCTTAAGTTTAAAAACAAAACAAGAAAACCAAATAGACTTTTTTGCCCCTGGGAAAACCAAAACATCTGAATAAAAATGATGCTAGCAGATACTACCTTTCTCTTCAGGGGAGAAAAGGCTACAACTTTTAAAGTATTTTGTAATTAACTCTTGTTATTATATTGGATCAAGATGGTTTTACCCCAAAAAGCAATACACGATTCATTTTTCAGTCTCCTATGTTAGCAACAGAGAAATTATTTTTGTATGGCCTTAAAATCCCAATGTGTTGCAGTAACAGCCAGAGGTGATCAAGTGGGATAAAAAGTAAATAATAAAAGCAACTGTTCATGTGAAGCCCTGACAGTGTATGCCTACAGTTACTTGTGACTTGAAGCACACTACACTGATCTTGCCATCGGCCAGCTCTGTGGCCCAAGGCAGACACTTGCTTTCCCATCTAAGCAGAAAGAATTATTCTAATGGGCTGCAAACTCCCGGAGCTTTAAGCACCATTAAATGCACACGAGTTAAGAACTTTCCACAAGGGATTTCTGTGAGGCCATAGAAGACATTTCGTCCTTGTTCATCACTTAAACACTGCTTTATCTAGAGACAAGATCACAACTATGCCCATCTTCATGTAACTTTCCTGCCGCCAAAACATCAACTTCTAAAAATAATGTTATTTGCTACTCCAGTACAATGTTTTACCTAGCACATAATCTTCATTTCAGAAGCTGAAAAGGGCACTCAGTTAGCAAATAGAGGTTGCTGAATAGCCCTTATTTGTTTTGGTCAAGTAACCAGTATCTCTAAACTGAAGTCCTCTCCCCTGAGGCACAAAGTGGCAAATAGATGAATAAGCTGAGAATTTTTGAAGACTGATGAAAGGAAACCAAGAAGCTTTTATATAAAAGGCAAACCTCCCATGACTTCGCCATACACTGAGCATTACCAGTCACATGGGAACTCCCCCCTCCGGACTTGCAGTTGAAGGCAATGGAGTTGGAGGCATGTCCCTTCCCCAGCAAGCAAAGTCTGCTTACCCTCCACACACAGAGGTGAGCTCAGTAGTGGTATGTAATGCACCATCAAGGCTAAGAGATCAATTAATATCATATTCTGACCAGAACCCTGTCTTTCCTCCTGCCTTTTTTCCCCCTTTGTCTCCCCTTTTTATATGGAACAATGATATTAACGCACTTCTAAAAACGGAAACGTTCTTCTCCAAAATTTGGCAAGGTATGATGTATCTGGAGTATAACTTTCCATGCCATGTAGCAGTCTCACATCACCCTGATGAGGGAAGCCTCATTAACTACAGCTCTGACATGAAGAGATTTCTTCATATTAAAAATCTCTGAATGCTAGTTTCAATGAGAAGTTCTTATAATCCCACAATCTGGAGCACAGACTCGCCATTTAGCTAGGAAGCTACAGCCAAGTTCATGACTTTTGAAATTCTTGTGAAAACCCTCTTGAATTTGACCAAATTCCAGACTTCTGAAATGAACGTAACTTAAATATATTCAGCAGCTATCTGCTAGGATGTGGTTTCACCACCAACGGCAGCCAGCCCATATTAGTGCTGCTGTCATGTGGCTAGTCACATCCTACCCTTCCACCTCTGGCCAGCTGTAGCACTTTCTCCCCATCCCCCAGTTTGTACTGGGATTAGTGCTTTTGGGATCCCAGTCAGCCACCTCTGAGTTCTGGTGCTGGCACAGAAGAGGGAGGGGAAACACAACTGCATCTTTTGGCAGCGCTGCTAACAGAACCCCAGCCAAACAGGAAACTGCTTTCTAGGATGCTGCTCTGTGTCATCAGCAAAGCTCTGGAGATTCGATCTGGACGAAACATGTTAATCGTACCACGCTTGCTTGAGCTGGTAATAAAAAAATCACGTCTCTCTATGACACTGAACATTAGCATCTTAAAAACCATCCTGAGTTTCAAAACCAGGCAAATATCTACTACACTTGTAATGACTGCCATAGCTGCTCAGAGACAGAGAAAAACAAGAAAGTACCTAATTAAAGATAAGTACAAAAATAAGAATATACTGAAGGACCACAAGGATAGCATGAAGGGAGATACACAACAACTATTTTATGCTCCAGATCTAGCAACTGACACAGTATTAACCAACAAATAGCTAGTCCAGGAGACTTGTTTGAGACAGTTTTGGCAGAGGACTGAAGGTAGCTAGATAAAGTCATAGAAAGATTTGAAAAAGAAAGGGAGGTAGACTACCGTCTGTGTATGCCATCTTTAAGCAGTGTGTGATAGCACTCCTAGAAATCGTGTAAATATACATTTTTAAACAGAAATAAAAATGACAATATTTCTACAATACACCGAAAATGGGTACCAGGGTGGAAGCTCATGTTTATATATATAACTCAAACAAGCTTTAACATAAAGTGTTCTGTAAAAGATATATTTATGTATTCTCTATTTTTATATGAACGTACTATGCCAAGAGGCCATATTAAAAAAAAAAAACCACAAAGGCCCACTTTACACATATTTGACTTTAATAACAAATACCTGAAACTCATCTATCTAGAAGTCAAATTTGCGTTGAATACGAAATAATTATCTTTAGGATTTTGAGGCAAAGAGGGATGTTGTTTCTTTCTAAGATAAATACTTTTCAAAAAGCATGCAAGACTGAAGTTTCGTTATAACCTTTTAAAAAAAAATAATCTAAGAACCCATGCATCATGGAACGCCAATGCTACAGTGTGCTGTCTCCTATTTTTACTTGATCCATGTCCCATAAAGTTTTATCACACACACCTGCACAAATCTTGAATCTTCGTACATGTTCATCCATCAGCAAACAGGCTGATAATGCAGATCACTGAGGTCTCCTGAGGAATACTAATCCCAGTAAGAAAATTAGTCCCAAGCACAAAAATGAGGAAGTATCAACAGTTGTGATTTACAAAGCATACAAGAGAGTGAAATCTCAAGACTATCAAACCTCTACATGGGTAAATTATTACACGACTAATATGCAGAATTCAAGATGAGCAGCTGCCCACATACCTTACATTCAAAGGTACACTCCTCCCTGAGGTACATGGCTTGCCACTTTGACTGTGGGCTACGAATGGACAACTGCCATTCACCACCAGTTCATGACAGAAGTTGGGCTTGCTAGCTTATCCAAACAGGCCAATAAAAAAAATAAAGAATAGATGCAACAAAACACAAAATTAGGAAGTATTCACAGAACCATAGATATTTGGTTGGAAATGACCTCTGGGGACCTTTAGTCCAGACTCCCATTCTTCCTCATGGCTTCCATCTAGCCAAGCTCCAAAAACTTCTAAGGATGAAGATTACACAAACTCTGAGCAAACTGCTCTAGTGCTACCTGCCCTTCTAGTGAAAATGTTTTTCCTTAGGTCCAAACTGAACTTCCCAAGTGAGCCACTCCCCTTGCTACTTTGTTTCACACTACATTTTTGTAGCCTTTGATGAGCCTGCAAGGCTCATTAATTTAGGTATGTCCAACTACTTAGAGAAGTAACCCTTACACTCCTGCTCCCCAACTGCTGGCTGCTCCTCTCCCTCCCAAACCACTTTGCTAGGAAAGAAGCTTTGTCTAGAAAGACTGATGGGGGAGTGGAAGAGTACTTCAGCCTTTTGTGCGTTACCTGTCATTGGGCTGCCTTCCTCCATCCTTGAACAACACCCCATTTTCCCTGAACTTTCTCTTGCAACTACCATACTTGTAGGATCCTTTCTTGTTATTCTTCATGCCCCGCATTAAGAAAAGTTTCTCCAACAAACCTCTCTGCAAATGATCCAATTATGTGTTGCTTTGTTAAATGGTCATGGTTAGGGATGGATTATGAATCTTAGTGTACGTTGGAAAAAATACAAAGTGATTCATTCCTTAAGACAATCTACATCTTCTCCTAAATGCTGAGACAGTTTGTCTAGTAGAGAGTCTGCAGTGCCTATGCAGTGCTTGAGTTGAGGCTGTGGAGGAAGGCTGGGAAGGTAAGCAGCTGAGCTGAGAAGCTGAACTGTAGGAGAGAAGACTTTGGGTTATTCCAGGAATTGCTATGTAGAAACCAATGGGAAGCCACCATGAAGTCAAGTGTCTACCCTATGTCCTTTCGTATTAAAGAGCTTCTGCTGCTCAGCCCTAAGGGTTGTGTTTGAAAACTCTCTTATTTCTCTTATACTAGGTTGCTGATAAGATTAGGAATCACTTGCTATGGTCAGAATGTTAAGCAGAGCGTTAGAGACAGATCCTGGCCCTATTACAAAAAAAAGTGTGATGGACATACTGTCCTTTGTTCAGAATGTTTGAACCAGAACTAGGAAATGAACTGAAACTCCAAGGGCAGTCTGTTTTCCTACTGGCTTTCCTTACTTGCTTTGCTGAAGGGAAGCATTTATATGCTCCACTGAAAAAACTATTTCACAATTTCTTTTGAAACTTGCAGATCCCGTACTTGCCCAAGTTTCTCTGGGAAGTACATCCGGGGGGGGGGGGGGAGAGGAATCATATCATTTCCAAAACTGTGTCTGGTTTTGCTTATACATACTTTCTATCTGACATTACCTGTCTTAGCACAGGCTGAGAAACCTGGAGCTAAGTTTAAAAGACCCATCCCAGCAAAGTCTGTGATCCTTCTGCCAAAGACAAACAGTTTAAAAAGTATTTAGGTGGCTAATCATAGAATCATTAAGGTTGGAAAAGACTTTTAAGATCATCAAGTCCAACCGTCAACCCAGCACCCATGCCCACTAAACCATGTCCTGAAGCGCCACATCCACATGTTTTTTGAACGCCTCCACTGATGGTGACTCCACCACTTCCCTGGGCAGCCTGTTCCAATGCTTGACTACCCTTTCGGTGAAGAAATTTTTCCTAATATCCAATCTAAACCTCCCCTGGCACAACTTGAGGCCATTTCCTCTCGTCCTATCGAGATGATACCTAATGATTCTGTTAAGCATCTAATAAGGCTTTCAGATGAATACTAGCTGCAGGCAGCTAAGTACACATAAACACCTTTAAAAATCTTGCCAAGAGTGTAGAGATGTTTCTGAAAAGTAGCTGCAGGAGTCTCACAAACTCCACACTGCCTCTCAGCAGAGAAGCCTAACCATTAGTTTACGGGCCACTAACTAGAAAGTTTGATGTCTCCTGCATTTGCCACCAAATCTGTTTGCAAACACTGTGTTGCCTGATTAGCACCTCCTTCTGGTGTACCCTAAAGTTATCTTTTCAAAGTTCTCTGTAATCTCCAATAGTTTGTTTCTGACTGGACACTAGCTATCTCGCTCTAAAGAAAAATTTTAGAGAAGTCCTGGGAACAGGAGATAAGCTTAAAAATAAAGTCAAAAGAAAATAATTATTTTGGCTGAGGGACAAAGAAGCCTTGTAAAACTGCAAATTGCTTTATGAAGTGAAATTGCACCAAGGGGTAATCTACCAGCAGGAGAGGGAAGAACACACCATGTTTACTTACACACATTTCAAACGCAACTGCAGTCTCACATGTTCTCACTTACAATTGTTTCAAGGCACTGCAGTATTACATATGGTTTTCATCTTTGCACTGCACACGCAGGATGCTTTGTTTTCTATATCATAATCCTGGCTTGGACTTGGGGGAATCTAACTCCTTCCCAATGCCAACGCACAATTTTAATCAGGAATCATGCAATATTTCGTCATTCCCTAAAGCGCCCACTTCTGGTTTCAGGCAATGATGCAATACTTGTTCAATTTAGGTTTCAGCATACAGCTTGCAGTACCAGGGAACTGTTAACCAGCCCGAGCTGAAAGTCTGGAAGAGCATCTGGTGGGGAAAAAAAAAGTCAGGGGGTAGCAGGGGAAGGAAGTGGAAGGTTTTTTTATTATTATTATTATTTTTTAAAATAAGCATACCGGTTTGTAAGCTGATCGTGATCATTTGGTCTTTCATTTTCAAGTGCTTGGGATAAAGAGATAGATATAGTCACTAGTTTGAATGCTGAGAAAATACCCATGCTAATATAAACAGCTTCTTGTCCTGGAATTGTACCTAAGGACCATTATAACAAGAGACATTATACGTCAATACATTGCACAGATGCTTTATTCAATTCAAATATTTCTTCTGACAAGCCCAAAACCAAGATTAAAAGCCTGTCTAAGATATGACACAAGACGCAAAAGTCAAAAGTACAAGAGACCACCACTGTTCTGCAATATGGCCAAGATCAGCAGGATGTGGAAAAGTTGTCAGTTTTCAGCTAGATCCTGCAGTTCTCCATGTACCTGCCAAATAATGATTCACAGCAGAAGAATTCTCAAAATATTGTACAGCAATCACAAGAAAGCAATCAAGAGAAGCATTATGGTTTGCTGCACAGATCAAAGGCATGCAAAGGCTGAATTATTGTAAAGAGATCTTCCCTAGGTAAAACAACTGATCTATTTAATGTAGAAACGTGATGACTAACATTCAGTACACAAAGCAACAGATTAAAATGCTTCCCCTTTCTAGTATCAGCAACCAAGAAACTGTAAACCAACTAAATAAAAACAAACCTAACCCAAACTCTAAAGATATACACATAACCCATGTAATTCAACTCACTGAAGCTATACAAAAAACCCTCTAAGGATGACTACCCTGAACACCAGAGGCAGTTGCAGACACCTTGCCAAAGGACATTCAGCTTGCTCAGAACGTCCTGCTGTTCACTGCCCTTCGACACTGGGCTTCTCGGCCTGAGCCAACGCCGCCCTCCCAAAGCTGCCATTTGCTGATGGTGAACAGAATCCGAAACTCATCCCTCCCCAGAACTCCCTGCAGCTGGCTTCAGTTCTTTCAGCTGCACTTATTAAGATGCAGCAAGCAGCCTCACCTATACAGACTGCCCAGCATAGCCCCTGGGACTATCCTGCTGCTGCTGAACTTCAGCAGTCACAGTGTACCAGGCTAGCTTCCTCCCCACATTTAAAACCACAATTAAAAAAATCCATAAACTTAAGAAACAAGGGTGAATGAGAAAAGGGAGCATTTTTGCCTGAAACACGCATTTCTTGCAAGATTTCCCCCTGAAAACAGCTGTGAACAATAAATATAATTTCACTTTTAAATCACAGGATAGGCTCTTGCCCCTGCAGTGAAAATATAGTCATGCCTGTAGTGCATGTTCGAAAGAAAGCAAGTATCTCTAAAGTCTTGTGATTACTGCGACCCTTCTTTGCTCCCTTTCAAAATGGGGCAAGAAAACTATCAATATCATCTGTTGCTCCATCACCCAAAGTGGCAGGTTTGTGGGCAATCTAGAAGTTCCAGCTTGGGTGGTGATTAAACACAGCAGTGTGATACCCTACCCTGAAGCTTTTCCCTATACATATGCTTTAATAAACCCTGGAAGTTGAACTAAACTAGACTTAATCCCTCTAAGCCAACTTTGAACCCTGGGAAGCATATTCTCCTTGTGCACATATTTCAAACATCACTAATACTAGATGTAGCTTGTGTGACTAATGAGCCAAAGCCATTAAGGCCTCACAATGTATATATATATAAAAAAAAAAGTCTCAAAGGCAAAAACTGCACAATTTTATAGTAAGGAAATAAATTTATGTCCTCCTGTTCCTTATCTTGCCAAGGACATCACAATTTACTATGAATTGTCTCTGTTAAACAGAGTAAGAGATCTAACTTAATGCAACCAAACTTTTAGATGCTGTTTAAAAAGGCAGGAAAATGGGTAACACATAAAGGAACATCAACGTCACTATGTGACACTTAAAAACAGTAAGACTAACACTGACCTATATGCATTCACTGGGCAGGCTAGTTTTAAGGAGCTTATAAAAGGTCCTTCCAGCAAACAGGAGGAGCTGGAAGCCATTGTGCAGCAGGATAGCTATGATTTAGTCGTCATCACAGAGACATGGTGGCATGACTGTCACGACTGGAGTGCTGCGATGGATGGCTATAAGCTCTTCAGAAGGGATAGGTGAGGAAGGAGAGTCGGTGGGGTGGCTCTGTATGTTAGGGAGTGTTTGGATTGCACGGAGCTCAATGACTGTGATGATCAGGTCGAGTGCTTATGGGTAAGGATGAGGGAGAAGGCCAACAAGGCAGATGTCCTGCTGAGAGTCTGTTATAGACTGCCCAGCCAGGATGAAGAGGCAGACAAAGCATTCTACAAGCGGCTGGCAGAAGTCTCACGATCGTTAGTCCTTGTCCTTGTGGGGGACCTCAACTTGCCTGACGTCTGCTGGAAATACAACACGGCAGAGAGAAAACAGTCGAGGAGGTTCCTGGAGTGTGTGGAAGATAACTTCCTGACACAGCTGGTAAGCGAGCCTACCAGGGGAGGTGCCTCGCTTGACCTGCTGTTTACCAACAGAGAATGAMTAGTGGGAGATGTGGTGGTCGGAGGCCGTCTGRGGCTYAGTGACCATGAAATGATAGAATTCTCAATTCTTGGTGAAGTAAGGAGGGAGGTCAGCAAAACCACTACCATGGACTTCCRGAGAGCAGACTTTGGCCTGTTCAGGACACTGGTTGAGAGAGTCCCTTGGGAGGCAGTCCTGAAGGGCAAAGGGGCCCAGGAAGGCTGGACATTCTTCAAAGAGGAAGTCTTAAAGGCGCAGGAGCGGGCTGTCCCCATGTGCCGTAAGAGGAGCTGGCAGGGAAGACGACCGGCCTGGCTGAACAAGGTGCTTTTGCTGGGACTCAGGGAAAAAAGGAGAGTCTACCACTGTTGGAAGAAGGGGCAGGCAACTCAAGAAGAGTACAGGGATCTCGTTAGTTCATGCAGAGAGAAAATTAGAATGGCAAAAGCCCAGCTAGAACTCAATCTGGCCACTGTCGTAAGAGACAACAAAAAATGTTTTTACAAATGTATTAACAACAAAAAGAGAGCCAAGGAGAATCTCCATCCTTTACTGGATGCCAGGGGGAACATTGCCACCAAGGATGAGGAAAAGGCTGAGGCACTTAATGCCTTCTTTGCCTTAGCCTTTAATAGTCAGACCGGTTATCCTCAAGGTATTCAGCTCCCTGAGAGGGAAGACAGGGACAGAGAGCAGAATACACCACCCATAATCCAAGAGGAAGAGGTTAACAACCTGCTACACCACCTGGACACTCATAAGTCTATGGGGCCAGATGGGATCCACCTGAGAGTACCGAGGGAGCTGGCAGAGGAGCTTGCCAAGCCATTCTCCATAATTTATCACCCGTCCTGGTTAACAGGGGACGTCCCGGACGACTGGAGGCTTGCCAATGTGATGCCCATCTACAAGAAGGGCCGGAAGGAGGATCCAGGGAACTACAGGCCTGTCAGCCTGACCTCGGTACCAGGGAAGATCATGGAGCGGTTCATCTTGAGGGCGCTCACGAGGCAGGTGCAGGACAACCAGGGGATCGGGCCCAGCCAGCATGGGTTCATGAAGGGCAGGTCCTGCTTGACCAACCTGATCTACTTCTGTGACCACGTGACCTGCCTAGTGGATGAGGGGAAGGCTGTGGATGTGGTCTACCTGGACTTCAGCAAAGCCTTTGACACTGTCTCCCACAGCATTCTCCTAGAGAAGCTGGCGGCTCATGGCTTAGACAGGTGTACTCTTCACTGGGTAAAAAACTGGCTGGACGGCCGAGCCCAGAGAGTTGTATTGAACAGTTAAATCCAGTCGGCGGCCGGTCACAAGTGGCGTTCCCCAGGGCTCAGTTTTGGGGCCAGCCTTGTTTAATATCTTTATCAATGATCTGGACGAGGGGGTTGAGTGCACCCTCAGTAAGTTTGCAGACAACACCAAGTTGGGTGGGAGTGTTGATCTGCCTGAGGGTAGGAAGGCTCTGCAGAGGGATCTGGACAGGCTGGATCGATAGGCAGAGGCCAGTTGTATGAGGTTCAACAAGGCCAAGTGCCGGGTCCTGCACTTCGGTCACAACAACCCCAGGCAACGCTACAGGCTTGGGGAAGAGTGGCTCGAAAGCTGCCCGGTGGAAAAGGACCTGGGGGTGCTGGTCAACAGCCGGCTCAACATGAGCCGGCAGTGTGCCCAGGTGGCCAAGAAGGTCAACGGCATCCTGGCCTGTATCAGAAACAGTGTGGCCAGCAGGAGTAGGGAGGTGATCGTGCTCCTGTACTCGGCACTGTTGAGGCCGCACCTCGAATACTGTGTTCAGTTTTGGGCCCCTCACTACAAGAAGGACATTGAGGTGCTGGAGCATGTCCAGAAAAGGGCAACAAAGCTGGTGAAGGGTCTGGAGAACAGGTCTTATGAGGAGCGGCTGAGGGAGCTGGGGTTGTTTAGCCTGGAGAAGAGCAGGCTGAGGGGAGACCTTATCACTCTCTACAACTACCTGAAAAGAGGTTGTAGCGAGGTGGGTGTTGGTCTCTTCTTTGAAGTAACAAGCGATAGGACAAGAGGAAATGGCCTCAAGTTGCGCCAGGGGAGGTTTAGATTGGACATTAGGAAACATTTCTTCACCGAAAGGGTTGTCAAGCATTGGAACAGGCTGCCCAGGGAAGTGGTGGAGTCAGAATCAGTGGAGGCATTCAAAAAACATGTAGATGTGGCACTTCAGGACATGGTTTAGTGGGCATGGTGCTGTTGGGTTGACGGTTGGACTTGATGATCTTAAGAGGTCTTTTCCAACCTTAATAATTTTACGATTCTATGTCTTTATGAAATCAACAGCAATATAGTATGAGAGTAACTTTCTTTCAATGGTACATTATTTAGATCTCTATTTAGACAGCAACTACTGACAACTTACTAAAAGGAAATTGCACTTACCTGCTGTTTTTTAATAATGTTTCGGAAAAGTCTCAATTCTGTGATAACATTCTTCTGAAACACCATTACAGGGAAATCTATCCAAAGAGATTTCTCGGAAGTTATTTACTTGGTCAGCTGAACTCCTTTCTTAAGGCAGTATTAGTATGCTTACAGAATTTTCTCACAGCCCAGCTCCAACACATGGCACAGACTGTAGCTAAGCTTTAGTTCTGTGAATTTTAAGATGTGCTGTGAAATAGTCATGGTTAAATTTAGTGTCTCTTTCTCTTTCCAGATACTTTGGAGGCAGTGTAAAAAGAAACTGTTTTTTAGCTCAGACTGGGATGACTGTAAGCTACATTAGGCAGCACAAACACCTTAAAATCATCATTCAGTTCCTTCCTATGAGACTGAGTTATTAGAAACTTGGACTATTAAACACAGACATTCTCCAACCCAGGATCAAAACAAGAAGAGTACTTTGACAGTACCAAAAGCTGGGGAGAATATACAGGATAGGGCTGGGTAATGCAGCTTTTGTGCTGACAGCTGCAGAGCCACAGCCAGGCTGGGAAGCAACCCCTGCCAACGTGAGCACACCAGGCAATGTAAGCAAGTTATAGAGCAACCCCATCTAATCAAAGCTGCACCAAACTGGGTAATAAAGAGTTTTCCCATTTGAGCCCTCTTCTAGAATACGTTCTTCCTGGCCATTATAGAGATAGCAAAAATAAGGACTTTTTTAGAAATTTATATTCATGTGTGCATTCGGTAGTTTATTTGATTTTGGCAGTGTAGGCAATAAAGAGAGATGGAATATAGGACATGCACTTTACATAAAACATTTGTGTGGATTTGCTGTATCAAGTCAGGATTTTAAAGTCTGTTATATAAGAGGACGAAAAAAAAAATCCCCAATTTGGCTAGGTTCTATACAATCTGGATGACTGATCTCATTTAAATAAAGGTCTAGTAATAACTCAGGAAGTAGCGCTCAATTGTATTGCAGTGTCCTTTTCTCCCTTGTAAATGGTATTTATAATAAACATTTTTATTTAATAAATATTTAAACAGTGATCACAGGCTCTCCAATCAACCTATCTGGTCGGAGATTAGAACATCGGTACAGTTCAGAAGATCTACACTCAGTTCAGAAGATCTACACTCAGCCTACAGCCCGAATGCTGCTCAGCATCTGGTTCAAAAGGACAAGTTTAGGTCAAATACTTGATCTAGTTGCCTGGCTTTTATCAGTCTGTGCTATAACTTTTACATTAAGTATATTTTAGTATTTAATTGATTCATATAATCTTTAAGTAAATCATGCCTCAAGTGAAGCTATTTGGGCAACTGCAAAATATTTTAAGTGCATTATACAGAAAGAGAATTCAATGTTCCCCATTTAATAATCCCCAAATGGTTTTTAAATAACATCGTAAGCCTTGTATCATGGAATACAGTATCTGAAAGAGAAAGTACAAAGGATAGGCTGCTATTTATGGCATTCATTAAAAGATAGGTAACTTGTTCCTTTATTTTCCAGTGCATTCTGTCTTCTCTGTTCAAAGCTTTCAGATTACAGCTAACTAGGAGCAAAAAGGGGTTGAGGGGTCTCTGTTTTGCTCTATGAAATACCACTGCCATACCCACTACTTTATTCCTAACTTGCAAAACGCAGTTGGTTTGCTTAAGGTGCAATACAATATTTGAAAACTGGTATCTAGCTTTCCGAACATTGATCTAAGTCAAGTTATTGCTCACTCTGATTTCCAGTAGGTTTATCTGTGCTGACTGCACTACAGCTTTCCTTACAAACATCCTCACTAGGAAGCAACAGACTATTTTTATTACAACACCACAGGAAAGGTTTGAGCACTACTCTACTTATATTAGAAATGAAAAAATAATAAATTCCGTAAAAAAGGTAATAACAGTCAGATAAAACTGCACTACACTCAGTAATCCATCAAGCTGGGAAAACTGTGCAGAGGCACTGTCTAGTCTGAGAGACTGAACTCCAGTTTTCCAAGGCTAAAGCATTTCTAAACCAAGCTAAGTTAAGTCAAAAAGAACTCCTGTGAGTTCGCCTGCAGGCATGCCAGTTCACGTAAGCAGGGCTAGTACCGGGTGCCACAGGGCTTAAAAAAGTATCAAAAAAAGAGAAAGCCGCAACAGTGCTTTTTGGCCACACTTATCTTAAGAAGCAATGCCCTACTCAGTGCCTACGAAAGCAAAGTGGATGTATGTAATTTAGCTTTTTGCCTAAGCTACAGAACTAGGGATGCTATCAAATTTCTAATCACTCAGCTTCTCCTTGTACTCTGTAAGCTGCATTGCTATTGCAAACTCCTCCTGGTATTTTAGCTACAGGAGAAAGGAACTATTCTTGGCCTCTTTTCTTACACACCTGTAGGCATACAATACTATGCAACAACTTTTCTATTTCACAGGAGCATCTGCACTTCTGAATGTAACAAACTACTCTGTTTTACACAATACTCACTTCACCCTCCCTGCAGCTATTCCAAATATTAATTGACTCAAAAACCACTGATGAGTAGCACTCATGTAACACTGTATAGTAATGGCACTTCATTAGAGAATCAATGAGAGGAGGTAGACTAAATCTGAGCTACAGATTCTATACTAAGATCAAAAGACCCTATTTCTGTGTCTACACCAGCGTCTGACAAAGAGTCCAATTCTCGCACTCTTTCACTCTCACAGAACTGGATTTATTACTATGTCTATGTGCGATACACAATATTTTGTCCTGATTACCGCTTACAAAAATAAAAAGCAAATTAATATTCTCCTTTGAAAATATGTAATTGTTTTGCAACAAATTCCAAATGAATTCCTTAGCTACTTTGAGACCACGCACTCAGAAATTCACAGCCATAGAACTGACGGCTGCAAGGCAGCCTCAAAAATAAAATTTTACACTAACACAGAATCATGACTCACAATATGCTCCCTCTATCTGCATTCATTTTAGAAAACTGACGAACTGATGACAGGTGTCAGTTCATGCTTCTTAAAAGAAAGATCAGATGGGAATCCAGATTGTAGTTTTACCAGAGGTCAAGTAAGAAAATACTTTTAGAGTTCCAGAGAGCCTAGGGAGCCATGTGTCCAACAGTGATCCTAATAGTGTTCACTTTTAATCCTATCTTTGCTGGGACATATAGAATGACAATATCCAATTGCTCTCTGCAAATCACAGAATTGGGACTTTCTCATCTTACATTGTAAAAACAATTCATTTTTTTTAACCACACTATAACACAATTTATTGTATAGTTGGTTAAGCTGTCCTGAAAACATGCCTTTTCCGGTGCTTTATGTCTACGCAACTATTACACCCTTCCACAGGAGTCCTGTAGCTGCGTATAACAGGTGGTTTGTGATGGCTGAATTACAAAGAGAAGCTAACACCATAATTACACTTAAAAAAAAATAAAGTTCCTCCTAACAGTCAATATAGAGGCCATACTCCATCGAATATCAAGCTTACGCTTCCACTACCTATTAGCGCCAAGAATGAAATCACCCTGTAGCAGTGTCCCTGTCCTTTGTGCGGCAGGCAGAAGCTGTTCCTTGGCAACCGATGCAGACAACTGAGTTGCCACGGAAACGAGAAAGACTAATTTATAAAAATTCTGAAACAAAGCAACTGTAAAGGCAACCCTAAATAGGGTGGGTATGTTCTGTATTACTTCCTACAGCATTCCCATTGTAAAAAAAAAAAAAAAATAATGAAAATACTAAATTATTAACTGTAATTTCCATTATTTCTGTGAAATTGGGTTTACAGAAAACTAATGTTTCATTGCATGAGCGGCGAGTAGCCCCTTTCTGCCTTTGGTTCAAGTTGGCAAATATACCTGAAGATTTATGCTACAGTTGAAGAAGAACACTTCCCATTCCAGCCAATGTTTTCTCTTTCAGGGAAGAGGAGGGCTGAGGGGAAAAGGCACAGAACAACTGCCTAGGGGTGTGCCCGGAACATTTGCAAGCTGGATAAAGCAAGCATTCACACAGTGAAAAGGCAGAACAATTGTGTACACCATAGCTCACTTGAGTTAAGGAATGTATATTCAAGTTTCTTATTCATTAATACATATTTATTAGTAGAAAATGTTTTATCTTCTTTAATAATTAGAGAGATGACAGAGATGATAAACTCCTGAATGCATTTTAACCACATTTACATTTTGTGTATGTGCACATGTGGAAAGCATGCTCAAGCCATACATTTTTATCAGTGAACAAGGAGGGAGGAAAAAAAAAACGCCACATGCTGCATTTCCCAGGAAAGGAAACAAATATAAAAACAAACCTTCTCTTCAAAGAGAAAGCTAGCAGGTTCGGCTGCCCAGCCAGGCAACTTGACTCCTCAGCATGATATACTCAGGAGAAAGAGAGCCTGAGTACGCTTGCTCAGAGACACAGACTCACTGATGGCAGGTCCCCACCGACGGACACAGGCTGGATTCTCCTCCTGCCTCGTTTATCTCAGTGCTCTCCAATTCACCATGACACCTCCACAGAGTTAGGGTTAGGCAGTAACTACTTTTCACTGACTGGCTGGTCAGTGCTTCTGTGCTACATGACCAGCTGGCTTCTGCCAAACACGGCAGCAGTGAGAAGAGTCCTGGCTGCCTCACTTCCACAAGGGGAAAAGTCCGCTTGCAGCACTGAGGGCATCAACCTGAGCCTGTTTTACTCAGCCATAAAATTCCATAAAAGTCATTGGAACTGCTTCAAAATTGCTATTGCTCTTTCAAGTTTGACTTAAGCAGACCAATAGGTTCAAAATGTATTAGGCAAGGACTGAAATTAATAGTCCATAGACTTCATTTCCACGAGAAACTAGACCAGAACTGAACACATCAGCAAATTTAAAAGAAAACGCACCTTGATGCTTTCTGCAAATCAGAGAAATCAGTCATACAACTGTACTCATCCTCAGCTATTCAATGAACTGTGAAAACCAGTATTCTCACTGGTGATTATCACCAAGATTGTCAGGTGTGTAAAACCCAGTGGAGCTAAAGGAAAGGAGCTGCTCCAGAGAAATGCTGCACATCAATCAGTTACTGTGAATTATAAAAAGAAAGAAATTATGCATCCCAACTGAACAATTCCTTGAGTTCCCTTAGTTTAATACCTTACCTGCTATGTAAACAATAAACAAATTCTGCACAGATTCCATTAATTTTAATGCAATAGCGAAATAATTTCTGAGCTATAGGGTGCTTGTAAGAAGTTTCTCCAGTGTATTATATTACACACAAACAGCCTATTTCCCACTACAGACTCACCCTAACAACCTGACAAATACTACTGCATACAGCTTCCCCGGAGAGATTTAAAAGTAAGCAGAGGTCAAAATTTAACCTCTATAGCTTGAAGGGCTGGTGTACCAGATATTGACTGTTAAGTTCTCTCTGCTATGGTGCTCTAACAGAGCTACAGTAACTTTTGAGTTAGCCTTAGAGAAACCCAGGAATATAAAACAAGACATGAGGAATTTGAGTCCTTTTAACTGGACAACAAACAGCAGAAGTTCTGTGAGTATAGACCAAATTCACTTGAGGGAAGTGTAAGAAACTTATCCAGCTATCTCAGAAGTGGTTTTATACTTCAACTATTTGGCTATTCAGATGCCTTAGAAGAGTTAGAGTCACTGTCACCTTAGCAAATAGCCAAAAAAGGTGGGTAGCATCCATTCTTCTCTCTTTATAGACTGTGTCCTGAAGTGTAAGAAGTTTTTATTAGCATGTGAGCTGTTAAGTCATTTCACTGAAGTACATCATTGCACATTCTCCGCTCTTCGAAGAGAGGTGAAGATACACTCTGCACTAGGCAGTCCTAATTCTCTTCTGCTGAAGACACGGTCCGGTCGTAAGTCTTCTTGAACTTCCCTTGATCTCAGGAAGTCAGTCAATAAAACTCCATCTGGATATTTGACAGCATTATACTTTGAAGACACTTTCAAAACGGTGAGCGACAAATCCATTCTTCACTGCCTACATGGATTCAGTTTACCGACAGAAAAGATTATAACTCCAATTTGTCATCAAACTATTAACTTATTAAAACAAGGTAGTTGTTGTGATATATGTTAAATCAAGAATACGCAGTTTACTGCTTATTTCAACAGTTCCTTCATTCCTCATTCTAAAACATCCATTGGATTAAGGAGCCTTCATCATTCTGAAACATACGCAATAACGAACATTTCCCCAATACCTCTGAAAGTAAGGACTTTCACATTTTTATATGAAAGCAACACACTTCAATAGCTCTAAAGATCAGCAGCAGCATTAAAATAATGACTCTGTTGGTGTCATGGTTTAACCCCAGCCAGCAACTAAGCCCCACACAGCCACTCACTCACTCCCCCACGGTGGGATGGGGAAGAGAATCAGAAGGGTAAAAGTGAGAAAAACTCATGGGTTGAGATAAAGACAGTTTAATAGGGAAAGCAAAAGCCGCACATGCAAGCAACGCAAAACAAGGAATTCATTCACTACTTCCCATGGGCAGGCAGGTGTTCAGCCATCTCCAGGAAAGCAGGGCTCCATCACGCGTAACGGTGACTTGGGAAGTCAAACGCCATCACTCCGAATGTCCCCCCTTCCTCCTCCTTCCCTCAGCCTTATATACTGGGCATGACGCCACATGGTATGGAATACCCCATTGGCCAGCTGGGCTAGCTGTCCCGGCTCTGCTCCCTCCCAGCCTCTTGTGCATCTGGCAGAGACTGGGAAGCTGAAAAGTCCTTGAGTAGTAGATTGCCTAGCAACAACTAAAAACATCAGTGTGTTATCAACATTCTTCTTATACTAAATCCAAAACATAGCACTATACCAACTACTAGAAAGAAAATTAATTCTATCTCAGCCAAAACCAGGACAGTTGGTGATAATTTTTTCCCCAGCGTGGAAAGATTTTAACAAATATTTTGAAGCAAGTGGCAGATTGTCTGTACTTATATGTGACTGAGCAAGATCAGGGAATAACCACCCCAAACTTCCCAGTAACATTTTCCTCTCCAAAGACAGCTGTATATGCTATCCCATATATGAAAACTATTTCCTTATAAAGCCAGCTGCCATAGTTAAGGACTAGTCCAGACAAGCTTTGCTCAGTACTAGTTCCCAGCAGAACCAAACTTCACAAAGGTGAGGGAAATCTGAGCCATACTAACAAGGGGCAGGAAGAAGATTGGGGGGGGGGGGGGGGGTGGGGTGTGTGTGTGAACAGCCACCTGAAAAAATAACTGGGATAGCACAGTTTTTGTTCACAGACAACACCGACTGGAAGAAACAAACAAACAAAAAAATAGCAGAAAAAATTCTAACTCCTTATTTGTTCTCAAGAGAAGCAACGTGAGCATTGGATTGCAGGTGCATGTGTACATAAGCACACAAAAGATCTCCAACCTGCCCTTCCCAGATGGGCAAATTACTGAGTAGCAGAGATTTATGCAGGCACCTCTGAAGAAATGAAACCTGAATTATGCAGGGTCATAGAAGAAAGAAAAAAAAAAATTCTTTTCCATGTAGATTGATTGTATCCTCATTCAGCAAATAACTTTACACTTATTGGGGGAAGGAAAAAACACTCCCAAACCAACCTCCCCTTTGCCTCCCTGATCCTTCCTACACACCATCTTCCCTATAGCAAGAGAGAAAACTAGGAAGTGTAGAGTTTGCCCAGCTGTTTTGCAATGTTGGTAAGTAGCTGATGGTCTTGTTTCTCCTCCATACGACAGTTTAGAAGCAAGTGAATGAGGAGATGTCTGAAGAGAGTTTTCACAGCATATGAAATTTTATGAATGAGAGTAGTACCAAAAACGCAGGTTAATTTAGTCTATTATTCTATTGCAGGATGTGTGACAATACTTGAAACTTGTTAGCATTAGCCAGTTGACTCAGAATGGTATTATTCACAGCACTTAAATCTTTTCTGAGAAAGGAAGTTTGAGAACATGAAGCCTACGGAAGATTTCAAAGTCATACAGAAAAGAGCTGCCTAAAGGGAAGAAAAACCCACATTATGGTTTCACTAACAAGACAAAACAGAGTGAGGCTACTAAAGCTAAGTCTTTTGTCTGTTAAAATTTTTATTCGAAAAGCCTTTACTTAGCTTCAGCTACAGCTTCACCAAATTAACTCTCGAGCAATGTCTGCAATTAAAATTTTTTCAGACTTGCTAAAGATCTACCATAAATAGAATCATAGAATCATTAAGGTTGGAAAAGACCTCTAAGATCATCGAGTCCAACCATCAACCCAGTACAAATGCCCACTAAACCATGTCCTGAAGCACCTCATCCACACGTTTTTTGAACACCTCCAGGGATGGTGACTCCACCACTTCCCTGGGCAGCCTGTTCCAATGCCTGACTACCCTTTCAGTGAAGAAATTTTTCCTAATATCCAATCTAAACTTCCCCTGGCGC